>JAOXJM010000001.1:207368702-207425837 GCA_026413425.1 Tringa solitaria | reverse complement strand
CATGACCTTACATTTGCCCTTGTTGAACCTCATTAGGTTCTTCTCTGCCCAGCTCCCAGCCTCTCCAGGTCATGCTGGATGGACTATAATATGGGATCATTAATATTGGCCTATTCTGTGAACCAAAACCACAAACATTTTGATATAGTGGAAAGTTTTCAGCATTGGCATTTAGTCCTTAATCTTCATTGTAGCAAAAATGAAATGCTATTTCATAGACATTTATTAACTATTTCTAGTTAATTTCTAGACTGTAATGCACAGAGACTCCAACCAGGAATGGGTCACAGTTTACTTTGCATTATATGATCACAAAGAGGAGTCCGCAAGAAAAAAAACATGGTTTTTTTTGTATTAAATACTTTCATCGTAAGTTGGTCCAAATTTTTGTCATGACCCACCACAATCGAAGCATTTTCTGCTGGTTAAGATTTATCTATACACTGTTGCTCTCATTAAACATCCTAAACTTTCCACTAGCTTTGAGGTACAGGATTAGGTGCAGAAACTGACCCTATTCTCATAGTAACTTGGTTTTATTTATTTTCAAGGGTTTAGGAATCTAAAATTAACATTTATGATTTAAGAAGGAAATGGAATGCAGAAGCAATGATGAGTATAGATTTCTTACTGATTCAGTGACTGAAAATTCAAGAATGTTTTTCACATTATATATTTTTAACCTTGAAAGTCATAATTTGAAGCCACTATATTTGTTCTGGTTCACCACACATATTTGATCTGTCGAAGCACTGACTCATGAAAAATTCAAGTGTGACGAGTATATAAAGACCATTCGCTATGGACTTAGGAAGACTAGAGAGGTTATAAAGGACAATAATTTATGGGTGACACAATTGGTCTAGGACTGGAAGCCTTCCTACATCATAACTATTGTATCAAGACTATAAATGGATATAAAAAATCAGAAGTGATAAAAAAGTCAGATGATAATTTGATTTTTCCTTTCATTTCAGTAAAAAGATATCTTTGGAAAAAAAAGTCTAAAAGTAAATTGTGTTTCACCGAGTGCTTTCACCTCCCTTCACATCGTATGCCATGGTCATCATGTGGGTACATTTTTGCTGTAATTGTACTTTTATTTCTTTCCTAGGAAAAGACCATCAGCTCAAACATGAGAGAGCTTTTATTAAGTAACGAATATCCATTTTAATGCAAATTTGAAAATGGCCAAGTGGGACTAGAACATTGTTCCAATGTTCTGATATCTACAAGTTAATGAAATATATAATTATTTAATGGTATTAATCTGTCTTGAAGTCTTACAATGTAAAATAACATGAACCAACATTTCTGTTTTAGGAATATATTTCAGACTCATTTTCATTTGATTTTTGCATATTAAATATTAGGATTTTTCAAGAAAGTACACGTTAACTAAGGATTATTTCTGCGTACCTTAACTTAATAAAAAATGAAGAAGCTGATTTTTAAAATGAAGTTCATTGCTTTTATGCTTCTATTGCTTTTAGACCTACATATTAATGATGCTACACAATCTGTGTTTTGAGATTTCACACAAAAATCTATTATATAAGATGTATAAGTGACAATATTTAAAACAAATTGATTCTTTAGCTTAGAATATTCTATTATTTTTATACATATGTACATATACATTTTTAATACTAAGTCTATATTTAAAGATGTTTTCAATGCTGAATCATACAGATTTTATATACAGATATCATTTGAATCTCTAGATTCTAAACGGTGTTTTTATTTACATAGTTTTATCATGACAGACTGTGTGGTGATGAGGTCTTCAATTTGTGCGGAACCGAGGCTAGACCGGTCAAAGGAATTTGAAGGCATTAGTCACACGAGTTTCATAACATAATTATTCTAACAAATCCTTGCTCATTTATTGCTAAAGAGTCATCATGATAGTCCATAACATGGCTATTTCTATCTTCACAGCAACTGCAGGGGCACAACTCAATTTGTTATGACAAGAATGGGCTTTTACACGTCTGAGAATTAACTGCTTTACCACAGGGTTATTATCACATTGTGGGAACAGCACTGCAGAGCCATAAGATGAATTAGACAAGAACTATCAGCATGGAATTTTACCGGACATTTGTAATACTGGAGTTTCTTTAACAGATGAAAACAAGACAGAATAATCTATATCTTACACACCTACATCTATCAGATCTCTCCACCTCCATGGAAGAGCACCGTGAATGCATTCTGAAGGCCAGACTCTAACCATTCCTCTTGACTTTGTGTTACAATGAAACAATGAAAATTTATGTCCTGCTTGAAATGATGGGGGAAAACTTCAGGCCCTCTGGATGACCCACTGGTGCCCCCTCAATGCCTTAATATTCTCCAGCCCATTTCCCAGCAGCAGAGTGGAGGAGTTCCATATCATGCTCCCCCAGCCCTGTAGACTCAGACATGCTGACCCTCATTAGAGCAGAGGTGTTCATCCTCATCACAAGCGGTCATAGAATTATAGAATCTTAGAATCATTTCGGTTGGAAAAGACCCATAAAATCATCAAGTCCAGCCATAAACCTAACACTTCCAAGTCCATCACTGAACCATTGAACCACGTCCCTTAAGTACCATGTTTACACATCTTTCAAATACATCCAGTTGTGGTGATTCAACACTTCCCTGGACAGCCTGTTCCAATGCTTGAACTGGAATATGCAATAATTGCAATAATTGCATTGCAATAACTGTTCCAGTGAAGAAATTTTTCCTAATATCCAATCTAAACCTCCCTTGGTGCAACTTGAGGCCGATAATTCTTGTCCTTATCATAGATTGCTGTGGAGCTTTTTGCAATACATTCAAGGATAATCCATGTGTTCTAAACTGTGGGATGCTCTGGATCTGGAGATAGAACAATAGCATATGTGCTATTCATCGAACACAATATTAGAGTGGGTCGAGTACAAAGAGATATTCAGGGGGAAAAGCTGTAACACAGAGATGTGGTGGCTGGGCCAGGTTTGCTCCCTAGACAATGGTAGCGTCATAGACTGAATGCAGATCTTTATGTTTGCATGTAGCTTGGAGTCTGGCATAAGTCAGGCTATAGAAGCACTATAAACAGCACAAATAATAAATGACAATTTATGAGGATAAATTGCCAACTAGAATTTGAAAACGCACAGGTTTATAGCAAAATAATTTGCGATTGCTTAAATGATTAGTAAGTTGATTAGCTTAACCAGGCTATTCATCTACTAGACGTGAAGCTTTTCAAGGTTATTTGGGGCTGCCTGCTCTCATCTATCTCACTTTTCCTGTGAACGCGACATGACTGTACTCCCTGACTGAATAGTTACAGGCTTACTCATCTCTGTCTCTGGAAGGGTCCTCTAGTTCACTCCTCTAGTAAACTGAAACCAGTAAGGACAGATCCTCATAAGATATAAGCAGGGAGAGTGACTAAAAGACCTCAGCAAAGTTGTATAAGACTAAACTAGCTACCAAATCTTTCCATGAAAGCTAAAGAAGTAACAAAAAAGTTAGAAGATCCAAAGTTACCCAAGGTTAAACTAGTTCTTTAAGCTTGATTCAGACTGTTGTGTTTGGGTTCTGTTCAGATCTGTGTGAAATTATGTACCAATGAGCCACAATTCCTTGGCAGTAAAATGAAATTAGGCGTCCATCTGCCTTAGCTTGGGCTCTTATTCCTTGCTAATAAAACTCCTCTCAGCAGAGAGCTGATAAACAATTTTCATTTGCCCACAGTTGCTTCTTGACAGATGCACATATTCTTTTGAGCTCTTCCAATCACCCTCTAATTCTTCTCAAATCAAACTAACAGTAATTGAAGCTGTAAGTGTATATACAGACATGTAAGAGAAATAATAAATGTGTTATGCCTGAAGTGGAATACAATGATTGTCAATGATGAATCTTAGAATTAGAAAAAAACTGTTTTCCTGAGATTACAAGTAATGGTTACAACACATGCACCCAACATCATGAGCACAATGGGTACGTTGTGCAAGTGAAATGAAAGACAAAGAGTGCAAACCCAAAGAGAAAATTGCTCGGCATGAAAAGCCTGTTCTCATCACATCATGATGCTATACTTGAATCTGAAACTATGAAAGAGGCCATGCTTGTTGGAACCAATTTCAAAATGCTTATCCAGTCCCTCACCAGCTCAGGCCTGTCCTGGGTGCTGTATCACACTCCTTCACGGAGAAACAGGTCTGAGGTAGTGTAGGTATCTCTCACAGGCAGCACCCTGCCCTGGGATCCTTGAATCCTCTGTCTCCATCATGGAAGCAAACTGATAAAAAATTCTGCCTTTAAAACAGGCAACAACACACGCACTGAATGCTATTTTTAAAAACATTCCAATTAAAGGCTTAAAATAGAAAACATGATGATTGATTTTAAAAAGCCGGCAAAACGAATCAAGCACATCATAAATTACAGACATGAAAATACATAAATTACAGTAGGAGGTAACTATACTCCTGTCTGCTAAGAAGGCAGGGTGTGTACTCTATAAAGTGAATAAAATATTCTAAAACATGTTATTCATACAGGATATAAGATTGACGCACAGCAAAAGTTTTGGTTATCTAAATAAATCTAAATAAATTCTTGTTAAGTGTTATTTTTTTATAAAGCCCGATCCAGAGAAGACCATATTTAATATAATAGAGAACCAGTATGACATTTCTTTCAAGGTTATATGAGGCAAGTCAGGTACGAAGGAAATTGGATGTGAGCATACTGTTTATACAATAGGAATTCTAAGGGATAGAATGCAAAATATAAAATTTGTTTCTAATCGCTCTTTACTTGCCAATCTATAAAGCTCAGTGAGAAGGTTGAACAGTTATGTCGTAGTAGGTTAAATTTTCAATCAAGTGCATAGACAGCCACTGATAAAACTAATGCATAAAACATAATGAGAATAGGAATCACTGGGACTGAACTCTAAACTGCCTTCAGTATGGATTCATGGACTCAGCACAATAAAAAAAATAGATTGGAAGTCCAAACTAGCTGTTATATTCAAATATTGCCCCAAAATTGCTACAATACATGATTTCATCAGTGGTTCTTTGGTTTCTCTTACTGCTTATGTCTGGTTTTGGATATTGATTTGAATTTCAAAGCTGAATGTAGTTGCGTAACACAGCAAAAGAGTCACTTGTAGCTTTGTGAGTAATTTAATCCCTACAAAGAATCCCTACCAGTTTTCTAGCCAAACAATAATTTTATTTCAAGGAAGAAGCTCCACAGTAACTAGCATACTACTTATTATGTTAAGTGCAGTTATATTAACTAGTTAAGGAAAAACATAAAATGCAAAAAAAGTTGGAGGACAATGAAAATATGACCCTACTTAAGTTTCGTTTTTGGAAACAGGTATCACCACCCAGAATCATGTTTAAATTAGTCTTAAAAGGAACATATACACAGACAGAATTAAGGGCAACAGCAAGGTTTTGCAGATCCCAGAGAAGAGTACAAAGTCTGATATCTTAGCATCAGATTACTCTAAAATCACAACAGAGTTGGGTTAGAAAAATCTCAGTTAAATGGCTTTATGGACAAAGCAAAATCAGGCATCCCCTGGTAAAAAAAATTCTATTTTATCTCTCAAAGAATATCAGAAAACAAATTAAGAGGAAGCTTTGCCAGAAAATGTATGCGTTAAAAAAATGTAGTTACCGGACAGATAAAATTAGCTCAAGCTTTTTCCATTGTTAATGGAATACACTAAGACACATATTTAGGGCAAAATATGGAACTTTGTTGACGCAGAAATATTTAAATCGAGTATACTGTATTTCCCTTTATCTTTTCTCATTAAGGTATGCAATATATAATCCTTACATGAATGGATCTTTGAAAATCCTTTGCAGCAAGTTACTCTCTGAATTCAGCGTATTCCTTTGCACTCTATTTGTAAAAGTTATGAATTTTATAGGAGCATGGTTGAGGCTTATCTTTACAGTGCAAAACTGTTAACGGGGTAGTGACAGGCTGTCAGTTCCTAACGGTACCGGCACTGTGGGATTCCTGGAGTCTCTGAATCAAATTCTGATTTCAGTTGTACTAAATTTTTCCTGTATGAGTCAATTTTGTTGAGGGTAGTCACTCTTAAGAGTCCTGAGTATTAACTTAATGAGGGCAAAAACTGTTGCTGGTTTGCTATTGCAACATCTCAGCTTTCCCATGACTGTAGTTAAGCACTGCAAAGGCTTAGTGCAATCTATGCTCCAAGTTGGACGTGAAGTGACAGTACCATTAGTTTGTTCAGTTCTTTCACTACTGTCAGTCTAAAAGACGGAACAGACAAGTTCAGTCATGAATTGTCATGAAATACATGATTCTGCCTCTATATCTTCTCCACTGAGTATTGAAAAGTCATAAGCTAAAGTGCTTTTATGAAAGTTGTATGAGTGGCATAATTTTAGATTTTAAAAAATGAAACTGTGGAGTGTTGAAAAGATGAAAGAGATTGGGAGGGGGAAGAAAAATACCGTCAGAGGCATTTATCCTACACCATGAGGCAAAGGCCATCATTTACTGTTCCAAAAAAAAATAATTTTTATAGAACATAGTGATTTAACTATCAAAAACCTCCATTGTAAACATTGTGAGATAGGAAAGAATAACTGCACCTTCTATCACATTGATGTTCAATCTATAGAGATGTGTGATATTTTACCAAAGTTATTCCACAGTATATGGCAAGGAGTTGTTGCAATTTTTCTTTCAATTGTTACACAGATTCTGCCATTTTTCTTTTTTAACGGGAAAAAGTATGGTATATTATTTAGACTTCATCGAATAGAATGAAAACTAGTATTTGATTGCACTGTTGTAAAGAACTAAGAAAGAATTTCACGTGGAAAAAGAAAGTAACAGTAAGTCAAGGAGAAAAAAGAAAATTTCAGTGAAGAGATCAACAGTTTATCCTAAGCCATACATTAAAAAAAGCAACTTATTTCCTATCTGAAACGTGCTTTAAGTTACTATAAGACTGCTATCTAATATGATTGCTAACACTGGAATTAGTTATGTCCTGATCAGTCTTCCTAGAAAGAATGGACTGCCATGAATTGTTTTAATAAGTATATATGAAGTGTGAAAAGATAAACATGGCTTATCTAGAATTTTTTTTAATGTGTCTAGTCATCACAGCATCCTATGAAAATAGCATTATGTGGGATGAAGAAAGACTTGAAGAAGCTACAGCATTACTAGATGTTGTAGGTGAGAAAAATTGGAGGAGATAAATAATTTTCTGAGGAATGTGAAAGTTCTGACATGTATATGTGTGTATTTCTATACATACACACGCACAGAGATGGGTATGGAAAGACCAGTGTTCCAGGTCCATTCTCTGGTCATTATGGAGGTGAAAAGAAATTTTTGTTAAATTGTTGTGGGCATGGAAGTATGGACAGTAGGACTCTTCTAGTTCTACAGTTATAGACTGTTATAGGCATAGTTTAAACCTGAGGACAGGTCGTTGTCTAAGGCACAATGTTTTTTGGGTCACCTGCCTTGCAAATGTGGTGAGGCTGCATCACAACCAGCTAAGAGACTGTCCTGATACAGGGCTGGTCACCAACCTTCACCGTTTTTTACAGTAGGAGGTGACACCAGGTTTTTTTCCTGGCATCCTCTGTCCATTCAACCCAGACTTATCCTACAGTTGCCACCTTCTGCCTTATAACCTCTCCTGGAGTCATCGTGCCCACTGGCTTCCTATGGACAGGGGAGATGTCATGACTCTCAACCATGTAACATTTTGACATGCAGAGCATGGCCATGCAGACCGGTCACAAATATGATGGCTTCCAAAATGCCAGTGATGGAAAAGATCCTGGTAAAAACTTAGCTCTGTTGATTATTACACAAATCATAACTCTACGATATCACAGGTTCTCTACTGTTCTAGAAAATGCTACATAGACTTGGGCATGTTTAAATATCCATTTCAAATTTCCATTCCAAACTTCTTCCTATTCAAATTCGGTTGAATATAGTCTGACCCTTACATATCTAAGACAGGAGATTTTCTTTTTTAAAAAAATACGAAGTATATATATTCTAACTGCCTTTTCACAATGCAATAGGAGAATGGAAGTACCTCTAATAGGGTTGTAATGCCATCCACCTATTTAAAATGTTCCATATTAAATCAACTATTAAATCAAAATATCATGCTTTGCCAATAAGTTATTAAATGTCTGAACAAGTATATGACATTTTAAGGAGGCTGTTTCAGACAAAACTAAACTGTATCTCATATTTCAAAGATCCTTTAAAAAAGAAGGCCAATTATTCTGTCAGCTTCATTGTGGAAATCCAAAGCAACTCTGCCTATTTCATTCAGAGTAATGCTGCGCCCCTCACTGGGGCTCATTGAGCCGATCAGAGTCTACAGGAGCCTCCTTATTAAATGCAACAGGGACTAAATTTCAGCTATAGCATACAAAATTAATAGGCAATGGGTCAGCCAGGTAATGAGCAAAGCTATGTTCACACATGAGCACAGTATTAGCCAGTAATACCTGATCCTTATTAATGCATGTTCATTTTTGCTAATGCTAGCTGGTATTGTTCTACGATGGCTCCGTTGCAATGGTCACTGTTTCTCTCCCCTGTGTGCAGGCTGAAATTTGCCTTGCCATCTGCCTCCCATTGTTCATGGACACTTTTTCCAGAGCCTCGCTACTGCAGTTGCTTCTTTTATCTTGCATTTCATTTCACATTCCTGCCAAATTACTTGACATCATAGCTGGGTGCCCAAGGAGGTGCTGGTTCTCTTGAAGAGGATACATTATAATTCGAACAAAAACTCTGAAATTTGCTTGTCTTTGCTAAAATCCTAGGAAATGTCACTGATGCTCCATGTCTGACCTGCTGTACTTAAACATCTTTGAATTTGATTAAAATTTCTTTCCTCATACTGAAACACAGCATGTAACTGCTTGGAGCTGTAACTGTACACTTGAGGGGTTTTTCTTACTTCTATCTCTTTAAGGCTTTGGAGATTTGGAAGTTCTAAAACTAAAAACGTACAAGGAAGAGCAAGTATATGAAAAGATAAATCAGTGGAGTTTATGTCCATTTTTAATCACAGTCTTCAAAGAGGGAGAGAGGAACCAAAACAAATGTAAAGGCAGGCAAGACAGTATCTCTTGTATGTATTCTTTAATTCCACAGGGACATGTCACTAACAGTCAGTAATAACTCTCATTCCATGATGCTCATTCAGTTTCTCCGAACTCAGCGGACCACTCCATGAAATGTTTTAGAATACATCTTATTAACCTTATGTAAGAAAAACAGGTGATTTTCTCCCAGAAAAAATAGTGAGATACATGGGGAAATGGTGTACGCTAAGAATCATCATTTTTCAACCGACCATAATAAAAAGAAGTAGAAGGTATATTAAAAAAAAACAAACAACTATCTAGAATTATCGAAGTGAGGATTTTGCTTAGCAAGACTTTATGTGACTGTATTCCACAATACAAAAATATAGGGAAAAAAAAGAAGAGCTATCACTTTATTTTAAAAAATCTACATATTAAGGTCTTTTTTCAGAACCTTGAAAACTTTTTGACCTTTGCTTCTTGAATTAACAGAAGAGCTGATAGAATTAGCAGATTGATATACTTGACATGAATCAGCACTGCTGTGGCATGAGACACTGCCGTTAAGCTTAGACACATTTAATGAGTCAAAAAGTGTGGTAAAAGTCAGGAATCTTGGGTTGCTTTTCAGATTTTAAAATTTATTGTTTCTTGCTACTCTTTGGTTATTATAATTTTTTTAGGTAAGAGCTTTGAAAATAAATGACAAAGTAAGAAAGCAGACACTTTCCCAGAGATGGGTCCTTTTGGCACCTACATATGCGCTTCTGCTTCCCGAAAGATTTGACTGAAATAATGCATAACTTTATTGTTACACAGTAACACACACTTGCCCCCTCGGTTTGTTTGGTTGGTTGGTTGGTTGGGTTTTTTTGTCTTAGTTTTTCTGTTGGTCACTATCAAGTTTCATTGCTATTGGAGATGCTGAAGTAATTTAAAAAAAACACTAAGCATGGTCTAAACTCTACTCCGAATGAGTTTTAATACTGAAATATTTTTAAAAAAAGCTCTTACACAATCATGGGTGAACAGCCACAATCTTTTCTTTCTCATCTTTGAGCTACCACCTATATCATCTTCATTCATCTATAAAATCCTTCACACGCTCTCCATGCCTGTTAAGCACAAATCAAGCAGAACTTGACAATTACACAAAGAGGACAGTCAGACAAGGATGACCAAGCAATTCAAGGATACCAAACCTATGACCCATGGACAAAAGCAAGGCAATTAGACTAACTCATACAGCTCACAATTCCCTCACTGACCTCCTCTTCTCTCAGTAGCATTGGAGAAGGCAAACTATATCATACGAAACAGAAATCTGCACAACAGTTGGTCTGTCAAGGCATGTAGCCCCACAAACTGGCTGGGCTACTTCTGAGGCAAATAAAATGTTTAATTTTAATTTCTTAGTAAAATCCCCCCAAACTCTGCTTAGATCATAGGTCTGTCTGGTTCAGAATATTATTTTTCATAAATATTCCTCTTGATTTCGACCTCCAATTTAGATTGAAATAAATTGAATAAAATATTTCTAACTTCCAGGAAAAAAAGCAAACAGACTTTTGTTTCTGAAAAA
This sequence comes from Tringa solitaria, assembly GCA_026413425.1. Classification (NCBI taxonomy): domain Eukaryota; kingdom Metazoa; phylum Chordata; class Aves; order Charadriiformes; family Scolopacidae; genus Tringa; species Tringa solitaria. The sequence goes on along the minus strand of JAOXJM010000001.1, from coordinate 207,415,121 downwards.
TGTATGTAAGTTTGTAGACAAGCACTTTCCTTACAGTTATTCTAATGGAAATAGTTGGAACCCAAGTATTTAAAACAATATGAATCTAGACATAAACCCAAACTTCAATGACTATCATTGTCTAAGAAAGGCAGAAAAAAAAGTTACATATTTTCATTAACTACTCTTACTGAGTTTCAATATCATATGTACTATAAAATCAGAAGCTCAAACCTCATTATCAGTTTATATAAGTAATACCATGGGTATGGTTTCTGGTCACTTTACTAATTACTTTTACACCACTCTTTTACTTTTACACCATTACTTTTACACTCTGACACCAAAGTTAGATAACACACATTCTTTGATTATTAATTTTATTAGTAATTAATGGTGCATGATTGCATGTTATGATCAGTTAAGGGGGTTTTGAGTTTAGCAACACTACTCATTGCTGGCAAATAGAATAGGCAGCAGAAGAATTAGGCTGGAGTTCCGAAACAGTTCAACTCCAACATCTCTACACGCAGCCAATAAACTATTGGCAAGTTGTAGTAATGTCAGGCGGTTTTCCAGTGGGTAGAAACATTGTTGTGTTTTCTTAGTGAGGGAAAATTGATGGGTTTTTTTCCCCTCAATATTATATTAAAGATATAATAAAGAAAACCAGGAGGCTTCTAACAATAAAATATTGAGAAATTAAAGTGTTCTTGTCTTACGGAAGAAGAAAGATGGCCAGAGCTGAAAATGAGCTGTAAATGAGAAAGGTTGATGCATCTGAGGCAGCTAAATTTTTTACTTATTGGAAAAGAGACTTCTGAGCTTATCTTGTTCTTAAGTGATAATATGATACTGAAATTTATCTTAACACAAGTTTTCTCAAGCACTTTCCAACAGACATGGTCATTCCTGGAAATTATAGCGAAGAAAATGTCATTGTTATTGCTGCTTTAAAAAATTAGCCAATTTAACAAGTGTTCTAACAATTGAGTTACTTGCAGATTGACTGCTGATTTCTCCAACTCTCATAGCTTAATGGGTCTGTGACCATAATGACCTTACAAATATATGGCTCCATGACCTCTAGCAGTCCCAGTCCCAGTGTTGAGAGAACGGTGACTCAGCAGAAAAATCAAAAGACACAGTTCACTGGGTTCCTGATTTATGTTTTGCTTTTCATAGAGTCCAGTCCTATGCTTGAAGTGAAGCTGTCACTGTGCTATTGAGATATTTAAGGGAAAAACAGCTACAATCAACTTATCGGAGAATACACCCAAAGGCTAAAAAAAACATGGTGTGACAGAGACTTAGGGGAGACTGCATGTAAATATGTCTAGTATTCACATACTTGTAAGGTGATGAAACCATCTTGTATAGGCCACTTTAGCGGATACCTGGGAAGAATTTGGTGGGTTTCAGCAGCAAGAAAACATGCTGAAAAATGTCCTTGAAGGCTACAGAGCATGAGTCTTGATTTAAGGAGGTGGCAGCTGCATAGCAAAACGGGCTGCAGTTTCCTTGGCCCCTGGTCACCTCATTCACAAGAAATCTCCTTGTCTCCTACAGAAAGTTCTGATAATAATGCAGATAAAAGTAAAATACCAAGTCCTTGAGTCTTTCACCTACAGTTTGCAGAAGTAGTGAAGAAAAAGAGGAATTAGTTTTTACTTATGTTTAGCAACTTTTAAAAGTGGTACAATGAATCATCAGCTGCATTTCAGGAGAGTGTATCTGGAGTGCAAATACCAGGGTGCAATTTCTCACACTTCAACTTTAGTCAGTGCAAGGCGTGTCTTGGTTTTTGGTTCTTTGTTTGTAATTTTAGGCTGTGTTCAGATTACAGGAATGCTGCATGGTATGATCTCTTCTGAGCTTTGCTCAAAGCCCCATTTCTCAGGTTGAAGTCTTTTCAAGTGTCTTTTGCTGTTCACAGGAACTCTACATCCAGTATTAATGAGATGACAAATTCACCAAAATGTTTCTAGAGGAAAAGAATATTTAGCTAGGAAGGTATGATCATATCTTTGTGTGAGGCAGCTTTTTGCAAAGTGTGAAAGAATGAAAATTCATTACAATCACTATTTGCACAAAGCCAGTCTGGTTAGCTCAGTAATTAGGAATAATGTTCATTGTTTTCATACGGAGCTGACATCTACGCCCAGCAGAATTTCAGTCTAACATACAAAGTGCAACATAGATCCTACTTTTCTAGAAGTGCTTGTTTGTTGCAGCAAATTCTCTAATTCTACAGATTGAGTACATGCCATCAGAGCTTATTTGGGCTAACTGGCTAACTTCCCGTAAAAGAGTTACAAGGGGTAGAAAGCAAAAACTGTAAGACGTCTACTAGCAATAATTTAGTTCTTCGCACAGACCCCTTAGGATGAAAATGAATACTCAGCCACAATTTCTGTAAACTAGTGCCCAATATGTTATAAACCTGTCAACATGTTATACTAATTCCTCAAATCTCTACTTGCTGTGATAAGTTTTAGGGTAAATTCAGAGTAGAATTTGTAACCTCTTTTGTTTTCAGATAATTGCTCCACTTAACTGACAATAATATGGTATCAAATAGTAGTAGGGTTGTTACATAAATAGTTGTTCAAGGACATTTATGATTTTTTCCTCGGACTTAGCAAGGCAACTAGACTGAACACCACAGCTTGAATAGCATTGAGTTTTTGGGGAAACTTTCTTTTTAGAAAAACCCTATAAATTAATTTGTACCCACTCTTTGTTAAGTCTTTGAGATAAGGAAAATGTACATGCCAAATAAATATTTTTTTTTTGTCTGTAAGCAACAGTGAAGTACATATATAGTCCTACGTAATAATTAAAGAAAAGTAACTATGCAAGATTCAGGTACAACAAGTGACATCAACATTATCTGTTACCATCAGATAAAAAACCAAAAGTTTCTCACAAAACGTAGGATTTCCTATATCCATTTAACTAATGGAGAACTGCAATATAGAAAAATGGTTTTATTTTTAATTGTAATGTAATTAAGCATCTCTCAACTTAAGCAGTACCTAGAGGTACATTTCTGCAGATTTTATACCAATCTTTTGACCATTTCCCCCCCTCCAGTAAATCTAAGATTCATCTGACTACCGTGTCCTAGTTTTGTGTGCCCCACAACCAGAAAGATATTGGAGCAAGTCCAGTGGAAGGCCAACAAGATGATTAGGGGTTTGGAGCACATGATACAGAGAGGTTAGGAGGGGGTTTGTACAGCCTGGAGAAAAGGAGGGTAAGGAAGAAATCTTAGCCTTCACCTAACTAATGGGATGTGATAGAGAAGAAAGAGTAAGACTCCTCTCAGAAATGCAGATTGACTAGAAAAGGATCTGGACAACTTGATCTAACTTTAAGGTGGATCAAAATCTAAAGTTGTTTCAACTTTGCCTGGGGCACTGGACCAGATCACCCCCAGAGATTCTTTTCAACCTAAATTATTATATGATGCTATGATTTTCAGAAAAGAAGAATTTCAATTTGTCTTTTTATCCTGAAAGATTAGACTTCATAATTTTTCTTTTTTTTTTCAGGAAAATTTTATAAATCTCCTTATCAGCCTAGAATAAAAGTCTTTGTCAGTGGAATTTAAAATCTGAAAATACCTCCAACTTCTATTCCTTGAGCTTTTAAAGAGACATTTTTGCAATAGTATTACTGGTAGTGATATCTTCATAGCATAGCAAAATATACATAAAGACTGCAAAATTTTATGATAAAAGAAAATTATAGAGGGGAAAAAAATTGAAATCTCATCCCTTCAGGCATTGTTCTGAGTCAATGGAAATAGTGGCATTTGAGTTTTCCAGCAGTCCTGCCAAAATGAGGAAACAATGAAAGACTATTTGCATAAATCATATCCTGCTAGGTATAGCATATAAATCCAAGAAACAGGCTCCTGCAGAAAGAGTTGCTTTTGTGAGCAAAGTTTTGCAGCTTGTTCTAACAGTCAGTGAATTCCACTTCTGAACACAAGAGAAAATTAATGAGCATACAGGTTTGCACCACTGCTTTTCAAGCAAGCCAAATTCTCCTCTGAGAAACAGTGGCAAGTCAAATATTTGTAAAGGAGATGCAGCACTTCCCATAATTCCCATATGGCCAGAATCCAGATTCCCACACATGAATTGGAGTAGAAAGAGCATTACCATGACCTACAGAAGTTTATTTCATCTATTGGCCAGTGCACATTATATGTTCTTTTCTATGTTCAATGTGGTTCAAAGCAGCCTATGGGTAAGAGTTTTTTCTACATTGACAAAGGCTCCTCTGCACCAATTCTGATGAACAATCAGCATTCACTAACTTATGGAAAAATTTAGTTGCAAATAGAAATAATCAACAGGGAAAATAAAAATACTAACAGACATGAAGAATAGAGAGGCCTTAATATATACCCACAGAGTTGCAATCTAAATTAAGTCAGTCCTGAGGTCTCTTGTCCTGGAGCTAGAGAGCCTAGCTAAGGTACAGAAATCTCATTAGTCACCAATGGTACAAATAACCAATGCTTCCTTCCCTAATCCTCTCTTTCCACATTACAAAGACCACTCTCCCTGGTGCAGACAACATTTAATTGCCAACCACTACCAGACCTATCCAGGATATAGCCTCAGTTGTTGGCAGAGATGGTTTAGTGAATTTGCAGATTTTTCTCCTATCATGATCTGCTTGATGGTGGAAGAAAACCAAAAGCTATCTGAACTTCTGACACTGATCTTGGCATGACATTAGTGCTGGACAGTTTTATGGAGCACCTCCAGAAGAGCCATGCATCAGGTGATGCAGGAATGACCTCTGTAAAAGCTCAGGCTGTGGGGGAGGAAGAGGGAGATGGTGGGCCTGAAATCCCTGTGCTCCCCTCATCCTTGCCCAACACATCCATGCCTGAGGTGATGACGTTTAGCTCCATCTGCCACAAAGCTCTTAGCTTGAGTTCCCGTGCTCTCAGCTTGCTGCCAGTGCAAAACCTGGAGCTCTGCCACGCGGGAAGGAGGAGTCCATTACACTGTGAAAATCGTTTTCATATCTCCAGAAGCCAGCATTTCCCATGCCACAGGGAAGAACATTAGCTGTATCTGTTCCATTCTTTGTTGCAAAAAAAGGTAAAAATGAAAGAAGGTTAATACCCAGAATCCCTTTTTCACAATTCCTGCCATTTTAATTACCCAATATAATCCATTTTATCTAGGTTAAGGGTTAAATGCTGCACTCAAAAGAAATTGAAAAAATAATGCATAAAATAGATATTTTTATTTAAAGTATGTTAATGTTAGAAAAAAACCAAAACAACCCTCACTTTAAAATAGTGTAACAAGTCAGAAATGTCAAAAACCAGCAATGAAGAGGAAACAGCATTTATTGATGTTTTTGTTTCATGATTGCTTTGTCTTTTCTTGCAGTCAAGATGAGGAGAAAGTCTCCTTTAAAAGGAAAACGAAGATTCTTAAATCATCATACATTTCCATTAACTGGGGCAGTGAGAAAAAAAGCAGAAAATATTCAGGATCTGCACAAAAGATACAAGAGTTGTTATTGCTATGGGATAAGAGGGGAAGGGTCCAGATTCAAAGCAGACTATTAAGGAATGTAGCAAAAGGTACCTCTTTGAGTCCTTTGTTCTAGTATATGCATCATAATTAAACAAAAAAAAAGGGGGGGGGATTTGTATTTTGAATGTTGTAACTCAAGTGAGCCCAAGTCAAACAGCTGCTTTGTTAGCTCAAAACACACAGAAGAGATACAGAAGGTGTAGTTGGTGTCAAATGCTGCTGGCATTCTGTCACATTTATAAGTCTTAATTTGCATATTTGCACCTACTTGCACTTCATAGGTGCGAAGGTCAATTATTGCAAGCATAATTAACATCTTACTGCCAAAAGTTGTTAAGCTATTTAGGCAAAATGAAGATTTGAATAACATGATAACTAGGTACTATATTAAAGGATGAGTAATAAAATTTAGGATGTGGAAAACTTGGCTCATTTAGAATATTGTTGGTTCCAAGGGAACATAATTTGACTTAATAAAATCAAAAGTAATAGAGATGACTGCATTCTGTAGCATAACTGGGGAAAAAAAAGTGTGTGAAACTCATACAAATTAGCATGAAAGAAAACTGAAGAAAATGTTCCACAAAGTAGAGAAACGTCTCCCTCTGAACAGCAAGAGAAGGAGCGGGGGGACTATTAGGGGCAGCTTTTTGACACCTGCAAGGAAGTAACCAAGAAGGCAGAGCCAAGCTCTTTTCTCAGATGCTTGGTGGGAGAATAACAGTCATAAATTGAATCGGGGAAGGTTCCATCTGGGTGTTAGGAAAAAAAGATTACTATGAAGATAATGAGGAATTGAAGAGGGGTCCAGAGAGGTTGTGGGACCTCAGTCCCTGGAGGTTTTAGGTTTGTAACTGGATAGCCCTGAGCAATCTGCTTTGATTTCAGTGTTGACCCTGCATTGAGGAGCAGGTTGGGCCAGAGACCTCACAAGGTATCTTCCAGTTCAGCAGTTCTATGACACATGCAGTGATGGTTAAAAACAAAAACCACTCTGAAATTTCAGTATTGCAAGAAAGTAGATGTATACTACATGCTTGTCTTGAAAATGGAAACACTAGTAGTATTTATAGTCACAACCTCTAAAGCACTTCTCAGAAATGGTAAGTAAGCTCTGTGCCTGAAAGAAGGAATAAAAACTGAAGGCCTATATCTTAGAGGCTGATCGAGGAGTGGGCGTTTAGGCAATATAAGCCCCATATATTCATAATATGACCGTATCATTTTTATTGACTTAAAAAAATCCATAATAGCCACTAAAATCTTATAGAGCGAGAGAAAACATGAAGCTAATGAATAGTAAGCGATTAAATATGCATTTCATTTTTTAAAGAAACAGAGTAAAGCTGTATTTAGATCTGAATAGCTTTCCAACTCAATGCCTATTCACAAATTCAAAATTAAATTATCCATAAAATCTTCTTTCTGCAACTTTGGAAGAATATTTAAACATTTTTTGCATATTAAGTAATTTCTCTCTGGCACTTGGCTCAGCTATTTTGGGTAACAGGATGTACCTGTGAGGAACACCAGTTTTGTCATAAGCATTAAATTATCATATGAGGATGTCAGAAGTACAAAGGCTGGTGTCACAAAAAATAAAGGGTATTGCTCACAAGCTATGGAAACCAATGAATCATTGCAGTTCACTGTTTTCAGAACACAAAACATAATGGAGTAAGTTGGAAATCTGGATGTACCAAGTGGAGAGATGGCTATTATGGATAGCTTCATTCAGTTTTTGCCAGTGGCTGCTTTGACTACAGTGTCACCTGGACTGTTGGAACAGAAGAAGTGAAGATGCCTCGCTGTCCCTGGCAGCCCAGAGAAAAAGGACAAAACGTATTTTTATATACCAGGCATTAAAAGCCTTTTGTAGAGAGCTCTGACAGTAAGAACAGTACTTGTTACAACAGCAGTTGTACATCTCAATGTAGTTCACACACAATGTTTTGAGCACTATAATACATTCTGCTGGAAGACCTGATAGTCAGGACTAAGATATGTATTTTCTTTCCAAACACAATTTTTTCAAGTGAGCAAAAGAACCTTTGTACACCTTCTGCTCAAAAAGATGATCTGAACAGTTGAACTGGTCTATGATTTTAATAGAGAAATGTGATTGATGATGATTATTTGTCAGCCTTTCAAATGGGAGAAAACAAAAAAAATCAAAAGGAGATTGACCTCTAAACCTACATTAACACTGTTAAACTTATACGGACAGTCATAAAAAGATCCATAGAAACACACTTTCCAGTTAAATGCAAAGTTTCTTACCTATATTAAGCAACTAATAAAATATTCTCATATTGATTTAAAATTCTATGGTATTATCGCTGCAGCTGATATTTGGGTTAATCTACTAGGAATTTCACATATAAAAACTACAGAGTGGCCATGTGAAGGATCATAAGAAGTATATTGTTATATGTGGTCTGTCTTTGGAAATTTAGAAAAGGCACATCAAGAACATAAACCAGAGATTTTCAGTTCAACAGAAATTAAAGAAAAATATTGCTAAGTGCTTGCCCTAGATTTTACAGAAAACGGGCCTTGCGAAACCTGATTTCATCCTCTGCTGAGCGTACCACTTTGGCTGGGGAAGATAACTGTCAAATATAAAATATTCAGACCTCTGAAAGACCTTTAAATGAGAACTACGTAAAAAATTTGCACTGTTAAATAGCATTAAAGCATAGATTTAACAGACAAAGAACTGGCTAGACGATAAATATAAAAAGTAGTCAACAGTGGAGTAACATGATTTGAATGAAAATACCTGTAAGGCAGATTTGTAGCTATAGCAGCAAGTCCTGCACTACCAAACCCTTTCGTTAAATGGTTTGAAATACATAAAAATGCTTCTGATGAAAATTTTGGATGACTTAAGCATTGGTGCAGTTGAGAATACAGAAGGCAGAGCTCCAGACCTCCATTCCCCTAGAAAGGATGGGATTGACCTGATCAAATAAAACTGACTACTTAGTGGATATTTGAGGTAGTCACCTCACTGTAAGAGCCACCTATTTTTTATACTCAAAGGAGAGAAATAGGCACTTTTCAGATGCCTATGATAGTTCAGATTAGTAGCATCCTAAAAGCACTTATTTCTCTCCACTGATGCTAAAGGAAATATAGGCTGATTCATGATGTTGAAAGCATTTGAAATTAGTTGAAGTCAGTCCTATTCAGTATCTTTTGTAGTACAAATAAGTTATATATTTAGGAATAAAGAAAATAGGTAAAGTCTACAGAAAGAAGGTTTGAATACTGGAAACAGGGACACTGGAAAGAATTCAGGGTTTATGGTGAACATGTAAAGAAACTCCTACCGGGTTTATGAAACATGAAAACCATGAAAATTTGGACATGAGCCGGCAATGTTTGCTCGCAACCCAGGAAGCCAACTGTATCCTGGGTTGCATAAATAGAAGAGTGGCCTATAGGTTCAGGGAGGTGATTACGCCCCTCTGCTCCATTCTTGTGAGATCCCACCTCAGCACTGCTTCCAGCTCTGGAGCCCCCAACATAAGAAGGACATGGACCTGTTGGAGTGAGTCCAGAGGAGGCCATGAAGATGATCAGAGGGCTGGAGCACCTCTCCTCTGAGGATAGGCTGAGAGAGTTGGTCTTGTTCCATCTGGAGAAGGCTCTGGGGAGACCTTATTGTGGCCTTTCAATGCTTAAAGGGGGCTTATAAGAAAGATGGAAAGAGACTTTTTACCAGGGCCTGTAGTGACAGGACAAAGGGCAATGGTTTTAACTGAATGAGGTTGGGTTTAGATTGGACATGATCAAGAAATTTTTTTACAATAAGGGTGGTGAGACGCTGGAACAGGTTTCCCAGAGAAGTTGTGGATGCCCCATGACTGGAAGCATTCAAGGTCAGGTTGGATGGGGCTTTGAGCAACCGGATCTAGTGAAGGATGTCCCTGGCCATGGAAGGGGGTTTAGACTAGATGATCTTTAAAGGTCCTTTCCAACCCAACCCTTTCTATGATTATATGCTTATTTTGGAAAATTTGAATTTAATCCCCAGATATACATTTGAAGAGCAATTGATCCAATTAGTAGCAAAGGGCAGTCCAGAAGCAATTATAGTGCACTATAACTCCAATGCAGGGATACTGCATAAAATTAAAGTGTCAACATTTTAATAAAGACATTGTAAAAGAAGAGCTAAAGAAAGAGAAGAAAGAAATGATTCAAAGGATAGGGATTTTTTTCTTTCAGCAAAAGGCTAAAAATCTGAAGCTGTTTAACTTTCCATCTGATGACTGAGAAGCGATTTGAATGCAGTGTTTAATATAGTAGAAAAAGCCATAACAAGAACCACTGACTGTAAACTGTTGCCAGACAGCTTTACGCTGGAAACGTGGCACACGCTAATAGCGGGGAAAGCAGCCATCAGAACAAACTGCCCAAGGAAATGATGGCTTCTCTGTTACCTATACCTTTCAAGACTGAAGGCCTTGCAGGGAGATATATATGTCTTTGAAATACAAATGTTCTTTAGTCCAGTGCAAGTTGCTGGTTTAAGGAAACATGACTTAACCTAATGGCTCTTCAAGCAGCCTCTTCTTATAGCCCCTCCTGTCTTTAAGCTCCCAAGTCTTGCTTCCTGTGGATTGATGAGTGGAGAATAAAGTTCAGGTGAGTACATGTGTACTGGTTTCATTTCTGCCGCAAGATCTACTGACACCAAATCCCTTTAGGGGGATTTACACATTTCTGTGAACACATTGCTTTCCAAAAGGATTTAAACAGGCCCCCTGATGAGCTGGTGCTTTAGCATCATGTGCCAAAGCGTGCAGAAACAAAAGTGCAGCTAAAGTCTGCAATGAAGGATATAGATAAGAGAAGTGTTAGTTTATGTGATCATCTACACAAATACAAGGGAGCACCTGGAACAGTGACAAGTGGAGAAATCCCTGAGTTTGCATCTGAGAAGACCTGTTAGATATTCAGACCAGGAAGATATGCAAGAACTGCCATGGAGAAGAAGATGCAAGTCACAATTCAGTAGGTAGAAGTCTCCCCCCTCTCTCTGCCATCAGTACTACACTAGTACTTGATGTGATGTTAAGGACAGCATCATAATTCTGGACACTAGCATTGTTGAAAAAAAAAGAAAAAGAATAGCAATTTCTGAAAGGTTTGGAGTTTTAATCCCAGTGTCCTGGGTAGTGCTGATTTAAAATTTAAATTTCATCAGTTGATTTTCCTGGAAGTTTCATTTATTTTTACTTCTTGTTATGAGTTACATGCGCTGTTCAAATAGCTGATTGATTCTATCTCAGATAGCTGTCAGATGCATTTCAGTGCCTGGAAAAGTTTCCTATATACACTTAAGTCTCTCTAAGTTCTTATACTGATGACATCACCTGTTAGCATACATTAACTCACAGAGACAGAGATTCAGATTGTATTGTTGTGTGCTAGGAGATATCCAGGCAAAAAAAAACAAAAACGGTGTGATTTAAATTTCACATGGATATTAAAATTGTTCATTTTAATGGAAATGACAAGACAAGTTAATGCATAAGATTAATCATGTGCTTGTGTGCATTTCTACATTAATTCTTTTCTAGTGTGCATTCATTACAGAGATTGGCTAAAGGGAATCTTGAAACTTTCATACAAAGGGTTTCTTTATTTTGTGAATACTGAACAGGAAAGTCTGCAAAGAAAGGAGACTGAGAATAAACACTGGGTTCATGGCTCTCCAGCCTGTACTTCCAAAGATAAGGCATTTCAGTAGAAAAACTCACTACCCCCTGTTCTGGCTGATGCCACTGCCCACTTTGCTACCCAAGTCACATATTGCTCTGCACTGGCTGCCTAAGACACTCACTAAGAGGAGAGGAACCAGTTTCTTCCTTTGTAGCTTATCAGGTCTCATTAAGAAGAGTTTTTCTTTCCACTGATTCTCAAAAAATCACTCCTTCACACTCCTTGCAGATAATTTTGTGCTTCTTAGGCTGATATAAAAAATGTGTTGGTTCATAGCATCAAACCTCAGAATTTGTATGTGTGAAATACATATAGCTTATGCATACAATCCATGCTGTACAGGATCTGAAAATTATAGCAATAAGAGGCAATATTCTTTACAAGTAACATTTGCTTCTAAAGCACTCAGGCCATTAAATTTGAAATCAGCAAACAGGAATAAAAAGCATGTTTAATAAAAAAGGAAAAATTAAGTTTATGAACTAAGAAATGGTTCCAATGGAGAGAAAAGTATGGCAATATGGCTAAGAGCAAAGGATATTATAATACTTTTCTATGATTAAAAAAAAAAAAGAAGAAAAAAAGCACTGTGAGGAATACAGATCAGGAAAAGCATGAGATAAAAAGGAGGTGATTACAGAAAATGCACTATACCATCTGGATAATGTTTGACATCAGCAAAAGCAAACAAGAATCTGAAGGAATACATGTTCCCAATTATAATTATACATAATATATCATAGCTAGTATAATGAAGACTTCTTTAGTTAAGGTTGGTTTATAATTTCCATGCTATTCCTCACTTTTTCAGTTACTTGTAACATTTTATTTCCCTTTTGGCAGCATTATGTCTTTTTGCTCACTCGTACATTAAGGAAGTTCCTCTCACTAATACCTCATGAAACTGTTTCACACAAATGAAAGACTATTTCAGAAATATCACTGGAATAAAAAGGACATAGTAAATAAGAAGAAATTTTGTCCAATTCCACAAATATTGTCAGGGTATCAGACTCAATACTGTGATTTCTTTTTGGCCCATGGAATAACTATATGTAGACTATGCTCAAATATCACAGAGTTTGGTTTTATTAATTACCACAATTGTTTTTCGGTATTATATGCCTGAAATAACCATGATAAAAGAGCAGTCCCAATCTTTCTAAGAGCAGCACTGAAAGAAGGATCCAGTATTGCATCCTGAGGTGACTGATGGCCTGGACAGGCTGAAGGCTGGATAGAGGTTGCTGTTAGAAAATCCCATGTTTATGAAAATGATCTGAAAAGTGTAAAAAATTTTTATTCCTGTGTCTTGGAATCGGGAACTACATGGAGATTCAGATATGTTATATAAATTGGTCTAGCCACTAGACTGAGAAGCTTTATCATTAATTTAATCTTGAGTCCTCACTAAGATGAATATTAAATCATTTCTCTTCATCAGTTCACCCGATATGTACAACAGCAGTAAATTACGTATATTTTAATTGACTTATGCTTTGGGGACTTGCTAGTGTGTGGTTTTTATGAACTTCCTCAATATGAGCAGACAGCATTCACAAAATAAAGTGATGCATTCTGAGCTCCTTCACAGGATTAAAAAGAAATAGTAAGTCTGGGTGAGATTTTGTAGTTGATCAAAATCTCACTCAGAGGACAGAATGACACAAACAGCAAGCAGAAAAAATGTCCAATTAGCTGTTCATAAGACACCGCTGAGCTGCTTTGATATCTTGTCAATGTAGAGGCTAAGATGAATATTGCTCTTTGAACATTTTAATGGATATTAACACGTGTATTCTGCGACAAATTTGGACATCGTCACCCTCCAGCACTCCTTCCACCCCTGCATTTTAGAGCATATGCAGAGGTGTCAAAGAACATAAGAATATGAGAAATCTGGTAAAATAAGACTTAATCTGCTGGGCATCTGTACAGCTATGATCTGTGTAAAAATTAAGTGTTATTTAGCTGACAACAAACTTGTAAATACCAGGATTTAGGCAGAGTGTTACCAATTGCCTGAGTAAGCAGAAAAGAGATTGGTAAGATTTCGTCACAAGTTTTAGTCATAAGTCTATCATAATCAATGTCCGTTGTTATTTTAATTATGGCATTTGAAACCAAGCAAATGCAGCAATATCCAAATGCAATCAAATGAGAAACAGTTCTCTCATGACAAACAACAAGATGGGCAATGGCATACTTAATATGGGAAGATACTTTTATCAAAATCTAAAGTGTAATTTATGAGGAAGACGAAGACCTCAAATGTTGTCCATAAGTGGAGCAGTGGAACAGATTAAAAAGCATGCACCTGTCTGAAAATGTAACATATTTAATAAGGCATTGATTAGAATTTCCAATAGAAGTTCCATTTCCTCAAAATATTTTAGTGTATGGGATATGTGTATTTGATATGCATGCATTTGAAATTATTAGACCAATTTTCATTAGCAGTCCCTCTATTGGCATGCTTTTGAGTGCTAGAAATGGTTTACTCTGATTCATTTTCTGCGTCGGTGTATAATTTGATGTCAGAATTAGCATTGATTTTGTTTAACCTCTTCCCTTTCACAATACGCTCTCACCCAGGTTTGCTTGATCACCTCACCAGAGTGAAATCAGCAATATTAATATAACTAAAGAATTCTGTTGTGCCCCAGCTAGTGGAATGAGATACGTAAGCAGGCAAGAAAAAGCTGTGGAGAGGCCATTTGTCCCAGTTAGTGGTGGGAGAGGGGCACTAGCTCCCTTGACTCGGTGACAGTGCAAACCCATGGTAGAGCTGCGCATTGCCCTCTTCTTTGGCTCTGGTACAGTCACACAGTTCCCTTCAGGAGGCTGCTGGGGATGCCATATTTAACACTATACTAAATTTCTGAATATTCTTTTTTAAAAACAAATAAAATGTTCCTTCTGAAGTCAAAGCGATATGTATCAAAATAGAGGTGCAGGATTTACTAAGTAAATACTGAAGTCAGTGCAATTGTCTATAGACTTTTTGGGACAACCAATGTCAGCATATTAATAGAAGATGAAAGCAAATGACCAGACTAGAGTTAGCCATCAATTGGAAGGCCTTAATCTCTCTCTACATAGTACAGTATGAAAATCTTAAGCTTTGTGACAGCAATGGCTAATTTTCAGTGAATAGTTTGCAGCTAAACTGCAAAACTGCAGTATTCAGCAACACTCCACTGAACCTAGTTTAGTCCACCTTGTAAAATTCATGCTTGCTCCACAAAGCTATTTATACTTCCTTCTCATCAAGTACCCAAGGACCCATAAAAATATTGCTTTTAGTCTGTGGGACCCTCCTATATCTAAAAATACATTTGTCATCTGCTAAATCTGAATTTAAAGCCAAAAGTTCATAATATTAAATTGGATTAAAACCGAATTGCCTTTTAAGAGAATGAGACATGACTTGTCCAAAGCCTTACTCTACTTTTCATCATGATGAATTGTAAGACAATTGAGACACAATCTTCGCAACATGTCTCTTACAAACAGGTTCTCATATTTAATCAGTCATTGTCACCCTTTATGCCCTGGAAACAGCTGATTTGACATTCCTGGTACTCCAGCATACTCAGAGGCTGTAGGCACTTAAACCCTTAAATTACACCACAATAGGTAATTCCCTCTTAATTTTGTGTCTTCAGATTTTCATTATGGTATGAAATGCATTCGCATTCCCTTCCTTCAAAAAAAAAATCTAAGAAATATAAAAGCACAAAGATGAACAAATAGAAAACCTCTGTCTTCTTTATGAAGCAAACCCATTTTTTTTCCCAAGTTACTTCTAAATCTCCCTCCTCTGAATTTTGTACTGTGCTATGCCATTAGATCTACAGACAGCCCAGGCATGTTGGGTTTATACAGTATCGTGCATATTTATGGTACTCAGACACAATAAACAGATGGTTTGTGTACATGCAATGTCATCTTGTGCTCAGCAATTCACAAAAAGCCTTGAAAGAAGATGAGGTTTCACTATGATTAGGACTGTTGGCCAACAGCTAAGCATTTTTCAAACATCTTTCTTTAGCTAAGCATCTTTCAAGAAAGCAAATGATCATTTTCTCTTCTAGTGGAATGTGGGGTCTGTTTAACCTAAGACTGGCAGCTCAAGTAATCTAGGCTGCCACATCTTTGCCCATCATCTCCATTTCCATTTAACTCTTCATTTGATTTCAAATTCTCAGATCTGTAACTGAAGTGCTTGCAGTGGTAGAAAATTTCCCTAATATAAGTTTGTAATAAGGATGTACAACAAGCTCAAGACAAATGTTTCAGGCACCAGATTAGATGATTTACATTAGTTAAGTTCTAATAAGATCAAGCCTTTAATCACTTAGTTTGCCAGTTTCAAATGCACATGACTGGTTATTGGATAAAATCCAGGTCACAGTGCCGCAGTTTTCAAAATAGATACTTTTGCATTATTTTCTTTTAACAAAGAAACCTCATCAATAAATGTCTCTGTGTTATTCTGCATTATTTCTCCTTTCAACAGATGACTGTCTCAAGTAAAGACAGTAGAGGACTGAACACCAAATGTGCCATCTCCCAGCAGAGTAAATATGCTGAAATAAGCAACTCCTAAGGTTGTACACTGATTTGTCTTATAGAAACAGCCAATCTCTACGTACTCAACAGAAAGACACAGCCTAATTTAGGAGTGTCTCTGAACCGTGCTCTGCAAGCTGTGAGAATATGTATTTCTCTCCAATCCTAAGAACTTTGGTCTGGCTTGCACTTGGAATGTCATCTGCACCTGTATTTAAACTTATTAGGGAAAAAAAAAAGAGCATATAATCAAATTATTCTGAGAAAATAATTTTGCTGGTTTGTGAATAAATTATACAGCTACAAAACCCCTTTGTTTTTAATAAATAATATTCCAGTCCATTCAATCACATCAAATGCAAGAAATTCATGTATTAGTTATGTGACACCTACATAAATACATCTACTTCCTGCTAATGCCTGCAGGACAGTATAATATGGAGCAGTATTCCAAAGCTGTGTTTTAAATATTTGCTTCACAAACTAAATGCTAGATAGGGCTTCATGTTATTCTGTCCTAGAATTAGCTTTAAAACATTAAAACGTTATTTATTTGTATCAATCTAAGAATATATTGCAATAGCCTTACATTGGCATAGCCTATACACTAAAACTAGTCCCATTGAAATGAAGAAAGTTGCTGTCAAGAGCATGAGTTCTCATGTACACTTAAAAATAGGAATTTGATCATTTTTGAGTTCTTCTATCCACTGTTACTGAAGAACCACAGACAGTTCCTTGGATAATGAATTCTTTGGGTTATTTAACCAGAATATGAGATGTCTGGGCATGGTTATAGTTAGAAGGCAATCTGTTTTATGAGATCTGAAAATTCATAGAACAGCAGAAACACTTCAAAAGTCTTTTATATTGTTTTTCCAGAAACAGTAGTTTTGCATGAACTTGTTGAGCCTGCACTTACAAAGCCTGCTTTTTATCCTCATTAATTCATTTTTTTAAAAAAAAAGAATCAAAGAATATTAAAAAATACCAACAAAATTAGTTACATCATATGAAAACAGATCTATAGGATGAACAAATTACACAACACACTCAACTCTAGGGCATAGAGAATTTCTGATTACCTGTTAACCTAAAAATTAAGCCAGGATACAAATTATATTTTGCTGCAGTTTATGGGGTGTCTTTGTGCCATATCACACAATTAGTTTCTAGGACTAAAATAACAGTGTGTTTATGTACAATAACTCAATGTAACTTAAGTTTTATCTTTACAGGTTTTTTTAATATTAATTAATTCTAAATTCATGGTTCTCAAATACAACTACAACTGCACAGATACTGTAAGGTT
This sequence comes from Tringa solitaria, assembly GCA_026413425.1. Taxonomy (NCBI): domain Eukaryota; kingdom Metazoa; phylum Chordata; class Aves; order Charadriiformes; family Scolopacidae; genus Tringa; species Tringa solitaria. Next base: position 207,397,943 of record JAOXJM010000001.1, on the reverse strand, counting down.
TCATACATAGTTGCCATGTAAAGTTCTGTTTCTTCAGATAACCTGGTAGATAACACAGATGTATAATAATATAGATTATCGCTTGACTAGGTAATACAAACCCTGCATTTTAAGTGACTCCGTCAGCATCATCTGCTCTAAGAAAGTAACAAAACCCAGTCCACCTCTTTCTCTAGAGGTTTTCGCTTTTTAATGAATAAAAGCTACTTTATGGATTAAGATGTGGTTCAATCTAAGCCTTGCTTCAGATTATTGTTGCATTTGTCAGAAATACAGTCAACCAAAACTAAGAAAGCAAAAGGAAAGGAACTTTAACCAGTTAACTTTATTATATATCCTCTACTCAACAAACACCCATTCCACAGGAAATTTATTAATAGTATTTTCTTCATTCTTTCCTTCCATTCCCATATATTTCTTTTTCACATTGTTCAGATTCACTCTTTCTCACACAGTGCCTCTCTATAGGGCCTTTTAACTTATGTGTCTGCTATTTTTTCATCAGTGTCTCTTTCTTCTGCCCCAATGTACCCACTCTCACCTTCTTTCTCATCCCAAGTCGTCCTCTTTACCAACAGACATACAGATCAGGGGAAGAAAAGTTAGCAGTGCTATTAGAAAGCTAAACTAAGAAGACAGGTTTCACTCTTTAAGATCAACTACTCTTTCAAAAAGTACCTCTCTCCCAGCAGCTAAAGAAGGCAAATGCTGACATTCACAGAACAACTCTGGAATTTGCTCAGCAATTACCTAATTTAAGTTGCTGAATTACTAGGAAGATGGGCAGCAAATAGTAAAGCCTCAAAAGATTAAAAAAAATATCTTGACTCAGTACTCAAGAAGTCATACAGTTGTTTCAAAAGTCATAGGAAAGGTTTTATACTCTGTAAATATAAGTAAAATTTCTACCTGCTGATACCAGACTCCAATCATTTCCAAATTACAGTTCTGCTTTCCTTCCATTACACTGGAGAAGAGCGAGTAAGATTAAGTCATTTAGCCATAGATCTTGCTTTTTTCTTCATTACTGCTTGAAATGGCTTTGTGAAAGCCCTGTTAATTCATCCGCAGAAGAAATGAAAAAATAGTTATTGCCAGATGTGTGAGAACCTAGAAAATGTGTGGCTAGCTAGCATTTAGCCCCTGACTTTCTGGCTGGTGCGCCACCTCTTGGCCTAGGGAGCACAACCTACATCCATCACAGTGGACAGATCCCTTTTTTCCCTCATGAGATTGTGTTGCAGAGATAAAAACAGCATTAGTTCTTCCAAATGGACAGGGAAGAAGTTTCATCCTTTTTGTCCCAAAGCATCTGCTGCACTGAGATCATGTGAAAATGCCATCATGGACACTTCCACTACGTACTTTTAGACCACTTCTAGAAGTGAACACCCACTCTTTTTGCGTGCATTACAAGGGCTTAGAGCTTTCTCAGAAAGGAAAGTAAAACTGTATTTTGTGGAAGTTCAATTTCTCACTTGGTTCCCCAGAATGGCACTTGAAATCTGACAGTACAACATCATACAAAGCTACTTCTTTATCGACTTCGTCTGGAGTAACAATTAATTTAAAGCTATAAATAGTTGGTGCTGTCTTAATATTTTTTTACACCTCCTCTATCCTACTTCACCTATTTTTATTTTTTCCCACTTAATTTGGAAACTAATTGGGAGAGGGTCTGTCCTTTCATTCTGTGTTCCCATGGCACTATTGCCTTACACTCTAGTTCCCAGTTTTCACAACAGCTATGAAGATAGCAGGGGAAAAAAATGTCTGAAAGAAGGAGTTGATTCTGCTCATGTTGTTGGCACTGATTAATGAAAAGCTGCTTAACTGCTTCAAAAGCAAATATTTAATTTTTTTAAGCAGTTCTGGCTTACATTTTAAGATTTCACCAAAGGATTCATTTACCTGAATTCTAAATGAAGATTATACAGAAAAGAAACTTCACCAAAGTTTACTCCAATTCTGCAAATGTATATTTTTTCATAAATAATATCTGAAAGTTGGAGCATCAGTGACATCACTATGATATAAAACATTTGTAGTGTGGTTTTACCAAGTGGAACTTGGCAAGATGAGGGGAAGAGAGGGCAAAACAAAAGTGAGATGGTCAAGTATTTCAAAGTCCCTAGAAAAATGTAGCTTAGCCCTGTAGGAGTGAAAATGAAACAGAGGAAAGGAAAAACTGAGCTACAATTAAGAGTGACAGAGATGTGGCTAGGAACAGGGATTCTAAAATTTGGATGCCAACAACATTTAGTTCTTAGTCTATAATTTCACTCTTCAAAATCAATGCCTAATTAATTTCAGTGAAAGTCACAAAATCAATATAGAATTATAGAATTAGAATTTGGGCTGGAAGTTACCTGTGTCATGTAGTTCAACTCTGACTCAAAGTAGAACTAACTTGAAAGTCAGAGCAGGTGGCCCAGGGCCTATGTTATTTTAGAAATAATTTCAGGCACTTATTATTTTAGAAACCTTCAAAGGGAGCTTTGAAAATTTGGGATCCAGAAGTTCTGTGGAATTCAAGCTGAAGGACAGTTTAAGCTAAGAAAGAGACAATTCTATTGCCGGAACTTCTATGGAAAATTGAAGAATCTGGTCATTGAAAAATTAGTCCAATGAGTTGAATTGCATATTTGTAAGGGGATAGAGACCTTCAGAGTTCATTAGAAGGAGCACAAACCTTTTGAATATGGGACAGAAATGAAGAATGAGTGGTATTTTGCTTGCATCTGTCAGTTTATAAATAGGTAACTTTGAGAAGTTTTATCTGTCAAAACAAAAATTGCAATTTTCAAATACCTGTGGCCAAAGTGAGTTATAATTCTTCCTAGATAAGCAGAATACATTACAATTATATGTGTCTGGTGGAAGATCTAAGCCAACTCATTCAATGATCATTAAAGCTTGCAGCAGTACTGGAGGCTTACAGAGTAAAGAAGGCATATATATTCTAGCTCCCAACAATATACTCTGCCTTGTAGATAAGAAAATTATACTTTTCCAATAGTTTGGTTAATTCTCTGGATTTTCTCTGTTTGAATTAGACAATTGAACAACTTTTTTATTTTTATTAAGTAGAGTTGGAATAAAGAGAATGTTTGGCTCACATTCAGGATGCTGAACATGAGAGGGTATCTTAATTTTCTATGTTGATGGGATTCAACTGTTTCTGCAAGTCTAAAATGTCTACAGGCTTTAGGTACAGATTAAGCTACGCTCAGTCATTCCTCACTTGAAATGCAATCAGTAGCAATGGGGTTTTCTGTAAACAAGAGCAATATTTTTTTTCTCAACAAAATAAAAGTGCTGTTTTTCAGTAATTGAAGGTTGGGTGCAAAAGGCAGCGTAGAAAAAAGTCTCCTATGATAGTAGCTGAGCCCAGGAGATTTAATCACTATGCTCTTTTTTATTTTAACCTGTTTCTTTTTGTTTTTTAAAATGCTCCAAATTGTCTACTAGTTCCTATATATCTTTTCAGTACTTCACTGAATAAAGGATCTGAATAAAAATGTTTTTTTTTAATCTGGAGTCCAATGTCAAGAAAAAATTTAAACCAAACATTTTCTTTCTGGAGACATATTCACTTGATATTATGGAAAGTTCTACATTTATCTACTGCAGCAAGTAAGAAAAAAGTACAATTTAATATGAGTTTCCATGAAACACAACTCTGTACTGTAAAGATATAATTTTATCTTGATCACTTTTATCTTGGGAAATACCTTTCAGATAACATGAAAAAATTCCACTTGTAGCTGTAAACCTCCTATAAACAGTTTATATAAACAATCAACAGGCTTTGGGCTATCTACAGAAAGAGCATGTATTACCAATAAAATTAAAGACACTGTTTAGATAGCTCATATTTCAAAATTGGTTTGTGCTTTTCTGAATTAGTGAAGATTTGCAAGTGTGAAGCAAAGAAAAAAATAATTTCAATGCCTTAGCTGGAGACTGAATAAATTAAAAAAAAAAGTAGGACAGTTTACTGAGGCAGCAGGCATCAATGTAAAGCAAAGACACATAGGAGTACACTTTAAGATTTAGCATACGTCTTTCTCAAGAAGATTTTTCCATTTCAATAACTATTATGACTAATTTTTGAATTTATGTGCAGAGCTAAAAAAATTACATCAATCATTCCCAACAGTCAGGGGTTTCCCAGTTTTCTAACTTTAATAAATAACAGTATTTTAACGTACTTAATCAGGATTTTGTCTTCAGAAGCAATCAAAGCACTTATGTTTCTTAAGGAAAATTACCCTTAGCTTCAAAATTTCAAAAAGATCTGAAAAGGTAGTGAATTCAGATTATGACTTCAGGCTTCTGAAGTTTTCAGAGGCTGAATTTCTCAGCTCCCTACTGCTGGGTAGTGATGATTTCACGCAATAATTTAAAGACTGTCTAATAATTTACAAGATTAAAAAGACTGCTTTTTTTTGATTCTTTAGCTTCAGAAGCTCTGGGTCAGTCTTTCAGAGTTGGGAAGCACCTGCAGGTCTCATGATATCCAGCTGCTTATCCAATCCAAGTTGACTTTGTACCTAAGTAATCAAGAAATCCTGGATGTTTCCAGTAAGCAGGTAGAATGGAGCTAAGTATTCTTTAGCCCCATCCAAAGTAAACCAATATTAAAAAATTAAATTAAAATAAAAAATATTATGTCTGTCATGAGGGAAAAAGAAACTTCTCAAGGAAGTTAAGAACAGTCTGATGCCATAACTTGAGCACATAAGCTTCTCCAGGAAAGAACATGAATGCAGAAGGCTAAATAAAAGTCTGGTAACTCTTTAAGTTTACTGGCTAGGGATGAGAAATAAATTTCCTCTTCCTTAAAAAAGGGATGAATTCTTTACACTGATCTAAGCCATCTTTCATCCAAGTTACCAATGGATGCAGCCACCTCTGGGAGGAAATACAGGGTATATTGAGCAGCGCAGTGAGGTTAGAGCTTACTCCAAAACCCAGGGTTAGTGGATGATCAGACCACACATTTGCTCTACAGGAGGTTATGGGAATTTAAGCTGACATGAATATTAAGCACTTTTGGCTTCATTTCTCAAGTATGCAGGAAGTGCCTTCAGCAACTGCACAGCTATGCAGGTACCTCTTGGGCCCCTCAAAGCTTACAGGGTTTCATAGAGAAGTGATTGTGAGACTGAAGCCACCATCATCTCAGAAAAGAGTTACATCTGAGCTACCAGCCTTAATAGCAAATCTTTACCTAATGTGATTTAAAATAACTGAACTAAAATCCCCTATTTTTTAAAGTTTATATAATGGAAATGACAACTGACCCAGCACCAGAGAGTAAAATTATAATTAACAGGAGACTTTTCTGAAAAATTTCTGTGATGCCTGGGGGAACAATGTAGGTCACAGCATCAATTAAAAGCAGAGCGACCTCTTCATTGCCTCTTTAACATTTAACCCCAAATAATTTTGTTGCTGTAAATTAAACAAACCATGTTGCATTACATCATGGGAGTGAAAAAAATCAAGAATAACTAGTTTAAAAACTAATTTCAACATCCAGCACTCACTTTACCCCATATAACATGGGCAAGCAATACAGAATACTGATGTTACCATTATTTTCCTCAGCTTTGTTGAGCAAAACTGCTATGTATAAATCTGTGTTCTTTTACATTATCTGGATATTAATATTAGACATCTGATGGAAAGTAAGTGAGAATTACTTAATTGAGGATTGAAAACAGCCGTTACCTTTGCTGCTGATTGCAAAGGTGATAAGAGTGTTTAAGATTCTAGGGTTCAGTCTTGGTAACTGGAAGTTCTTCTATGCAGAGGAAAGCAGAATATAGAAATAAATCATTTCAGATAGAGTGTATCTGCAGCGGTCATTATAGACAGTTTACCTAATTACTTCCCTAATATTATAAGAAAAATCAAAGATGACTTTTACCAGAAGCCACCCCACAATTTAAAGACTTTTGCTTTGAAAGAATTGTCCACAAGTAGTGTCCCTTCTTTAAGATCAATAAATTCCTGTTTCTTAACAACACCAACGATTTTCAGTAGCATTCAAGCCAGAAGAAATGTATTTGGCAATAAAGCCTCACAAACATTTTATACCTTTCTAATGTTTGTTCATCTGGAAATGATGAGCAATATCTTGGATTCATTTAAGTCTATTGAATTTTTTTATTTACTTCAGTGGGAGAGGAACTAAATGATTCCAAACAGCTTGTGACGCTGGAAGGTCAACTACATAGTGGTGGTAAACTGGACTGTCTGAGCAGTATCTGACAAAGTCCATAAGAGAGACCACAAAAGAACATTAACTGACACCACAAGGAAAGGCAAAATAAATTTATAAAGTACACCTCCTACTCTTCGACTACTCATGAGTAATCATAAATAATGAAAAGGTACTGCAGGCAAAATTAAACCTCCTGATACCCATGCAATATTTTCAGCACAACAATTCTTCACAGAGAAATGAGTTGATTATTCTATAGGGGTATATAGGCAAGAGCAAAGACTCATTTTTGAAAACTTAGCAGGGGAAAAAGCTAAATAGCTATGTTAGTTAATAAATATGTCCCTGAGTACACAAAGGAAGTAGATATATACATCAGAGAAATTCTACTTTAATACAATCAGATTTTGAGGCTCAAACTCTGCCTATGTTCTCTTCTGCATTTTTCACATTAGAATAAGAAATACAGCAGCTCAGTTCTGCTTTTCCCAACTGAAAATTTTAGAGTATGTAAAGAATATTAACTTCTGATTAGCCTTATATCCATTGCTATAACATCTCAGTGTCAGTGTTAAGGACTGGAATTCCACCGGTGAACTCTTTCAGTAAATATGGAAGTTAAAAATGGAGTGGCCAAGCTTCTGAGACTTTACAGAGTGTAAATCAAGTGACAACAGACACAAACCATTGCTCAACAGTTCTCTGCAGGATTTGACCAAAGACTTAGACCCCTCATTACCTAGCCATTCAACTTTGTTTAGACATTAAGACAGATGTTGCTGGTGAATAGAACAAAAAGCGTGAAGATGTTTTTTTTGGAAAACTTCACAACTGAGTAATGGACCCTTCCATCGTTGCCTAACTTGAGAGGAGGGACATTTTCTCCCGGTGAATGAGACAGGGTAAGTAGGATGGGAATAACTGAAGGTAGTTCATTTTAGGTGTAAGTCAAGGCAGGGAGCGAGAAAAGAAATGGGGTGTAATCAGGGGACAAAACAAAGCTAATTTTAATTATACTTTCTTTAGGCGTTGATCAGCGCACCTATAGACTTGTAGACTAGGGGGCCTCAGTTTCTTCTTACCTCTAAATGTTCTAGAATGTTATTGAATGAGAACATATCATTCACGGCACTGAGAATATGTGTAATGGTTGAACAATATTGAATTAGCTACAGGTAAAACATATGTAAAACCTCTAAAGATTCTTTAGTCAGTATGATGCTTCTTAAAGTACTTTTCAAAGGAAAGGAAAATTTTCTCTCTCTTTTACAAATAAGAAAACAAAGTCAAAGGGAATGAAGCAAGATGATAAGAATGACTTGAGAATAGTTGTGAAGCCAGGAATGGAAACAACGTATCTTAAGTCTCAAATCTCATTTTAAAGATCACCCCATCTTCAACCAATTATACAAAATATCATTGAGATGTAGATGACAGACAGCCACACAGCACTGAAACAACATCAAACCCTCTCAACGAACCCTTGCTATTTTAAACAAAATTTAGCTACTCCAGATTACAAATCAATGAAGGAAAATTAATTAAGAATTAACTTATCTTGGGAAACTTCATCCTTCACATGCGTAGGCCAGGAGATGGCTTTACTAATCTTTTTATGTCATATGGTGTATTACAGAGTTAAAAGAAAAAGGAAAAAAAAAGACATACCACCAACAAAATATCAACAAAGTGAACCTAAGCACCCCATAACATATTGTGACCTTTTCCCCCCGGGACATTAATAACAGATGTGGGGATGACAAGGACTACAGGTGTAACTCATTTTTTTGTGAGAAACCCCTTCAGGTAAGAGGCCAACAGCAATTATTTCTACTGAAATTTCAAAAAGGTAGCTTTATGTTGCAAGCCTTCTAGCTTCTGCATGTAGTCTGGCTTATTCATGCTTGCATTAAAATGCAAGCTGCAAATCTCAGGCCAAACAAAATGTGAAATGAAAAAGGCAGCGCTGGCCTCCATTCATCCATGGAAAGAAAGTAAAAAGGAAGTAAATGCTCTCGTTAAACCAAGTAATACAGCTCCATATTTCTCCATTTGAACTAGTGACTGGCGAAGAAGGTGATAAACTTCATTAGTTACATGAATTGAATCTCCCTCAACTCTCATCTAATTCCACATTCCTGTGTTGAAGAAGTCTTTGCTGACTCTGCTGGAGAGCCTACAAGAGCCTACAAGATCCAGGGTTTTGGACAGAAAGTATCATTAGATCACTGAGGTTAGCCTTGTAACACCGACAACAATAACTTGCCTTAACCTAAAGTGCATGTATCTATTTCAGAAAAGCATTTAATCTGTAAAACATAATGAGATTGAGATCTACCACTTCTCCCAACAATTTATCTAATATATTCTCTGTGCTAAAAACTCCTGGCCAGCATTTTTTTGTTTTCACTCTGGTACCTACTCTGCTTTTCTCTACTACTGTGGAGAATCCTCTTATTCTCAGTCTCCCCACAGCAGTACACTGACATTAAGTCATGTACCTCTCTGGAAGAATTTTTCCCCACTCTAGCCTCTTTTCTCTCTCTTTACATAAATTTAATAACTTTTAAAAGTATAGACTCCGAAACTTGGCAAGGTATTTCCATAACCTTGCTGTTGTTGCACATACAAATAAAACCACCTTCTCTTTCTTAACTTCTAGTCTTTTTTTTAAACATTCAAAGTTCATGCTACAAGCCCTGCTGAGTTGTCTGTTCTTTCCTCTGGAACCTCCTTAGTGTCACTTATTTCCTTCGTAGGGGTCTCCTCTGTGTTTGTATGGCTGGTATTGGTTCCTTCCAGCTCTATAATACTTCTCTCCTAGGGAATCATAATTTTGTTTGAGTGTCCTCCATTTACCAGGCTAGACTGTAACTGGATTACTCTGTCTGATTGTTGCATCCTCTTTTTTTTTACCTACTTTTTCAATCTTTGCATCATCTGCAAAGTTCACCATCCAAGATTTCATGCCACATACCAAATGATTTATGAAAATCTTAAAATATGTTGCCCACATCCAGTTCTGAATCATGGGAGACTATCCCTCAAAATTTCCATGTAAGGGTCATTTCTCGTTGATTAGTACTTTGAGATCTCAGCTAATAGGTCCTTAAGGAATATTATTTTGATAAAGTATATCATTATTTATTTATACCAGATACAATGTAAAATTAAATCAAATGCCCTACAGAAGCCTAAACAACACCATTCATCAAGCAAATTCACATTCTGAAATGAAGTTTATCTAACATAATTGCTTTGCTTTAAAGCTGTGCTGACTATCATAAATTTATTCCTGCCATTAATTTATTTGTATGCTTGTTTTCTTAGCTATAACCTCATTAGTCTTTCCAGTATTTTTTCCCAGGACTGACATATAGCTAACCCGCTCTGAAGAATTATTTGGAAAAAAAAAAGATAAAAGTAATAGCAGAGCAGTAGCAGAGAAATACTCTATATTCCAACAGGTCTCTTCAGCCTCCTTTTTTAAGGCTCTTAGGTGAAATTTATCAAGTAATGAGCCTTCTGATTTACTTATTTTATCACTGGCAGATGTTGTTTAACATGCTTTTAAAGATTCAGTGCTGTTTGCATAGTAGGGACACTGGATCTCCTACCACCATATGGACTTGTTAAGGAGCAAACAGCTCTTTCCTCCTACTGTGTGCCACTCAGTATTGAAGAGGTATCAGAGTTTTTGTTCATCTTCGCATGAATAAATGACATGATTAATTAAACAGTGATTGACTAGCTTCATTTCTTCTTCTTTTTGGTGTTACAAAAAAGCAGCAAAAATTAGTTATTTGTATCCAAAATAAACCAAGAAATAAGCTCCATTAGACCTTTCTCAAAATCTTAAGAGGCAGAAATTGAGTGTCCAGATATATGCTATAAGAGTTATTATCCATTATACTTGCCAGTGAATTAATCCTGGGTTGCCACCTTAAGCACCACATTTTTTTGGCCCTTATATTTAGGAAAATTACCTAGACATCCTAAGCCATTATAAAATGATGTCCAGCTGGCATAAAGCTGTGCTAGGGTCACTCAGAATTATCATCTGCCCTGTTTATCCCAGAGTCTTGTTAACTCTGAAATCAAAGGATAGCAATTTGGACATCACCAATATTTCACTTTAGACTACTTTTACCAGAAATATCACATTAGTGTGCATTATCCTGATATCTTTAACTGCCTTCTTTTCCTCTTGGGATTGCAAAGGACCCAGCTGGCAAACAATCAAAATATCAAGTTTCTCACACATTTATTATCATAATGGCAAGAGGTCATACACTGAAAACTGAGAACACAAATGCAATATAAACTAAACTGAATATTTTGATATCAGAAATGTATGGAGGTTAGTATCCTGGTGCAATAGAGTCACTGACATTTTTGTTTGATTTGCAGGTTCTTTGTATTATTTTGTTTAATGACGACTCCTCTATCAAAAAATCTCTTTGATAAAATAACAATCAAACAAAAAACCAAACCAAACCAAACCAAACCAAAAACAAAAACAAAAAACCCCATCCAATGACAAACAACTCCAACAATGCTCTTGTCTGTCATGCTCTTCAGGTCTGTGATAGCAGCACAATTCAATACAAATATAGTTAGTTTTCCTGTCCTATATTCCAAGAGAGACTGGGTTCAGAACCTGGAACCAGAGACTGCATTTCTGCAGGACCAACAGACAATAAAAAGAAATTTCAAAAAGATAAAGGTGAAATTTTCTTGACCACATGAGATATCTAGAGTCTAGACGTTCACATCTAAGTCATTGACCATAGAGAATGTCTAGACAATGGACAGAAACAATCATTTGCAGGGCACAATCCACCTCCATCTAAAGGAGGCATCCGAAAAAGGTTAGAACTGCACTCCGGAAGACTCTCTCCATTGACTACCACGGCAATACTGTTGACTTCCTCAGATGTCCAAAGCCAGGTGAGGCCAAATTTTTTTTCCTAGTAGCCAAGCCTGTTTTCACTTTGAACAATATGTAGCTGAGGCTTCTTTTATGCCATAGCATCTTAGCAATCATTGAGGCATTCACACAAATACTTCTTTTAACTTGAAACAGGTGCTTTTGAATCTAGGGGAGCATAGGTGAGAAAAATTGGCAAAACTATGAAGCAGCAATCCAGAAACTGTTTCCTCTCCTCACTTATTTCTCATAGCTAAATTCACTACTCTCACCTGTGAATTAGTCCATTCCATTTCAGGAAAAGGTCCCAGCTGAAGGCCTCTACCTGTGGGATTTTCTTCCTCTTGGCCTTTCTGGAATTACATAGAGACATCTACTCAGGACACGATCCAAACTCAGATTTTTCATTCTGTTTGCATATGGTGCTTAGTTGTGTGGTTTTGTTTCCCAGGTTGTTTTGTGGGGAGGTGGGGATGGGGACTCATTTTTGCTTTTACTGCTTTGGGAAATAATCTGGCATGCCATCTATTCCCTTCAAGCTTTAAATTGGTATAAATACATGTTGAATTGCCCAGAGGCTTTTTAACAAAAATGAAATGGCATTATATTATATAATATTCAAAAAGTGGGTATGTATTATTGATTATAAATATCTATGGAATAGCTATTTATCTTCAAAGGACAAGAAGTAAGGTTTATGTATTTTACAAGAATTAACAATATACTATTGTATTTCAGTTTATTTTTAGTATGAAACATCTACCAACTCAAGTAATTTATTAGCAAATCAAGCAAAAGGTCTATAAAGATTAAATAAACATTCTCTTGACAGTCCACCTCTTTCTAGCTACAATTAGAAATAACCCTCTTGCTTCTAAATTTTAAAACCCACTCTAATTATTACTATGAATTGGTGAAGTTTTAACAGTAGGAGACTATACATTTGCTTTTAATGAACACCAGGCTTCATTTTCTGTGAAATGGAAAATCTGCAATGAATTCCTGCTCCTGCCTAGGCCTGCGTCAGTGCCATTGTAGAAAACACATGGGTTCTTAACAAACAACAAGATGGAACAGCTCTGTCAGTAAAAGGGAAAGTTATGCTGCAAGGATTGCTGGTTTTGTTAATAGCAAAACTACCGAGTCTGTAGCTACTCATCCAGTAACATGTTTTATGGAATGCTCAATACCTAAGATACAGAAAAGTGTTTTTACAAAGTCCGTATTTGTTATAATGCTTCAGCAATGCTGACCCCTCACTTTATAGTATATTACTTTAGAGACTTTTTGTTTCTATATTGCTAAAGAATACAACTTTTTAAAAACAAAAAAAGAAAATAACCAAACCAAAACAAAACACTTTTTCACTCTCAGCTGCAAGATTAAGTCTTTTTACCAGCAAGCATAAAACCACTAGGCTTACAAGTCATTCAGGGAAGCCTTGAGCCACCGTTGGTGTAAAGAATGGCTACTAATTGCAAAAACTTCAGAGAAGAATATTTTTAAATGTTAAATATATTCTAAGGAAAAGGGAATTTTAGCTCCACTTAAAAGGATTACTGTGTCATACAGTATTACTGTATTCTTAAGAATACTGCAGTATTCTTAAGAATTGAGGCTTATATTGATACTGTTAAACTCAGGCATTTAGAGGTGTCAGCTAGGAGCAGAGTGCTTTGAGACATGGGAAACTCCTGAAAGCGGTTCAGAGCTTAAATGCACCTCACTCTTTGGAGGATGCATTCCCACCTCAGTGAAGTGGGGCAAATACAGATCTGACTATTCAGTCGAGCTCATATGGACAGGATTTTTTTAATATGACAAAATCTGGAGTAACTTCTTCTACAGTGTAATGAGTGGCCATGGATTCCCACACATCAGGAGCAAGTCTACCAGGAGTGACTGGGAGGCATTAAATGGACAAGTCCACCACACCTGATGCACTTTGACCACAAGAAGTTTCCGTGTATATATAGTTTAGCTCGTAGATTCAGTTCTGAAGACTTTTGAAAAGAAATGTGTAGTTTCATAAACACAGACAGAAGAAATGCTCACAGAGCAGTGAGCACTGCTTTGAGGGGGGAAAATTCAAATGCAAACATACAGAGTAAGGAACATCTATGTAGAGATCATTAACCAAAGAGGAGCCAAGAGTGAAGTTCTGTGGCAAAATGGCCTTCCTTCAAAATATGAATGATTGCTGTCTATAAGGACACGGGTTATAACTATTGTGCTGTAATCATTGATGATGAGATACCAGCAGAACTGTATCATTCTGGGGACACAACTTTTTAAGATAAGTGCTGAAAAAGCCAAAGGAAATCTACAGAAAGGAAAGAGAGCAATGAGGGATTCAGAAATCACAAACTAGGAAAGACTGAAAACAAGACATTCATTTGGGTTAGTGATCAGTTGTCCCTACTGAGGACAGAGTCCAGAGAAATCATCTGAAATTTGCTGCTGTGGAAAAAGCCTCTCACTTCTCGTGTGCTGAAACATTGAAACAAATCCTTTCCAGTCCTACATGCTATAACTCCATAGCTTTCATCCATGGAAGCTTATTCCCTAGAAATTTCAGCAATTGTAATTGGGAACCAGATGATTAATAACCAGCTAACAGCAAAAGTCACTTTCCTCTGTGCTAATTTCAAAGAACAATAAATATACTTGCTTTCAAATCAAGATTGTAAAAACGGCACTACGTGGATACACAAGGTAGAAATGTAATCCTCTTTGTAAAAATAGGCTCTTGAATTAACTCTACTCAAATGGAAGTGAGACAGCATTTATAAACAGCATTCTTCATAGGCATCATAGTGTATGTTACAAATTTGACAAACCTAAAAGTGAGATTGAGTTTCCCAGATAAAGTTGTGTCATTACATGCACTGATGTATCATTTTTTCTCCAGATGCTGCTTCAGAAGGGTATGGGTTCCCCTCTGTCATTTCTGACAGCCATATGCACATCTCAGATCTTGCAGGACTCTACAATATCACTAGATGCTTATCTTAGAGGACTGAATCTCAGCTAAAGACAAAGACCTGAACTTTTTTTTTTTTTTAAAGAGGTTTTCTATTTGCTAATAGAATTGCCATTGATACTGGTTACTACATACTTTAAATATAAAGTTTTGGAGTTTCTTTACTGTAAGGGCGGTGAGACACTGGCACAGATTGCCCAGAGAAGTTGTGGATGCCCCATCCCTGGAGGCGTTCAAGACCCACCTGGATGTGGCTTTGAGAAACCTGGTCTGGTGGGAGGTGTCCCTGCCCATGGCAGGGGGGTTGGAACTTGATGATCTTTAAGGTCTCTTCCAAATGTCACCAATCTATGATTCTATTGCATAGAAAATCTAAATCTCCCAGTCTTTAATTAAAAAAAACAAAACAAAATAATCAAATTTCAAGCTACCTTAAATGTTATGAGCTACCATAGCAGTTGTCATCCCTTGGGAGAACTCACTTTTAAAAACCTGGTCAAAGTTTTACACAAGACCTGGAGACAAACTTGTCATCAAGTATTCTACTTTTAGAAGGGTTTTTATATACCTATACCAGGATCAGTGTGTGGAAAGCCTTGTTAATCTGTGGATTAAGGAAGGATCAATTTAGTACCATGGGAAAAAAAAAGGAAAATACTAAATACTAGGAAGTCTCTTGGTCCAAAAAAAATTACCTTTGTACAAGAACATGATATAGTATGATACAATAAGTCAGCCAGAGAGAGAATTGAAGAAAATAACGTTTTCTGTTTAAAAAAAGTCGTCATAAGATCTCATGAAGAAGATCTCATGAAAATTTCAAGGAACTACAAAGTTCCTGGTAAACTTATGTAGAGGCCACTGAAGTATTGCTATGCCAAGTAACAGTAATAAAACATGAACACAGGGCGAAGAAATGTGTAAAGGAAATTGAGATAGTGTTTTTAAATAAAGCAATAAAAATTGTTGCACTTACAGGAACTTCAATATACGGAACAGTGTCTGTGATCACATTGCTAAATTCAAGCCTGTTCCTTGTGCCAATGAAGTAATTACTAGAAGAATTCTGCAGAATTTACACATATGCAATCACAAGTCACTACAATTAACATTTAGCATGAGATGATGAAGTTTTGTGGCAAATAATTGCTTTTAAATTAAAAATTTCAATTCTGCCAGACAATGAGGGGAAAACAACTTTCAATGAAAAGCTCAAGAATATATAGAAGGCTACAATTTCCTTTTAAATTCGAGTCATTCTTCTTACCAACTTACCACAGAATAATAAACAGTTGTTAGCACCTTGGCGATAAGTCCAAAAATACTTTTAAAACAGGCTTGTGAATGAAATAAAAATTCAGGAGCAGCAGATGGGTTTAACTGCTGTTAAATATGGAGTGGTTTCCAAGAACATGTTGTATGTAATAATAAATAGCCGGAGACATAAAGTTTCCCCAGTAGTTTAAATCCTGAGCCTACAAGCTAAGTGAGGGCTTTCAGGTTTTGGCTCACCGCAACATCCTTACATTTTACCCTTGTCTACAGCAGCAAAAATGCTTGTTATTGACAATGTGTGTCAGCAATGGGTGCAACTAAAGCAGTGCTGAACACAGTTTTACAAGCAGGCAGGTTTAACATGGGCTTTCTGAAACAAGAATAGTTCTTGGCTGTGCTTGCAGGTTAATCACATTCAGCACCAGCATATTCATTGTCAGCAGTGGATAATTATGCTAGTGTACACAATGCCTCCGTTTGTGCATATGTTTTACATAATAACCGTGTTATGAATCGCCTCCTTTTCTAATTCTTGATCTGAGTGTGGGAATTAGGGTGGTGTTCTGCATGTAAGACGTCTGCAGTCAGGATCTGACTGCCTCCGTGTCTCATTCCCTGTTGGTTTGAAACAAAAGTAAAGTCCCGAAGGCCCAGAAAAACAGGCAATGACTTTTCTGTTTGTATGTAAGACAGTTCTGGCTTCATCTCCTAATCCACCAAAAAATGGCTTTGTCAGGTGGCAGTTATGACTAAGTTAAAGCTTCTGCACTTGTCACCGCGTATCATTATATTTGACTGACACAAATATTTGTGACATGGAATAAAGCTGGAACTTATGAAGCCATACAGTAATGCACAGAGGCGCAGAAAAAGAAGGGTTCAAAAGAATGAGCGCGACTGACAGAGAAAAGAAACCTACTTTGGGATTGAAGCCCAGAAAAAATCATTGTTTTTATCTTCCGTTAAGCCAATTGCTTCTGTAAAAACAAAGTGGTTTTGAGGAACCGTGGAAAAGAGCCTCGCTGGGTCCAAAGAAGTCTCTGGAGTTCAATGCAGACCTGCACTTTAATATATGTATCTACCTGCATAGATGCATTAAGGATGATTCTGATTAGTTGGAATATAATATCAGTAACTGTTTAATATTATCTTGGATGAGCTGGAGGGAAAGGTAGTACTAAGGGAACAAGTGAGAGAAAGGAAAGATGTGGAACCAAGCGAAAGAACTGTATCAGACAGGACCAGAGATGTCAGACCTTCATGTGAGTTACCAAGTATACGCTTGCTTTGCTGCCAACCTACTACTTTTCACTGCCATTCTAGAAAATCATGTTTTCTAAACTGACATCCCATAAAAGACATCTTTTTCAAATTATTTATCTCCATAAAACCAAATATTGACATAACTGTTGCAAAACCACATCTCTAATCCTAGTATTATACTCCATTCATGAAATGGACAAAATTAATTCAATCTATTGATTCTCATGTGGCATTCTGTGACCACTTGGTGCCCAGGGGTCTTCTAAGAGGTATTTCTCATTCCTTGTCTGGTACTCTACTATGAGGCTTAGAAACAAAAGACTGTTTTCTGGGAAACTATTAAAACAACAGTCTCCAAAGCACGCCTTTCATTCCCAACCCAAAATTAATGGCTAAAAAGCACCAGCTGTATAAATGTTGGTCAACCTACAGTAATACTACTAAAGGAGTATAATTAGTTTCGAGATTTTTAGAGCTGCTTCTTCTGTCCAATATGTCTCAACTGAAACATCTGTTGAAAAGACCTTTAAGATCATCAAGTCCAACCTTTAACCTAACACTGCCATGTCCACTACCACTAAACCATGTCCCTCAGCACCATGTCTACGTGTCTTTTAAATACCTCCAGGGAGGGAGACTCCACCACTTCTTCAGGGAAGCCTGTTCCAATGCCCAATAACCTTACTACTGCTGTCAAATGGCTGCAAACTCACTTGTTTTGGTTGCTCCCTGTTCAAGCTGCTGCCTGTGTTGGGTAATTAAATGTGCCACAATACCCTAACCCCACTACTGCTAGAAATGGACACATCACCGAAGAGAAGGGGGCTGAGTAACAACTCAAGCCTGGCCGCTCAGTGTCCTCACGAGTAAATGTTACTTGAAGGCCTGGTTGCTTTGGGTCACTCCAGCTGACTTCTTCCAGGCCAAAACTGCCCTAGAAGGAGCCAGACTTAAGCAGTGGATACATGAGCCAGTTCGTGCTAACAGGCTTTCTGTTCAGCAGTGTAGACACAGCCACTATCTACTATGAGGTACACAATACCATTACCTGAAGAATGAATACCCAAGGCTTCAAGTTGTACCAATTATTTTACCACGTCTTTTTGTTTTCCCATTTGCAAGTCTCCAATGAGTTTAGGGGTGGTTTCTAGCAATGCAAATATACTTGTTTTCAGGTTTTTATTAATCAGAGTTATCAGTGATGGCAAGTTCACTTCACTGGAGAGATACATCCTGGAATTTGAAATTGCTGAATATGGATCACAGTCTGACTGATTTTGCAATAGTGGTTTTGGGTTTTGTTTTTTTGTTCGGTTGTTTGGGTTTTTTTTTTTAAACATGATTTTCACCAGTCATTTAGACAGGGAGTTATGGGGATAAGAGATTACAGAATTAAACATAACCTTTATTCAAAAGTACTTAAGCACACGCTCAGTAAACTGTGGTCTGTTCTCAGATATTACTCTACAGAAAAAATGGATTTGATATGCATGAACTATTCTTTCATGGGAGCATCTTTTGATAAAGGCTAATAGTCAAGAACAAATACATAGGTTTGTGGGATTTCTTTTCCCCTGAAAATGTAAACAAATAAAGGCTTTTTTTTTTTTTCCAGTGAGCTGTTTTTTTCTAACAATCAACATGAACCTCTTCTGTACAATGTAGGCTTGCATATACTGCAAGGCTTCAGATCAACAATACTGCTCTTCAGCTGAAGCCAATTCAATATATTTTGCACTTTTTCTCATGGATTGTTCACTCTAAATGACCTTCATTTTAATACATTTTTTCTGTAACATTTTGGAGATCATCTTTCTGATGCCCAGCTTCTATCTGCTCCAGGAGTTCTTCCCAAAATTGGTAGTTCAGGTTAAATACATGCCACTGCCAAATGTAGTCATTTTCCAGTGTCTTACCTTGAATATGCTCTGGCAGCCTCTGTGCCCGTCTCCTCTGAGACCAGACTGGTTATTAAAATCCTATTATTAGGAAACAAATTTAGGCTCGGGACAATTTTTTCTACTAAAACTTTGTCAAATGCATGAGAGATTTTGTCTGCAACCAGCAGCTCTCTTACAAGTTTATAGTCAGTTCATGGATCACACATTTTAACAAAAAAAAAGTTATTTATCTGTGGGAAAATGGGGATTTCCCAAGCCCTTTTGGCAATTGGTTTGTACTCAATATTAACTTAGATTGGTTTCCCATGAATAGGGGCAAGACATGCTCACACCCGCAGTCTGGAATCTTTTATATTACAGCAAACTGCTCAGTCTTTATCACCTGTAATGCCAAATCTATTTGCAGACTTCACAGAGTCGAATAAAAGGGTTGAAAGGAACTCAGTATTTCAATTATGAAGATCATAAATGAATTAAGATCCACTAATTCTTTTGGCTTCCTAAACTCTATACAGTAAGACTAAAACATTCATGTGTCTGTGTTGCTCTCCCCTCAAAGAAACCTTGTGTGTTGAGGATACAGGTGCCAACATGGATCACTGTTATGGTCTGCCAGTACTCCAAAAAAGCAAATAACATATAACAGGACTTAGTTCAGTTTTGACTGAGTAGCCCACTTTTTTTCCAGAGAGCTTCTGGTCATGGCTTTCAAACCTTTCTAGGATGTCACAGATGTGCTTCCTGGTGAAACATTTTGGTTGTCCAGCGAAACTCCAATGGTAATATAAGGAATGAGTGTCTTGCAGGGGTGGATTAAGCATGTTTTTCTAAGCATCTGCTGATGCATTAAGCTCATACAAACATCTGGCATAAATTCTCTCCAAATCATCATTCCTTTCTTTTTTTCTTACCAAAGCTAGTAAATACACTTGCTCTGTCAATTCTTAGTGTATGGGATATTTAACCAAGCGCATGAACTTGAGATTGGTTGGTTTCCATCATCTACTCTGATGCCTCTGAAGACTATAATCATACTTATCTGCTGACATAAGGGTGTTTACACCATTTTAGTAACAGACCTGTCTGGCCTTTACCTGCCACTAGAGAAAGGCACAGGTTTCCTAGGTGTGGTGCATATCTACCACAGACACATTGAAGGATGTCTCAGATGCCAAATTAAATTTAAAATGCTGCCAAATGCCTGTGCTTTGGCAGGTTTATTATTCCTGGAGAATATTTTTCCAGTCTCCACTCCACTCTGCTTCCTTCATTTTTAGGAATGCATCTTCCTGATAAAGAAAAAGAGCTCCCATATTTTCCGCTAATAAAAGTATGTTTTCCTTAGTACCATTAAGAGATGACTGTCTTCCAGTGTGCTGATCATCCATCCAGTTAGTTCAATACTTCTTTAATGTGGGATTTCTGACGTAAACTCTGCTCTTTAGAGACCTCTCTCCCTGTTCAGCTTTTGCACACTGATGTGGCTCTTCTTCTTTAATGGCAATAGGTGCAGCACTTAACTCTTTTACTATCAATAGCAAATTTACTATCCGGTACGCAAGCCTGTACTTTTCTAACAATGAAAACAACTGTTTCTGTCAACATAACAGGGTGTGGGCTGTGTCCAACTTCATAAATGTCCCATTTACTTCCTGTTCAATAGTGTATTTATCTCCTAATGAACTGCTGCTCATTGGTCCTGTGAGGATTCATCTGAGCAAAACACATCGTCAGCTCTTGCCAACTTTTGCAAAGTGATATAATCCATCCTCCTTCTCACATCACTCCTTTTGTGACACCCAGTGGGTTGGCTTCTGTTAACTAACCCTGTTTCTGCAACTCCACATACTTTTTGCAGTAGTCAGAGTTGTGATGCCATATGCTTAGCTCTTTCCTGTTACAGTGTTGAGGTTCTCAATCAGGATTTAATTGTCCACTGATTACCCGGAGTCTGGACTTGGTCCCTTCTTTTGTTTGTCAAATTCTTACATCTTTGCTCTTGGGATTCTCATTGATGTTCCTGATTTTTGTTTACCCTCCCAATCACAAGAGCTGGGTTGGGATGTTACTTGGGCACGCTCAATCCCTCCTCCGCTATTTTCTGCTATAGGACAGCTAAGTAGGCTTGATGTGCTCTTGGAAGAGCTCCAGCTGAATGACTGGCAGAAAACAAACACAGGGTGTAATACAGAATATAGAGTCAGCACGTGTTTATGGCGCACACCAAGGATCAGCAGTGTGGGGAGCACAGGAGGCTACACTTACATCTCAATGCATATGTAACCTCTCCCATCAGAGACTCAAGCTCCCAGCAATGCCAAATGGCTCTTCACTCACAGAGTTACCTTTTGTATCTCTGATTAAAACCACTATTGATATTTTGTGCTTATGGGGTATAGAGCATTCCACGTCCTTCTTTACTTCAGTTTTATAGTCTTTTTTGCCTTAGGCAACAAAAACTATCAAACACATCAAGGGTTTCAAGTTGGCGATTGTAAGAAAAGAACCTGCCCTTTACTGGCATACACCACTTGCAAAAAGTAGAGTGGTGTTGCTTTCATTGTCCTCCGCCTTCCTGAAGAATTTCAGCCCTGGTGAGGCTGGCTTTGAAGTGTTTCTGTCTTCTCCTCTGTGTATTTCTTCTGTTCCTCTTAACTCCTTCTACGACTCATGCTCAGCAATCTCTTAGTTCTGACAGGGCTTGCAAGAGGTCTCCTTCAGACTATGTCTGGTTTCAGCTAGCTGAGAATAACCAAAGAAATCTGATGTCACCTCCCATGACCCAGGGACTGTGTCTTACTGACATGAACATAGAGGCATTCACTAGTTATCCGAGAGGACTAATCTAAAAGAAGTCTGTCGTGAGGCTTGTTTCAAATAAATCCTACCTGTTTTTAAAGTTTAATTTCAAAGCTTTCTTTTTAACAATGTACGATAAATTTTATTACAAAGAAAAGAAAAAAAAAGTAATTATGATGAAAGGCATTTGTGGAGTATAAATGTGCTGCATTTTTGAATGCCCTCACAGACATAAATATATATTTTAGCTTTTGTGCTATATCCAAATAAATGAAATACACCAATTCAGAAATACCTTGGCAGGAAATCTTAATGCTGTTTAATTTTAGCAGGATGCTAAGTATTAGACATTAACCTCATGACTCACAGGAAAAAAAATGTGTATTTATTTAGAGAACAGAAATAATTGCTCTACCTCAGTAAGTCCAGCTCTCCTATATTTAAAGGACAGATACTGTTTACAGATATTCCCAAATTTAATTATTCTAACATTTAATCCTCCCAATGACAACAGAACAGATTTTTTATGAAGTTCCTATCTTAAGATTTCTCAATTCTCTTTAGATGAATTCTTGGTTAGTTAATACTTATATCTGCTTTATATACACACAGCGCTTACAGTGAACTCTTACTTCTTCTGTCTTTAGGTTTATATCTTTGGGGTTTTGGAAGCCTGCAAATCTTCATATTATTCTGTGAGTCTGCTCAGAATATATTTCTACATACATTATGCTTATGTTATGTATACATAATGTTATCTCTATACAACAGCTCAGGAAGAATATGGTCATATTCAGTAGATGCAGGGATGTGTATTTATTTTTATAGGAAAAATGATACACCCTCAGTTCTTCCTCTAAAGTATTATTCTTCTTTCTGAGCCACTACCCTGAAGAATTATGTCACTGAAACCACACACACACACACACAAAAAGCAAAAAAAAAGCTGTAGTTTGGAAAAGTACTTTACATAATACTTGTAAAGCTCAGTACCACGAATATGCCATTCACTGAATCTCATGACAGTAATAGTACAGTAGCCTTTAATGCCTTCAGCATCTAGACACACTTCACAAGACTATAATACGTGGGGTTTTTTTTCACAAAACTTTCCCTTATTCACTCTGTCTGAACAAAATAACTCAAATTTCTTACAGCTGTCAGTCTCTCCCCATATCAGCACTAAAAACCTCTCTCACCCCGATCATCAGACCCCTTGCTCTGCTAAGACCTTTATTTATGAGAGTGATGACTAATGTGTACATTTAGGAAAAAATGAACATGGGCGAGGAAGAGGATGGAGATGAAGAGAATAAGGCAGCGTCTCATGGGACTACCTGCGGGAAACACCGGTTCCTTCAGGTGATTCGGGAAGACTGGAGACAATTCTGCTACATCACCAGACCGCTGCATCCTCCGTAATCCTTGATGGACAGGGGTATGACACCTAGCCCTTTTTGAAAAGAAACTAAAGTCCTTTATGGGTGAAATTAGCTCTGCAGTATTAAGTGCTAGCATTAAAGTGCAATATGCAATCAAATGTTTCATACTAGTGAGTTCATCTGAAAAAAATCCATGACAATTTCATCTTACTAGCTCATGGGATTCATGACTGCACAGTGTCTGTCACAATCATAGCTAAATTTGAAAAATGGTAAATCAGATTTATGACAGGATATGGATGGTTCAGGCATTATGTTTTAACATGAATACTTATCATACTGGACAGAAATTCAAAATCTCTTCTACATTGCAACACTTGGCTAGAGAAACAGCAAAAATAAATCACTTTTAAAGATGGGATTTCTGATCTTCCTGATCAGCAAGTCCTAAATCACTCTGACCATGATAATGAATGATCCTATTTTACACAAACATACACACACATCCACTCCACACAGGAGACAGAGCTAAGGTTGCCATGGGAACTTTACCTCCAGATTTTTTGCTTTTGTATAATTAAAATAACACAACTCTAATGTTTTAATAATTTAGTTCTACCTTGCAATTAATTGTGGTCACGTTTTCTTTGAGCAAGAAGTCAGTATATCCGATGGGTACAGCCCACTGTGACAACTTTATTCAACATTTCCAAAAGTTGGTTTTCTAAGCAGTGGACATTTTAAACTGAAGTCACTGTAAAGGAATGACTACAGTATAGTATAGAAATAGCTGTGTCAGTGTTAAACCAGGTGGTTCAGCTGCTACTAAGGTAAGCTCCATGGCAGCAGTGAACTTCGCACAAGCTGTGTGATTGCACCATAGGCTATGCCAGCTTTTGGCATAGGCTGATGCTGAAGGATGGGAAGATGCAGAACTCTTCTGGGACTTAATTCCTCCCCTCCATCAGCTGCCCTTGCCCCACATACATTTAATCCACCATCAGGAGCACCAGCTCACCAGGGTTGCCCTCCACTCACTCCTTCTTTGTTCATCCCTTTTCTTCTCCTATGTTTTTTCAGACAAAGTCACAACTTTGGCTCAATGTTCAGAAAAATTGAGTTAGCTGTGAGTGTAGGAATACACTCAGGCTCCACACTCTAAACTTAGGCTCTGGGTTTTCAGAAAATGTGACCTACAAACCTCATTGATGTTAACAATTGAATGTGTGCAGCAAATAGCCTTCCTCAACAAGTCTTCCCTCCAGATGAGGCTTTCTGTGTCTTACGGAAGTTGGATGAAGATAGCAGAAAAGAAGAATGGTCATTGGAGTCATCTGTCTTTTCAGTAAAGGGAAGCTCAACCTTTTGTGCTATCAATCTCTTGAGCAAGACATAATATTAAAAAAGCAGTCGTCTTTCCTCCATGTTTGAACATGTTGCTTCCTGTAGAGACTTGGACTGTATGCAAACACTGTGCAAGGATTATTGATCTAATTGCAGTAATAGTGCCGCTACTGACCCCAAAAACATTAGCTTCATAGCCTGTGGTTGATATACATGTACAGATATTGCTGTCAGTGCTGCAGACATGGAAAATGTGCTTTCTGAAGAGCCAGCTGTGTACTTAAGGAACTGAGAAAAACCAAGTCTTTGGCACAGTAATGAAATGAGATCTGACCATATAGAGCTGCTGAGGAAGGAGTTCAGTTAAAATATTCGGTATAAGTCTCCTCCCTAAAGGAATAGCACTTAATACATGTTAAAATATAATTGTATAATTGGAACTCAAGTGTTTGGGTTATGTAAAAGGTGCTGTAGGCGTATCAGCTTAGACAGAGGTAATTAGAACTTGTATATTAACATTTTTCCCTTAAAGGGATAATCAGCAATATTTTTAGTAGTAGGGATGCTTAAGCCTAGGAACTTGGGAAAAAGAGGTGCTGTCTGGACCTCCTCATTTAGCTCTGTGTGCTTTGTTTTTACCTCTGTCACTCACTGGACTGTAAAAATATTTCTGCAGCAGCTTGCCTGCTTAACGCAACCCCAGCTGGGTGCCCACACAATGGCAACACTGCTACTGCTTTTGGTGAAATCAGCATAAAGCTGAATCGCCTGCAAGCATCAATCATGGTACTGAAAATAGGACTAGATAGTAGCATTAAATAATAAAATACTTGGCATGTATATATAGTAACAGGTCATACACTGAAGCCACAAAAGAAGTCTGTAGTGGGGCCAGGAATAGAAGAAATCAGAGCTTTAATCACTATTTGAGGCAAGGGTTAACATTTTATACAGAAAAGAATGAACAGCAACACATCACTGCTTAGCTCAGTCAGTTTGAAGCATTCAATAAAAACAAATATGATTTTACTCAAAGTCAAATGACAATCAATGGCTACAGCTTTTGAGTATCCAATTGAAGCCCTTGAAAAATCAAGTGGATGTATGGGAGGGTTGGCTAGTACTCCATCATAGGAGGAAGGTAGGAGAATGTCACTGACTTCTTGGATTTTCAAATACATTGCAAAGCTTTCTAGAGAAGAGGAGATGTTTATTTTGAAAACAGTACATCACATCTCTAGAAAGTGGAAAAGCAGAACACAAATTAAAAATGTTGTAAATTACTTTTTTTAAGATAATGGAAGAGGTGTACAGTTCCTCAAGCCAGAAAAACAAAACAAAGCCAAAAACCCACCCATGTACAAGGGCTAGACCTGATATTTTCTAATTCCATTACTGTTATCCATGCTTGCCTTTTCAAATACAAGAAAAACATCTCACAGAGAAATTCCAGGAGGAAAACCCAGACCTCAAACTCCTCATTGAGAAGTTTGTACCGAACTTTGGAATCCTACAAAAAACTCAACTGAAATCAAGATAAGGTTAATCTAAACTAGAAATATTTCCCCAATTTCATATTTCTCCCTCCTTGCAATGCCCATCCACTGAAGACATACTTATCTCTACTCTACTCATACAAGGCTTTCTGAGGAGTTCGAGAACAGTATAGGTATCTTGGTTTTTGGTAAGTCAAACCTTCTCTTTGGTAAGTCAAGGGGAAAAGATTACTTTTTGGCTTTGTTCCTAAAGTCTCAAAAGATCAGGACTTGTGGACTGAAAGAGTTGGGTAACCTAGACAGAGCTCTCTTCAGTGCTCACCTACACTGACATGAGAGGCAAGAAGAAGCGAGGAATGGTCACCAAGACCAATAGGACAATCTTTCCTGTCTTCCCTTAGTTCAGCCCACACCATGTATGTGATGAAGAGATGGGCAGCCCTTTTCCAGAGGCGTTCTCAGCAGAAATATCAAGCAGCTCAGTCGAATTTTGCCCTAATTTGAGAGTTCTCAATACACTTAATAAAGGATTTTTTAAAGGCAGATATTCAGACCCCAAAAAAAAAAAAATACAGCAACAACTACATAGCTCCTTTAAAAACTCAGAGCCTTTTGCACTTGTCAGTATTTCATGCTGCATTTGTTCTAAAATGTGTTTTCTGCTGTGGGATTGCACCTGAAAATGATTTTTGCAGACAGCAGCCAAGCACAACGGTGCATTTAGGGGCAGGGAATTGCAGCAAGTCAACGTGTCTGCACTTTTCTTAGGGGTCAAGTGAGAGCTCAGCGGAAAGCTGCTAAATGGTTGTTTGTATCAACTCTGCAGGAAAGGTCATCAGGTTATCTACAGCCAAAGAAGAGATGAAAGCAGCTGTAGCTGGTAGCAAACACAGCCAGAAGGCCACCACCACCTGAAGACTGTTTGCTTCCAACCACAAAGCTGCCAAGTCCTCAGGTGTTTCTGCTCATATTTATGGTGTTCAAGGCTAACACACTGAAAAAATTAAAAATAAAGTGTTTTGCACTCCTTTTGGGATCTCACCTGCTAAACTGTAGATACGATAGATGCCTACAAATCCTTCTCTTTCAGGAATGGCACTATAACTTGAAACGACGTTATATAAGTATGTGTCAGATGTAGAATTGTTTTGCTCTCACACCGTAGGCTCAAGAACATTATTATAAAAGGAAGAAATTCACTTCATTTTCAAAACTTCACACAGAAAATGTAATTTGCAGAGTAACAAGTTCAAAAACTATTAATCTCTTTCTAGTTTTCAGCACCTTCTCTATTGTCCTGCTACAGCTTCATTATTTTCTTATTCTTTGCAGTACATGCCAGTCTTTTTGGATGAAAGAAACCATTCCATATTAGTCACACCAGGAAAATGAATTTTGCCTTGCAGTTAGTAAATGAAGATTATCAGAACTTTTATTCGCATGCAGAAAATAGCAGTATAATAGCTAAGGAACACCAAAGAAATGCTCTGTTTACTCTAATTTATCACTTTTGCATGCCTTGTCTTGTACTCAAAAAAGCTATCTGATTTATGTCTACATTAGTTCTCTTTGGTAAATTTTGTGTCAAAACTTGTTCACCCTAAATCCAACTAAAATCCAACAGATAACAATGGACCACATGCACTGTTGTACTTTGTAGTCATTCAATGCTCTTGGAGATTTTATCAGGCATGATAGGAAAAGCAAGAGAAGCCAGTCTCCTGGAGTATTGCACCCTTTAAAAAGGCAGAAATATTTTCAGACCAAATAACCAAATTTCTTTAGGTACCAACTTTGACTGAGGTCTGAGAATATTTTTCATGTAAACCTCTCAATCTCAATCCTAATTTCTGAAGCTAAACCACACCAAAGGGTAGATGTTTTAGTAAGTGATATGCCTTGGTCTTTACATCAGTCATTTATGTGGTTTAGCCAAATCTGGAATTATTATTATGGAGGTATGTCCTTATGTATGATATGCCTTATCAATCTTACTTTGGTCTCTACATCTGCTTCTCACCATCAAACTAGGGGAATAAATCATGTAGGAAATTCAAAGCGGAATCTGTTCCTTTTCCCTTTTTTGGCTTATTTTAATTTTAGTTGCTCTTAATTCAAGGAGTTAAAACCTTCTTAAGAAAGAAATGTTTTAAATACATTGGCAGGATTTAATTTATTCGAGTTTTTGACAACAAATCCTGTTATTATTTACTGCACCATTCAAAGTCCTGTTTGACTTCTCGCTCTTGCATAAGAAATTTCAGAGACGTGTCAATGTGCATTTTCTATATAAAGCAAATAGACCTCTGTATCCCAAACATATTTAACACTTTCAAATGCAGCTTTACAGCCATAAACAGACATTCTGCTTCTCCCACCCACCCACCACCTCAACTAAGGCCTACAGTCACCAAACTTTCAGAATTTAAGAGTGGGAGTATTGCTAATGTATCAGGTAAGTGCAGAGTTTAGTGACCTGTTTGTGCATACGTACATATATGTGACACCTATTCACCTATATACATCAATATGTTTCCCTATTCCTGTCTGCCATTTACTCTAGAAATGCCCTGTTAACTGCATTCTCCTCAACCACATCCACTGACCTTGGGTCTAACAGTGAATTTTAAGTGAGAGCCAGTCACAGCAAAGAAAGCACATATGCATATTTGAGAAGTAAAGCAAAACAAAGCAAAGCAGGAGATAAGGAGCTGGGCTGAATAAAGGAAGCACCGCATGGTCAGATCCTTAGAAGGTGCTTAATTGCCATCAAAAGCCAAGGGGGCTGGTATCTCAAGGATCTCCACATCAATCTGACACACTCTACCTGAACTTTTTTTACTAATAGAGAAATTGAATCACAAAAGGTGAAAACCCATCCCTCTAATGGCAGCCCCTACAGTCTTAGCCCCTGGCAAAGCTCCCAATTTTATCAAAAGGGGCTAAATTGCCTCTCTCCACATCTCCTATTGGATCAATGAAAGAACAGGGAGTAACTCTCAGAACATTTAACCTCCTTTCCCATGTTTTAAACACTGGATTATGCTTCCCATATTTCCTTCTGTTTCAGCTGGAGAGATATTTCACCTGGCACTGCTTAATAGCCAGACTGTTTCTTCTGCGAAGCGAGGTGTAGGGCTGCATGCTAAATCACCTCTCATCTCTTCTGCTTTCAGTGAAATTTGGATGAGATAATTTATAGAGGTCCATTCCAATCAACCATTTCTAAGATTCTGTGATTATTTTGTACACATTCTGATAATGTGAGCTGACCCCTTTCTATCTAGGCTCCTTTCTTTTATGAATAAACTGAAGACAGTAGAAGAAAAATCATCAGACTACAGAACAACTAATTCTCATTTAATAACAGAAACTTTATTAACTCGTGGGGCCCTGTGCTGTCTCTCCTGGTGAATACAAATACTCAAGAAATAGCTGGTATTTGCACACAGAATGTGGATTAGTTTGAGAACGGCTCTGTTTCCCTGGCTTGGCACACTGAACATTTTTACTCAATTACACAGGAAAGTAGTAGTTGCTAATGCTCTGTGAAAAAGTGCTGCACTCCAGTAGCAGTAAGAGATTTACACATCGGATTCGTACAGATTAAGTAATTGTAGACAGCAAATTAAA
>JAOXJM010000001.1:207357758-207368602 GCA_026413425.1 Tringa solitaria | reverse complement strand
TTAAGTAATTGTGGACAGCAAATTAAACCTCTGTTTTAGGAAGCCAGCTCCAGCACAAGATGCAACAGTCTGAGCTTCAGTTCCCAGCTCTGTGAAGGAGACAATACTCCTCTGTCCCTATAGCTGTACCTGACTAGAGTGAAGCTCAGGGCACCTACAACAATAACACTTTTAACACAAAAGCTCCTTCTTCATAACCAGATCTTGCAATCCTCCGAAGGTTTGTCTCACAAAGTTTCACTTCCCTCTGTCTCTGCTAGCTCCCAACATCTTCAAAGGCTACTGAAATTCAAGATGCTGGAAAGACGTGCCCTTAATGCTGGAAAATTAAAGAGCTGGATGCCTGGAACTCACGTGGGGGTTGATGCATATAGTAAAGAGTGCAAAACACCAGGGCTTTACAGGAGGATGTTCAACAGGCTTGTCTGTAATACGTACGTATATACAAAATTAGATCTGCAAGTGTATTTTCTAGGTCATCTTCTTCTCCCTCGTCTCCTCTCCCCCTCCTCCCCTGAGTTTTGTTAATTGTTCTGGGAAGGAATACACGTTTCAAAATGTATCACCAAACTTTGTCTTATGAAAACATATTGTCCTGGTTATTTTATATCCCAAACTATTGTGTATGGAATATTAGTCCTCAGTTAACTTTGCCAGTGCAAAAATGTACCATGTTTCTTATACTGTCAAATGTCTAGTTCTTACCCAGCTAATTTATTGTCTTACTTAAGCCAAGGACCAGAAATCCAAGTGCAAACACTAACACAGGCAAGGGAATGTAATGAGTAGGGAGGGTATAAATTTTATTTATTTATTAGGTACAGAGCAAAATACTGTTACTTACAGTACTGAAAAGACCTTCAGTCATAGTTCTGCAGATTGTTGTGTCCTGGATTTGATAGGACTCTATAGTGTTTTGTTTAATTTATTGTAGACTGAGGAATCTGGAATTTAATGTGCAGTTTAAGAGAGCCATATGGCCCTCTGAACCAGGCTGAATGTCCCTCTTAGCGATCAGCCTAACCAGAATTCCTGAAGAGTCACAAAATTTGTGTGATGCAGTTACTGATTTGCCTCCTTGTAACATGTTTATGTTCATCTGCTTGTCTGCTTCCTGCCTCATATACCATCCTATGACTACTTTCAGCCAATCTTCGCAAAATAAAAACTCAAATAACCAGAGCTCTGGAAAGTGCTTCTCCCCTACAGCAACTTTATATAATGAATTAGATGATAGGAGCACTACTTGGACGGGTGGAGATAAGAGCCTGTCAGCACTTTCATTTCAAACCCCCTTTTCCAGTGACTTGCAATTCAACCATAACAATTTGCTGTGTGCAAAATATGGGATGTGAAAACTCAGACCTGGAGGGAGAACTTAAAAAAAAAGATACACAATAGTATGTCAAGGTACACCTGAAATAAATACTGTGGGGAGATGGCTGGACAGCAAAAAAGGAGGAAAAGCTTTGATTTTCACTAATATCTTTCCATTTTCACTTGTAGCCTCCCCTGTCTTAGCCTAAACATGGCTTAATGTTGGTCCTTAAAACCAGTGGTGCATTGTACTTACACAGATCATTTCATTTCAGTGCCGCATACATGCAATAATTATTAATTCTCAATACTCCTCTGAGGCAGCTATTACCAAGTTGATTTTCTAGAAAGCGACATCAGGCACTATTTGCCCCAGGTCACAACGGGAACACTATGTGAGAGCCAGAAATAGAAATAAGGAGTTCCTGTTCCCTGTCCTAAGTCAAGGCCACAAACCCCTCTCTGGCGGCGACTGTTTTCTCAATGTTTTATGGAGGTGATTATCCTGTTATTGACCTGTGTTTAATACAGACTGGAATATCCCTGGGATATATAAGAATTTCAAGGCATCTCATTGCCAGCTGAAAATACTTCTCAGAAACAGTGTAAGTGCCAGGACTAACACACTTTAACAACACAATTTAGCAGGTGGTCGTTATAAGCTACATACCAGTATTACAAGGTGGTAGGGAAGCATGCATTACTAATTTAAATGCCTTTACAGGTATACAACTTTTTAATTCACTGAATTTAAACGTCTCCCTTACTTGCAGGACCTTTGTTTAATAAAGTGTAGGTGGCTATAGCTAAGCTGGTGGGAAGCATTCCAGGGTGTGATACTCCTGCTCTCTGGACACAGGGTGTCTTGCCTGAATCCAAGGCAAGTTTCTTATAGAATTTCTTATAGATTTACACTTGGAGCTCTAACACAATATACCGGGGTATATTCCGGATGGACTGTCATAGGTGTGGTGGTGGTAGGTACAGAAGAACCAAGCCTAACAGGGCTATTATTGTCTCTTCCCTATTTGTTAGATTTTTCCAAGTTCCCAGTTGTGGAATCATGCCCAAGACTCTTATACTACATCTCCTGTGCTAAATACAGCCATTTCTTAGGATCCTTCTTGGTTCCCAGGCCAAGTGGTTGAGAGAGGGTCATGTCCATCTTACTACTGAAGTGGCATTTTTACTAAATGAAATCGAGGAGACGTGTTGCAAGCTTTCAAATATCAGTAAAGGCAAGGGGCAGGGATGGAAGCTGTTAGAAGGCTGCGAGAAATCTTCCCTGATGTGGTCTCATCCATGCTCTCTCCCTCCGGTTCCTGGAGTGAACAATCCTTCAAGCCATGCCTACGAATTGTCTTGAAAGAGCTTGACAGCACCCCAAAATACAGCCAAGGAACAAAACAAACAATTTGGCAATATGCTATCAGGAGGTGAGTACTTGAGCAACTCATTAGCCCTATTTTACTTAGTGATATAGGTATATCCTAAACACCTTGCAGCTGGCCCAAGATCTGTAGTTATAGGCCTGTTTCCATAGGGCATGAGCTCACATCTTGCAAAGAAAGTGACCTTTTGTGTGTCTATATTGTCTTCTGCAGGCAGCTATGTGTTGACACAGGCTCTCTACAGCACTTGCCATAGCTACAGAGCCTCCAGGTGATTCATTGTGTGGACTTCATTGCTGACACCAGCTTATATCTTTCTGAAAATTCATATTTGGCATATTCTGTCTTAATTACACTGAACAGCTGTGAGCATCTCCTGAAGGAAATCTCCTCAAAATGATGTGTCAGGTTTCTCAGAAGCAAGGTTTGTGAAACGTCAGTTTGAGGAAAAATTGAATAACAACAATTTTCAGTTTCACTGAAGAGTCAGACATTGTCTCAGAAAGCCTGCTTTCGGTCCACGTACAACTTGGTGGAGATCATCTGAGTAGCTAAGGGGTGAAACTCCTCATTGAAGCTGGGTGAACAGGGCCATTTTTACTTTACCAATTCACAATGATACTCTCAATACACTAATAGCTAAGTGACTCAAAAGAATAGCCCAACCTGCCATAACACATCAGCAGATCATTCTGTGCCATCTCTCCTGGGATTATAGATCATTAACTTCTACAGGGAGTCACAGGAATCCCCATCAGTAATCTTGCTTCCCATTCAGGCTTCCAGTGCATTTAGCACAACCCCCAGCTAGTCTCTCTTGAAAAATCTTGTCCCTAATGATTATTAATATTGCATCAGATGCTTAAAGATGAAGGAAATATAATCAGAAAATTGAAAGTAATAAATACCTATATGTTAATAACGGGAATATTTCTGACAGCTGCACTGGAAACATAAAAGCTGCTTTTCAAAGATCAGGAGAACTGTTCAGTGACAGTATTCAGCTTTATTGCTATTATCACTTAAATATATTTATATAACACCTCTTTGTCACCATTCTCTTCTATGACATATTTTACAGTTAAGATGAATGTCTATATATAGCCTCCTCTTAGTCAATAATTAGTTTGTAAAATCAAGCAGCTCATGTAACTATGCATCAAGTCATTCCAGTCTTTATATATTTCTATACAAAAGTACCTCATTTTATGCAATTATTATGTAAATTTTATGTAATTATCATTTAAAGCAAAAATATATTTAAAAAATTGACTGTCTGAGCAAACTCTGAACTTCTTCAAAATAGTCAATAACCCTTAGCTATGGGACTCCTGCCCTACTTTTTCCATAGGTACACTTTATTGTCATATTTCTAACCCAGTGCTTGTGAATCACTACAATCAACTCTGCTTTATTACTAGCTTAAAGAAGAAACCCATTTCCCACCGCGGTGATATGCTCAAAGGTCCAATACAGAGGGTATTCAGAGCGTCCTTTAGCTTCAGGTGAATTTCAAGTAATCTAAAGTGATGAAAATCAGACTCTATGTCTGTGCCAACAGTAAATGTTCTTGTTGTGAGGACAGGAGCATGCACAGCAAGCACCACGGCCCATCCAGTCCAGTGTCCAGCCCCTGATGGCAGCTAGAAGCAGATATTCTGGTAAAATATGGAAAAAAAGCCAGTGATTCAAATAATGTGGGGACTGAAGATCTCACCTACAACAGAAGTTTCTTTCAGTATGCACACTTTTGATTAAAAACCCCACTTTATTAAAAAAGCCACTCCTAGTGTTGTTTTCTTAATTTAAACTATCTGCACATTTGTTATGGAGTGGTTTCTCGGGGAATCTCCTACCAGCCACCCGTCTCCTTCACAGCATACAGGGAGCTCGTGGGCAGGACAGTGGCGAAAAATGAGACACAATATTCCCACACAAGCAGAAATATTTTTAACATCTGATCTTGATGCTTTTAGAAAAATGCCTGGCGATTGCCCGCCCAGACGTTGGTCAGTGGCCGTGAGTGACAGCTAGTGAGTGAGCTCACTTCAAATATGACTGAAGTGGTAACGCTGGTTTGTCTTCCCTAACTAGTGACTTAACTCCTATGTGATTGAGGGGATGGGCCCATCATTTCAGAGGATTCATGATCTAATATATATTTTTTTCCATTTTCAATCTAGCCAGACCTCACCAGTGTTTCTTTCTCTTCTGCTTGCCTCCTCAGGACTCTTGCCCAGGCCAATGCTTTCTCATACTGCCCCTGAGCTGCTGTTTCTGCATCGTCCTCACCCACGCCTTTCTTCCACTTGCCCCACCTGGATCTTTCTGCTGCTGTCTCCTACCTCTCCTTAGGCTTCTGCCATCCTTGTGCCTCCTGCAATATTGATTTCTGCAGCACGCACACTGAATTCAAGATAACAAATTCAAGATCACTTATGAAGTCATAGTCTACTCACCTGACACTAGAGTACTTCACCAGTGCAATGCTCATCAACGGTTGGGAACAAGAAGTTCTGAAAAGTAGGATGAACTTTATAAACTTTTCGATACAGGGAGGAGTTCCTGGCAAGGTCCCACAGCCTTATAACTTCTTACTTTGGCCTCAGAAAACTTCAGTCTGGTACAATGTATAGTTCATCTTTTCCACACACATTGATGATGGACGGAAACTGCTGGGGAGGGCTTGTACTTGTCCTTGAGCCAAGAGTGTTAAAGTGTAGAGGGTTAGGCAATGCCCAAAAGAAAAAAGAAAAAAAAGATGCCAGAAATTGCTTGGGTTTACACCCCACGTCTAGCTTGCATAGATGCTATGCCAGAGAAGAAACCTCTCCCTGCCTTGAGTGCTGCACACTAATGCACAAATCCTCTGTGACACAACTGATCATACTCAGAGACTCTTGCCAGTGGCAATCCTGCATCTCTTCTGAGGCTCCTTCTATTGCTGAGCATTTTTGTCTTAACACCACAGTTGCCTAACAAGAATAATATGTGGAAGTGGGTTTCTCAGTGCCACTGTCAAATGCTATGCATAGCAAGTGGCAGTCATGTTCCAGCTGACTTACTCTTCTGATTGTCTATGAATAGGCAGTAAACTCCTTTAGAGAGTTCTGGAACCCTATACACTGTATCAGTCTCTATAGATGGATCACAGAAGTCAGAAGGACCATGAATACATTGTATTTTTACATCTGTTCAGTTCTGGCCCCAAAAAAATTCAGAACTGAAATATGTCAGCGGAGTCGAGCTTATGTCCACAACAGCAAGCATCAGGAATGGATCCACAGAATGAACAGCTGGTAAGAAGGACTCAACTATAACATTACACATATGTTTTGTGTTTTACTTTGAAATAGTGCTAGTCTGTTTTTATAAACTGAATACCTGTAAGATTTTGCAGCATACTTGGTGTGTTCCTAGAGTGCATCTTTCTGCTTCATTTCATCAAAAAGGCATCCTGTTTGTGCACTCAAGCCTACTTTGTAATGCAAAACAAAGCAGGACACATAGGTAAGGCTGGGAGACTAATTTCAAAAGCTCATTTATAATTCCAATGAATATTCTGACTGGTTGCATCCAGAAACCACCTCAGACTATCTCATGAAATGTGAAATCCCACTTCAGTTCATGGAGATGCACCAAGAAGCTAAAGTACGCAGGGCTTTGAGCATGGTCTACTGTGTATCAGCTCTAGTTAGAGAAGTATTTTCCTGTCATCTCAAATTACTGTTTCTTACAATAACCAGGTCTAGACTATGACAATATAGAGACTATTCTCAATTAAGAACTGAGTGCCATACCATGAGTTTGTTCAGGAGACCAATAATGCCAGTACAGAAAACTAGTAGTTTTCTAGTAATTTGATCATTATAAAAATAATAAATATGAATGTCAAGACATTCAGTAATACCTCTAGTTTGTTTTTTTTTAATAATAAAACCTCCTATATTGCAACAGTTTTGCAAAACATAGAAGTTTGGGCAGCTGAAGAAAGAAGCAGTTTAACTTTCACCTTGGTTAGTGGAATAAGTCACTATTTGGCTATTTCAGCTAAAACAGAGAAATAGTAAGAAAAAAATACCAAACCCAGCTATTGTGCTGGAGGACTGGTTGTGATAAATGTGCTAGGAAGAAAGAAAGGAGACAGAGAAGAGAAGGAGGTATAGCTTATCCATTTCAGAAAAAAACCACCCCACTTTTAAATTATGTTAGGACAGATATAAAAATAAACCTAAATCAAAAGGAAAGTAGGATTTATCAAAATACCTGGTCAAGGTCAACAAACAGGTAACTCATTCATCTTTCAATGGAATCTCCTTAATACCTAATTTCAATGTACAGAGGTAGAGGACTGAAGGCAGAAAAATATTTCCATGTGAGTGTCAGAATTGTGGCTGAAATGTAATTTAAGAAACATCTCAGTCAATCTGAAATCCTTTCCTGGCACTCGTAATAAGAGCAAAACGAACAGGATATTAAGAGTCGGGAGATAACTTTTCTGCAATACTGAACAAACTATTACAGGGCCCAATTCAGCAAAGTGAGTAAGCACATATTGACATTTAAGCGTGCATTTAAGTCTCATCATCTTCAGTGAGAATCTGATATATGCCTTGGCACTCCTCTCGATGGAGATCTGTGAACGCAGGACTATCTATCTCACACACAAGCCATCCTTTAATCCATGGACAGAAATCTGTCCAGTAGCTGTGGAGCAACTATAGGAGTCATTCATGTCCCAGCCCCGCAAGATTATGAACAAGAGAGTTCTACAAAATACTTCCTGGCACCCGAGGGCCATATTTAAAATCCTGCTTATCCCCTTTCTGCTTTGGCTCTGCCCCACTGTGATGGAAGCACTGGTACTTGTCTACCAGAAATGGGAAAAGTGTTTAAATATGTTCAAGTAGGTTGTAATAATGGCACTTCAAGTTGACACTACCCTTCCTTTCAAATTAAACTGCTCTGAATTCTTTGCAATTTCAAGGTCAAGGACCATAAAACTTGGCACCATTGAAAATAAAGGTCCAGGACAAGGTGAACTATCAAAGTCCAGGAAATCAAGCTGTAAAGGAAAGCTTCCCGCAGGCGCAGTTAAGACTCCTCCACTGCCTTCTTTGCAACATATGGTGTAGTAAGACATGCACACCCTCTTCCTGCCCCCCCAGATTAACTCCCTGGCACCACCTGTTAGGAGTGAGCAGACTGTAAAATTATTGCATTGGGAACAGATAAAAATGGGTGTGATGGTTCTGATGTGGTGCATTTCTCTCACTCACTTCTGTGCCCATAGGAAAAGAAGACTGCATTTGGCACAAAATTAAAAGTAAAAACTGCAAATCAAGCGTGTGAGTAATATTGTATTCCTGTATCTTGCACGGTCCTTTCTAAAGGAGCTAGTTAATAACCTGACCTGGTTATTTTATAATTTCAAGATATTTGCCTGAACTTTGAATTCCTTTGTTGTCTATTCCACTATCTATATTTTATAACTCCTTCTATTCTGAGGACCTATGTTCTCCTCTGCCACGCAGAATATAAAGTGTCATTCCAGTATATTAGTCTCCTTCCTAAGTTCAAGAACCACATGACTGTAGAAGTCATAATATTATGAGCATGCTTAGATCCATGACTTCATGCCATGTAGCTAAAAGATTGTCTAAAAAGAAACATCCTTACTTCTTGTTCATTGCTTGCTAACAATGGATCTGCACCCATAAACATAGAAATAAAACTCTATGTCTACAAAGCAAAAAGTCATGTATTCAGATAGGAGCTGTAGAACAAATGGAAATGAGAAAAAGGTATTTGAAGTGAGGTGATACACTGGTATGTACACAGAATATCTCATGGATGCTTGATGATGGTATCAAAGGGTGCTAATCTGACATGCATTGAACCAACCCAAGATAAATCAGTTCGCTCGTACTCCTTCTCATCTTTCTGAAAATGATCACTATCCCACACATCCACTTTTCATTTGAGAAGTAGTTCATACACCACCACAAGAAGATAAAACATTGACTGTGACTAACTTAATGAGCCTGAAGCGCTGAAGAAAGAGGAGGAAAAAAAAGTTTGAAAATTATGATTTTTATTCTCTTGCTTCTTCCTAACAGGATCTGAAAATCATGAAAGAACTTAAGTGCATCAAAGAATATCCTTTGAAAATCATGCTTACAGGCAGGAATACAAATTGGATACCAGTCCCTAGGCCACTGGCCTACCTTTGTAGAAGGGTGGCTTGCATTTAATTTCCCTTGACTAACAATTCACCTTTATTAATTATAATTTAACACTTGAAAACAAGAGGGTTTAAGTTTTTAAAGTTAAAATAAAAAAAAAAATAATGAATTGTTGTTACAAAAAAGATGCAAATTAAAAACGCTTTTAAACTGTTACACTCTTGATTCTATTTATATCACTAGTGGCATCATGACACAGCAATTAAATTATAACCCTTTCGCTAATAGAACATATTTTTGCCTATTTAAAATGGAAATGAAGAAACAAGAAAGTTTAGTTCAGGAGAGTCTCAAGTAACAGAGATGTAGGCAGGACGTAGTCTGAGGAAAAGGAGAAGGTAGAAAAATAATTTGTAAATGTTGGACTGCAACCTAGTTTGAGTTTAAGTATATTATACGAAGCAGTAGATGATCTGTCATTAACCTCCAGCTGAACTATGTTTAGGGAGCATTGGGTCATCTGTAACCTATTTCATAAAGTTACTTCATTTTATTTAGGCTAGTCTGTCACATAGGAACTCCAAAAATTACACTGTGTTCCCTAGTTTGTGGACTGTACAAGTAAAATTTGTTTTTGGTGGCTTAGTCATTTTTGAGGATTAAAAAAGTTACACAGATGATTTAACAATAATTACTATCACAAACATTTTTTATCTAACTGCTCGTTTCCTACTCTATTTAAACATAGAGGAACGGTTTTAATATTATCCAGTTTTTAAAGACAGCAAGGAAAAGGAATGGGACAAAATCTATAACCCCCACATAAAATCATCATGATTGATCCAGTGATCCAAGAACCAAACTTCTTTACCCAAAGATAACAAGTTTTAAAAACATGCCATCACTTTTGAATTATTTCAGAAAAATAACCAACAACACTGGTTATACTCTAATGTCAAGTCAGGATGTATAAGGGAAAAATATAGTCCAATACAACACCAACACCTCTGTTAAAAAAAATGGGGTGGGATTGCATTACACAGCCAGAAAAGAAACTTCTCTGGCTAACTGCGCCACCTTTTGATTTAAATTTAAAAGAGAAATTAAATGATGGTCCGGTCCCTAGAAGAAAACACTTATTTAAAGATATTCCTGTAGACTTAAAAATGGGTTCAGTAGCTTACTTTATTTGTTTCTTACAGAGAAGTCCAGGGCTGTATACTTCAGTATTGCTTTTATGGTTAAAAGCCAGTTCAGAAAAATAAATGGAAAAAATATATTCAATCTTGCTGTTTTGGGGGTTTTTTTGTAATAACAGTATACACATTAAAATCAATAAAGCTGGGCAAATGGCAGAGTAGTGGTTTAGTAATCTTAGCACTGTTAGCTAAGTATACAATCAACTCTAGAACAAATGCTTCATAATCCGTTAGATTCTCCTATGTAAATCTATACTCGTACAACCCTGGCAAATAAGAAAGCTTTACTTCTGATTTTTTTTTTCCCTAACATTTAAAACGTATCGGCTTGTAAGCCCTAAATTATAGCCAACGTATCGCAATTTGCACTGAAATCTCTAGTCAGACATGAAATTAAACAGCACAGATATTCAAAGGAGTTACAGCATGCATTTAAATACATTAACCACATCCTACCTTGCATCCAAACATCAACGATAAAGTGTTGTTGGTGCATGCAACTTTGCAGTGGCAAATCATTGGTGTAAAGCAGTCAGGATTTCTAACAATAGGGCACATTCCTTTAGTGCTGCAGTAGTGGCAGCCTACTGAAGGCTAAAAACAAGTAGCTAATACAGCACATGGAGTGGCAACATATGCTGCTCAACAGCTAGCTTTTCTCTTGCTGGTCAGAAGCAGCCTGCTTGAATCTCTACCTGTGTCCCATTCAGCCATCCCCTTCTTTGTTGAGGAATCAACGATGCAGCGTTGAT
>JAOXJM010000001.1:207323992-207351630 GCA_026413425.1 Tringa solitaria | reverse complement strand
CTGGAGATATTCAAAACCTGCCTGGATGTGTTCCTGTCCAACCTGCTCTGGGTGACCCTGCTTTGGCAAGGGGGTTGGACTAGATGATTTCCAAAGGTTCCTTACAAACCCTACCATTCTGTGATTCTGTGATTTTTAACTAAATCATTTTGATCTGTTAAATCATTTACAAAGTCACCAATTGTATAAAATATTTTAAAACAATTTCTTTTGCTAGGTATAAATTTAAAAGAAAAATAAGAGAAGGGACAAAAATTAATTAAATTAAATATTAGCTTGAAGGAAAATACCCAAGGATATTACTGCCCATCCTCAACAGCTACAAAACAGCTCTGTTTATTTGAAGATTCCCATTTATATCTTGTGTTATATTTTTTGAGATTTTTTGTGCCAAACAGAAATAAAGGCCTGGTCCTGCTGACACAGAGTGAAAATATGCACACAGCACATTCAGAATATATATGCTCCATTTTAATGTCATTATGTAGACCTACTGACTTCTTCCAGTGATTATAGTGTAATACACACACACCTAAATGAGCTTGAAATTAGCTGTTGAGCCACCACATGATAGAGCTCACCACAGACTAAGAGCTTCAGTATTTACCCAGGCTTCTGGGGGTGAAGGGGGGTTAGTCTACTTTGAATTTTGTGTTACTACTCTGTTATGAGAACTAAATTAGGTAGCTCAGTTATGTCAATATAAGCCAAAGTTATTGTACGTATTCACTGTATGCATTTAATAGGGGCATGAGCCTGGCGACAGTCCTACACATGGTCACCAGCTTTGCACACATGTCCTTTCTGTTGTTTGCAAGTGGGACTCCCCCAGGAGGAAGCACAACACTTAGTAATTTTCCATTCTACCCTTGAACCTATGTAAATTTCTACTTCCATAATATCCTCTGGTGAGGAGTTCCTCAGGCCTTCAACTTTTCCTATGACAATCTATTTTTATTTGTTTATTTTTAATCTTTTTCCTGATATCTTTATCATCTATCCCAAAATGTTGCAATGAAAGGAGCAGTCAACTCCT
Source organism: Tringa solitaria (assembly GCA_026413425.1). Lineage (NCBI taxonomy): Eukaryota > Metazoa > Chordata > Aves > Charadriiformes > Scolopacidae > Tringa > Tringa solitaria. Next base: position 207,350,594 of record JAOXJM010000001.1, on the reverse strand, counting down.
TTCCATGTAACTCACAATTTTGTAAACTGGTGCTGTATCCTCTCTAACTGGTCTCTTTTCCACAATGAATCTCAGATCTTTGTTATAACAGCTCAGTCTTTGTTATAACAGCTTTCATATGTTTGAAGATAGTCATTGTATATCCCAACTTCTTCTACTTAATTCTTTTAAATTTCACCATAACTCTTACATTATAAAATGCCCTTGGTCTATTCCTCTAGAATCTCTCCATCCCTCTCAAAGTAGGCACCCAAACCATGACATTACCCAGCAGAATAATTCCTTCCATCTCTCACTTACAGTAATTATTTAAATATAGCTCAAGTTTATTTAGATTAGCTTTGCAATAGACTCACATTCTTCACTGAGACTCACTCTGCGATTCATTTCTACTCAACCCGACTCCATCCTTCTCTGCTGCCTGGCTAATCAATACACATTTGGTTTTCATGCAATTGGATATCCTTTCCTACATGCAATACTTTACACTTGTATTTCATGCTATTTCTTTCAGGCCATTTATTTATGTTCAGCTTTACATGTGCCATTCCTCCAGCAAATTCCAGGGTGCTCGGGGTATGGGCTTTAGTAAAAAATACTTGGAAACAATTTTTCCTGGCATTTAGACTAGCTGGAGCACAGAATGTTACATCCCCAAAAAGAATTTCAAAGGGGAGGTCCACTTTCAAGAAATGTGTCTCTCGTTACTGAGAAGCTACATACACTGCTTAGACCTCTTTGCTTTTGGATTATATGCAATTCAATTTTTTGTGATCATTAATGGCCCATATAAGTGATAAGTCGATAGGGACTATACCTTGCTGAAGGAAAATAAGGAGTCTGTCTCTTTTAAGAGTCATGTGTGAGATGCTGTTACGATCTAAACAGAAGTTAGGAGACAGAAGAAATCTCAAAAACAAAAACAAATAAAAAAGCAAGTAAACAATCATTATGATTACCTTGACCATTTCCTGAAAGTGTTTAATAAGGGCCTGGCATTAATTTTCAAATGCAGTTCCCATAATTTGCTTTTATTGTAAAGCCAGTGCCTATACCACCAGCTCTATTACTGAGCAGTTCAGACTGCTGCTGGCAGCTCTGGAGAGGAACCACCGGAAACCAGCATTCATTTCTTGTGTCATATGGTACTACTATTTAGAGAGGAATAATAAGCCTAAAGGAAAAGTACTTGATGAAAGCAGAAGTAAAAATAAAACCGATGATGCATCACAATTCATGAGAAGGTCGGGCTTTTTGGCACTTTGGAGAAATGAATTTTTCACAACGTTACTAGCTTTTTGCAAGGAAGTCTGATATCTTGATTGCAAAATGTCATTAAACAAAGCTATAATTTCAGACAGACGGAAATAAAGAAAGAAATGGACCAAGTCTGAAACAAACTCCTGCTTTGTAAAGTGTATATATTGCTCCATATTATTACAGTTAAAACTCACTATGGGTAAGGATGCAGGCACCCTGGCAGGGTGCTAACCAGACACACATTTCATGTCAGAGGTGAATCCATGCCGTGCCACATGTGCTAGAAGCAGGAGAACACTTTTGCTTGCCTCTTTGAGGATTTTCTTCTGCTGAGAAATTCTTCCTGATATACAGAGAAGGAAGTCCTGATTAACCAGATGTTTGATTTCTTTTAACAAATTTTTCTCTATATAAATGCATCCATTTTTCCCAGTTCCCATTTAAAGTGTGTGTTTTCCAGCAGTTCCCAGCAGTCAGGAAGAGTGTCACTGATTTTCCTCAGATTTTTCTTAACAGAAAATTCTGTGTTCATTTCTGGCAAATGCCACTGTTCTCACAGCTTTTAGCGTTTAATGGCTTTTCAGCTATGAAATTCTCATTCCATGAAAAAAAACCTCCAAAACAAAGCGACCCAAAAAAAGCCCCAAGAAAAATCCAAACACTAAACTTCATTCACTGCAATATCACTGGCAAGTGAGTAAGAGATGCAACTGCGGTCACAGCTAGATTTTACAAAAAGTTTTCCAACAAAACTCAAAAAAAAAACAATGGCAGAAACTAACGTATGACAACATCTGCTTGGGCTCTCTGTTTGCCACCTCTTCTAACCCCACTGTGTTCAGGATGAGCCATGGATGTTGGCCCTGGACGCAGCAGATCCCCTTACACGACCCTGACAGTGTAATTCGGGGAACAGAGATTGCAGATCTGTCTGTTAAATGCATCTATCCAACATCTGTGAAACAATCGTTTTCATCAAGGGAAAAACACCAAGGACCATCTTTTTCTTTTTAGAAAAGGGGTTGCCCTTGACTCCAAACCCCACAGAGATGCCAACCAGCTAAGTCACTAATAACAGCAAGGGGCTAAAGGAGAAAAATTCCTCTGAAAGACTTTTCCCCCCCATCCTCCCAAATGTTCCAATGTGTCTCGCTCTGTAGCCTGATCAGTTTTTCACAGTGGGGAAAGAAAAGGTTACCCACTGAAAGTTGGGAGGGTGTTGATATTGTGACACAGACAACAGCTTCTCTCTGCCTCCATGGGCTGATGCCCGTCATCACAACTCTAAAAGCAAGACTGCAAAGCCTTGTGGGTCACAAGAACCAGGTGGAGGAGGAAGAGAGAGATAAATCCTGGGTTGCCCGGGAATCCGACCAATCCCCTCATTCATGGAAGCTTCTGGAGTGAGCACTCTCACGGCACGGATGGTCCCTTGATGCTCACAATCCTCGCTCGACCCTCTGCTGCAGCATGTTCAGGGAGAAGCAGGGGGCTGATTACAACAGTCCTATTCTGCTCCTTCCTGGTGAATATCGACCACTGGCCCTTTCCAGCACCTTTCTATTTCTAAAATGGCATTAAAAGTCAGGGGCAGGAATTTTCTACCCTGCTGGCACTGCACAAGCGCTCGCTGTCCCCGGGGTTGTGGGAACACTAGCAGGGTCTGTTGCTGTTGGCTGAGGTGAAACGGTCCTGCAAATTGAAGTCATTAAGGAAAAGCACGTTGCCTCCAGCTCTGTGTCGGTCAGGAACATCTCCTACCTCCAACACTCCACCACCCGGGGGAAAGGAAAGACCTTCATAAAATGAACCTTATACAGAGGGAGTGTGTCCTCCAAAGCATCCATGGGAATAATAAGATGGAATAAAGCTGATCTATGGAGAGTTATTGGAGCGCCCAGTTTGCAGTACTTTAAAGATGACATTTTTAATGCCTCAAAGAAGAGGAGGTTAGTGGAAAATCAATGCATTTCTGAAGGAAAGGAGCCAACGCAGCTTAAACTGCTCCCGGTGGCAGCAGGCCTATGAGAGCCTGCAGAGCCCTTCTGAGCTAATCCCTTGGCTCTCTCCAGTGACCGAAGACCACCTCCTCACCACCGGGAGAAAAGTCTGCTGCCGGGCTCCAGCATGGCCTCAGGACAGTCATGCCGCAGGCAGCTCCCATGTCATTCAGGAGTGCCTCCATGGAGGTGATGCTAATGCAAAGGAACGTGCACAAGATGGGCGTGGGAACAGGAGTTTCCTCTCCTCCTCGTAACTTAATTAATGCCAGTCAGCCAGGAAAGAAGTAGAAGAGAGCAGAGGCCCAGGGCTGTTTGACTCTTGCCTGGCTGAGAGCTGTTGTGAGTCAGCTAGAGACACGGGCGGAGAGGACCATAATTCTCAGGATGGCAGCATCCTTGGTGCTGCCCCGTCCAGGTGTGGGAAGGAGCAGCTTTGTGGAAGTGGTGGCTTACCTGGGGAGAGCTGCTCTCCTGCTTCTGCTCAGTCTGCAGTGCAGCTGACTTGTCTGGAGCAAGCTTCCAGGAAAAACAAAAAAAGCAGGCTGGGCAAAGTCTGCTTACAGGCTGTGCTGCAGCAGGAGCATCCATCTTAGATCCAGTGGAGGAGGAGAGCTTGGACAAGCTCCCTTTTTAAAGCAACAGTGCTCCTCCTGAGCATGGTGAGGAAGGGTAGTGCTACGCCAGGACAGTGGTTGTGCTGGGTCCGTGCAGGGCACTTTATAGGCATTAGCTAATTGATCTGCGCAAAACCCCTTTGAGCAAGGCACCTACACATCATCCAACTAGTTTTACATGTGCTGGCTTTTACATTAGCTGGGCTAACGTAACCCTGTGCAGAAGTAGCCCAGGATTTTAGGGTGCCTGAGCCAGAAGGTTTTCAATTTGACTTGGTGGGTGCAGACTGACTTTTACAGCGCAGAGTATCCATAATTCTGCTTGTAATTAAGAGCACTCGGCCAACCCTAGGGGTATTTCAAGTTGAAATCCCCATAAAGGAGGCACCCCAAATCTCTACACCTTTAGGATAATGCTGACCTTTCTGTCTAAGGACATCTAAGGAGAAAAGTGTAGAGTCAGGTCTAATTAGATTTTGTGTCCCTGCTTTCTCTTTATGCATCTAGAGAGACCCCTTCCCTGTGGGCTCCCCAGGAACTGCTGTGGACCCCTTGGCAGAGAGTTGGGGTTTCTGAAGGAAAATAAATCTTTTCTTGTCCAGGGACCACTTAGACTGCACAGCCTGAAGGAATACAAGATGGGACACCCTGGTTGGATCCACCAACACACTACAAAAACCACCATCAGGGAAACAGAGCAGTTGTTCTGAGAGTGGCATTTATCCTTTCGTGGCCACTGGCCACTCTAACTCAGCATTTGCCTTACAAAGTGGAGAAAATAGGCAACACAGCTAGGAAGCAGGGGCATGGGACACATGTGGGACACACTGTGTGGCTGGGAGCTGACGTTAACAGAGCGGTATATGAGGTTTGTTTAATTTACTCTTTATTACCCTCAGGGCATATTTTTGTTACATGGCAGACCCATAATAAACATAACACTTTTACCTCTAAGCGTTCTTGACCAAATAGCAATAAAAGAGACCTCAGAGGCTGTCTCTCTCCTGACTTGCTAATGCTGTAGCAGTAGTCTACCAAGGCCCAGATTTTTAAAGCTAGATAGATGCAGCCTGGTATCTCGTGGGATTTTCACTTGTAGGCTGAACAAGTTTGGAATTAAAATTAAAAAACAGGGCAAGTAAGAACACCCACTAGTGCCTACTTGTGGTTGTAGGCACATAAATAGCTTGAAAAATCTCAGGTTTATCTCCTGTAGAACTCCAAACTGGAGAATACACTTCCCTTACAGCTATAAGACAACAGCTGAAGCTCCTGTTGTCCTTCAAACCATGCTTCAAGGTACATCCACGTATTCATGCAGCCTTTTTCTCCTCCAAACCTTCCAGATGGGTGAGAGTTGCAAGCTGAGTATTCTCCAAAGGGACAGGCCTGAAGTAATTCAAAGTCCTTTATTAGGCACTCTGTCAATGCTGTAAACATCGCTATTTAATTGATGTACTGTTTTGATTATATGTGCCCTAAGGGAGTGTGCTGACCAGAGCCTCTTGTAAATTGAATAAATAAACAAACAAATAAGCAAGCATAGTCACCTCGACCAATTCAGTGTGTGACAGAAAAGTCTGTGTGGTTTAATGCGGTTTCTGCACAACAGTCTTGCTGGCTGGAGTGGCTTCTTTGATCTTCATCAACCCTGGCAGGTTCTTCCAGCTCCTTCCTCCACCTCAGCAAAGACACTCTTCCTTCCCAGATTTCTAAGGTCATTTGGTTTATTGAATATGTCATTTTAAAAGCTTCCTATAAAGTGAAAACTGTCTATTCCCTTCCTTCCTCTGGAAAATGGGTGAAGAATTTTATGATTTTCTTTTAAAAGGGACGAACGTGTATCCTCCTTCTCCCATGCCTTCTCTTTCCTCCCTTTTCCATCTACCCCACTTCATAGCTTTGCAAAGCCATGATCTCTCATTTGCCTCTTACTTGAATATTGTCCAGACCAAAAAATTTCTCAAATGTGTTTTTTAACAAAACCTTAGAAAATATAGCTGTACCAGTCAGATTCAGGACTACAGGACAAACAAAATTGCCATCTGGGAAGACAAGCTAGCAGGTACAGATAGTACAGATAGCAACATAAACATGGGAATCATCACTCAGTGAAGGCTGGGCACCCAAATCCTTGCAGCACTGCTTGAGTGGGTTCTTACAGCCTATGTTCATCTCTACGTTTTGCAGTTCAGCGAGAGCACTATCAGTGCCCCGGCTGGCTGGCTTGTACACGTCTACAAGAGCTGCAGCCACACACCGACTGCAGTCAGACCTTCATGAACGTTAACGCATGTGAGCAATTTTACAGCTGTGAGTCATCATCTTGCCCACATTCATATGTTCCTTTCCACTCAGGAAGGAAAGCGCTTTCATTCACGAGAACTAAAAAATAGGTTTCAAGCAGTATCATGATACGATCCCATCCTTTTATAGTGTTCAGCTCCTTGTTATGAAATTTGATTCCTCTGAGGCATGACTATAGCTTAGAGTGGGGAAAAGCGAGTTAGGATGAAAAACAGGCTGTGCCAGCTATGCCTCCATGAATGCCCAAATCAATTCACCTAACTGTAGACCTCACTCACGGAGCTGCTTAAAATTTGCAGCAACGGTCACCCTAGATTGTCTTCAAGCTTGAGTGCAACAGGTAAGTATCATCAGTTGAACTTTCATATAGAGCTTAAGAAGACTGAAGAAATGAAGATGGACTGAACTAGAAACTGAAGAGAGTCCACTTGTGTGCCCTCATGTCCCAGAGCTCCACACTTTTTCCCTCTTAACCAAATTGCAAAATTGTTTTGGGGTAGTGGAGGTGTTTTTCCCATAACCAGGCTTATCTGTGAGTGAAACAAAAAGAAAACAATGGACTCTATTTCTCCCAAATATGTGAGGCCTCTGTTGCTCTTGGGCTAGATTTTGGCCAAATCAAATTGACAGAAATTAAAAATTAAAAGAAGTGTCACAGAAGGGGTGTTTCTCAGGGGACATGTGCAGAATCCTTGAATCTGGACATATTCCTAAAATTTTTTCACAATAGGAAAATCAGACTAGATGTCTACTTCTTTCCCATGAGAAACTGGTAATGTTTGACCTTAACATATGATTAGCTGTTAAATGACTTTCAAGGAGAATTTCCTAGGATAATCTACTTAGCCTTTAGCACCCATTTATCACTTCATGGTGGAGATTAGGGTCCATTCTAAAGAATAGTGTTGCTTAAAGTCTCAACTACATTTTTTTTCAGTTAAGTAAATTATTCCTTTATGCGAATATTGAGAGAATTTTATGTTCTCTTTTTTTCCTTTTAATGTATTGTTATGGCGTAAGTAACTATGAAAGTCGTTTAATGAATGATTGCAAATGAAACACTACAACTTAGAAAGGATTCACCAACAGAACTGATGGACTTGTGGTCACACGGAAGGTTCTTAAGATATTTGTGAATTGTAGGTGTGATGTTCACCACATAGCTACTATTAAAATCTCAATTAAATCTTAAATAATTAAATTGAGGTGAGACTTGGTGTCTTCCCATCTTCCTTAAGACAACGGGAAAAGATCATGGTCAAATTTATGATTCCTAGACATACTGTAGACCCTACTTAAAAATATATATTTTCAACTACATCCACCTCAGGGTAAGAAATGCAGCTAGCTCATACTGGAACTGTTTGGGACTCTTCCCTTACAACTCAGAGAGGCCACATTGGCATTACTCATCACTTCCTCTTGAGTTTTTCATGACACTGGAGATTTGTGTTGCATTCCTGTGACATCTGTGACTGAGGGTACAAACCATTCTGGGATTGTCCTGGAGAACTGTGTAGTCTCTAGACTGCAGACTTTCTTCTCTAGCACTTCTAGGATGATGTCCCATCAGGGAACCTGTCCCAGCATGCTTGGTAGGCCTCAACAGCCAGTCAAAGAGTGAATTAACATTTATGCAATATATACAGTCGGAGGATCAAGACCCTGGAATGAGCTGGGAAGATAGAGATGTACACAGCGAGACTAATTGTGGATTTTTATCAAAATGGGTCATTGACTTAGGAGGAATGATATTTGGGTCCTAAGGAGCCAGCTAAGAGGTGGCACCCAGAACCTCCAGATTTGGAAAATGATGCTTCTCACCAATCCTTCACTCAAAGGGACATGGCTCCAGTCTTCATCTGGGACATTCAAAATCTACCCAAACAGAGTCTTCAACACCACAGATTGCCTGCAGATTGCCAAAAAATACTCTGTTGTGACTTTAACCTTTTAAGTCTGCAAACACTTAATGTTCAGATCGATTGCCAAATTACCTTAATTTATCAATTGATTTTAGCTCAAATGAATTGTGGTAACAGTCCATATGTTTACTCTTGATCTATAGCAAACTCCTGTTACTGGAAATGAAGTTAAATTGCACTACCTCATATTTAGAGCACAGGCACAGTCAATCACATGTTCAACAGATATACGACATCATGTTATTCTGTGGTAACCTGGCCATGAGTTCAAATCCTTACATATATGTAGAAGAAAATGCAGGACTGTGGCCTTCAGCTTTTGTTATTATTACCTCTACTTCTGTTTCAACATTATTGTTTTAAAGACCTTTTTCCTCTGATAAATAACTCATTTAGGTTATTTCTGCCACTCCTTAAGATACGAATTTTGCTACAATTCTCAAAGGTGAATATCAGTGTTCATCCAGTCTATGTTTCTACTCTCAATCATATTATCGCTGTCTGTTACTTAGTAATAGCTACTGATGTGTTTTCTACTATAATGACAATACCTCCCCAAAGGCCTAGTAATCAAAATTAGACCAATGAAAACTGTTTCAAAATTGTTCTGGAGAGCTGAAAAAACTTATATATATGTAAAACTTTTTAAAAAAATAACACATCTGCAGGTGCTACTGAAAATGACAGTGTTTGAAGAAACAGATTCATTCAGCTGTGAGTATATATACCAGTTTGTTTTACTCTGGATGGGTAACAGAAATGCTGGAATTCTGTTCTGTTAATGTGAAACCATTTTTCTGAATAAGATAAACTGCCAGCCACAACCAATAATTACACCTCTTTTACTCAGGATATGTAACAGTGGTGTCTGGTTTAGACTATTGCTTTTTCAGCCATAGGAAGGAGCTAAAGTTACATAAATTTCCTGGAGGAGTACTTAGACAGCTGTTTACCTGGAAATGATGCTTGTTGCTTGTGTCAATGTGACATACAAGATATTTTATAGTGGTGGCAGAGAATTAATAAAGAAATTGTTGAACTATCAGTACACAATTTATATGCTTGCATATGTACCTCACAAGAATATTCTTATATATTCTTTACAGAATATTACTAGTGATAAAAACAATATATACCTTCAGTTATACTCCCCTCACTGCATCTTTATGTGCAACAGCAGATTTAAATTGTTTAACATATGAGAATAAATGTCAACAAAAAACATGTGTGCAGCCCATCAGAGTTTAAGGATGCTCACACAGTCAAATCCTCCATCAATGTAACAGGGACAAACATAGCTACTCTTGGCTTTAAGGGGAATCACCCATAATATTATAATATTCCACATATCAATGCCAGATCGAAATTCAGTACTGTCTAGCTTTAAAGGGTGCTATTCTGTAAATTGGAGTAGTCAAGCTGAGCCAGGCACATGCTTGAGAGCAAGCCAGAGTCAGAAGGTGGGAAACTGCCTTAAAACCAACGGCAGGATAGCAAAGCCACAGCTGAGCCTCCATCTAACGTCCTCACGGGATTTCTGTCTACTGGCAAAAGTGACTTTCCTAGGATGAACTGATTACCAGATACTCCACCACATCATGTCCCATATTTGGGTAAATGTCTGTAAACCTCAGATGCCTTTAAATTAAGAGAACTATTTGCAGGGCTGCTGTAACTGCAGGTGACGTTGCAGCCACCTGAACGTAGGCTGACATCCTGAGGCTCCATCAACTGTTCTCTCCTGCCACCTGTACCCTTCCCTCCACATCCCAGGCAGCCTGCTCTTCCCTCCCTGCTGGCACATGCCATATCTGCCAGAATATCATGAAGCTTGTGTCACATCTTGGCACCAGAATGTAAAGAGGAGAAGCTGAACAGGACTCGGTAGCTGTGGGAGAATTATAGCTACTACTGTGGTTGTTGATCCATTATGAATATCACAGCCAGAAACACCCATCTGGAGTCTCCTACCAACTGCTCTCGTGCAGACTTTGATGCAGTGATATCAACCAGTTGAAATTTGACCCTATGAAGGAGTTTAAGAAATGGAAACTCTACCTATAATCTGTTCCTCTTATTTGAGACATCAGAGTGCACACGGGTCATATTTTAAAGTGTTTCTCTGCAATTACATGGGTTAGAAACATCCTACAACCAAAGAAGGGTTAATTTTAACTTCCACTACCCTGTTCTAAAGAAAGATAAACTGAAAAATATCTCAAGACAGAGAAATACAGTTCTTATGAACTGACCCTTCCTGATATTAGAGGTTTCTGTAGGGGTTACTTACAGCTATCTTACACAATGGAATATATTGCCAGTTTCCAGCGCAGACACATTTCTCACACCATGAGGAAATTTGACTGTTCTAAAAAAACGTTTCTTTTTTCACAGGAAGGAAGACTGAAAACTGGGATGTTTTTACTAGGAACAAGGAATGTTCTATGCCATGCATTATTTAATGTGAAAAATTTAGATTTCAGAATCACAGGATAATTCATGTCGGAAGGGACCTCAGGCAGACTCCGGTCCAAATTCCTACTCAAAGCAGGATCAGCTATGAAATCAGACAAGGTTACTCAGAGGTTTATCCAGCTGAGTCTTCAAAGCTCCCAAGGATGGAGACTGCAGAGCTTTTCTGTGCAACCTGGCCCACTGTTTGGCTGTTTCAGTGATGAAAGTTTCTCCTTATACCCATTCTGAACCTCTCTCATTTCAATATATGCCAATTACCTCTCACCCTTCCACCATGTGCCACTGTGAAAAGCCTGGCTCCATCTCCTTGAGGACCAACTTGTAGCCACTGGGGTCCGTGGTTAGGTTCCCCTTGAAGCTATCCCTTCAGAGGCTGAACAAGCCTGGGTCTTTCAGTGTCTCCTCAAAGGGAAAGTGCTCCAACTCTGACCATCCTGGTGGACGTCTGCTAAACTTACTTGAATTTATCAACATCTTCTTTGTGCTGGAAGGTACATGGGGTGTAATATTCTTTGAGAAGAGGAAGATAATCAATTCCCTGGTATCCTGGGCCTATTCCTGTTCAGAAGTGTTGAATTTCATGAGGTTTCTGTTGATTTGATCCTCCAGACTGTCCAGGTCTCTGCAGATGGCAGCACTGTCCTTGAGCATGTTAACTTCTCCACAAACTGTGGTGTCTGCTGAGTTGACAAGCATGTTCTCCTCATCTCCAGGTGATTGATAAAGAGGACAGCTCCCAGGGCAGTCTCTCGTAGTACTCCACTTGTCACCAGCACTCTGCTCCCTGGAGGTACCCAATGAGCCAGTGGACATCAGTCCCTGGTGCTCTGTCCACAGGTGAGGAAAAAGGAGAGAAAACAGGCCTCACCCTCCACAGAGTCTCCACCATCAAGTTCACTCTTCCAGTCAATGTGAATGCCCGCAGCTGGGGGATTTGGTGAGGACATCCCATGGGTGCTTCGGGCCCTGCTGAGAAGAGACCTCACATCCAGAGACAAGATATGGGGCAAAGAAAGCATTGGTCCATAATGGCCCAGTGGTCAGGAGGGCCATTAAACTTTTTAAAAACAAAACCTAAACCCCACTTTTAAAAATCAGATGTGTGGAGGTTTTAAATTGAATATATATTTCTTTTTAAAATTAAAGAATCGAAATTCAGAGTCATGACAACTTATTCTAAGTCTAGAAGACTTACTAAGATTACTACAGCCAGATAAAGAAATAACAAAGTGTTTTGCAACAGTGATTAAACTCCAGATTTTAAAGAGTTAAGGAGTGCTACCTTTTTCCATAGTGACACAGCAGAAACTGAGAAATTGCTATTTTTTATGACTCAAACCTCATAAATATGTCACATCACCATGCATTGTGGTTTTTACAAAGGACTGAATGTAAATATTTACATATTTTCCAAAGGCCAGTACTTTCTGCTTTTGTTGTGTAAATAAGCATTTGCCATCATTTCTTTCAGTTTCTATTTATTATCAGATACAGCAGGAATATTTTTCTCCTGTGAATTAATCCACTGAAATCTGAGAAAATGAATCAGAAATGAATTAGCAGACATGCTGTTCTCCTATTCCAATTTATAAATAAATACTAGATAGGAAAATATGAGATCTACAATAACTCAAATTTAAAGAACAATGGTCAGTTTTTTAAAGTACCTAAAAAATGTGAAACTGAAAAGTGTCTACCAAGACACTGGCACGTAATTCTGGTTTAGTTCAAATACATTTATGTTATTGAGAACGAAGTGCCTGGCTGCTTATTGGTTTTGCAAATCCCACTGATTACCTATTTGCTCTGTTAGACACCAACACACCAAATTTTCAGTCCACTATCTCTCTAAATTAACTTAGCTGCAATGTAAAAATCAAACAAACAAACAAACAAAAAGGACAGAGAAAATATATTATAAAAAATAAAATTTGTTCAGTGAATGTGTAGGTATTGTGCACTCTTTTCAGTGTATCCTTCCTGCTAGGAAATAAGGATAACCAAGTTTTGTGTGAGAAATGTATCTGTCTGCACATCACCACATTGAAGTCGTTGGACCAGTCAATGAGAAAGACTCTTTAGGACATAAAATAAAAACAATATAAAAAAAAAATCACAGTTTAACCATAGATTTCCTGTCTCTGATTTAATTAATTATTATAATGAATTCTTTTATTCACTTTGATTCAAATCAATCTATGTTGCCTCAGGTTCACTATTTATCTATTTCACCTTTATAAAATGAGTAATATTAGGATGAGTTTCTTGCATTTGCTAGTATGCCTCACTAGGAAGACTGATGCCTCTTACAGCTAAAGAGGATTTTTCTCTTCTCCACAGTCCCTTCGTCCTTTGCTGATTCTTCCTGCAATAGTCAGCCAGAAACACAAGGGTTTTTGTGATGTGGACATTTGTCCACTAGATGCTGCACTAAGCCCACCTACTTATTTCATACTGCCACCCTGCCTTAGACGGAGACCTGTACTTTTCCGAGTAATTCATTCAGGTATCCAAGCTACCTTGGCAAGATGTGGGGTACTTGAACCTATGGAGACAAGGTGCCTTCATTCACTATCCTAGCTTGGTTTCATATTTGGTCTTGGTCTGGGTGATGCTGAAAAACCTTTGCTGTGACTTTCCAAAGTAATACACATGCAAGTAATTATGAGTTAACTCCTATAAACACCTATATATTCAGAAAAATTTACTTTGTCATACTGAATGAGGCTCAATGTGCATTCCCTCTATCAAGAGGGAAAAAAGCTAAAGGAAGAGACATCTCCTGGATGTAACATGGATTTGAAATAAAGAGGTGCCGTAGACTTTTTTTTCTGTTCCTGGTGGACAGGACTGCCCGGGGGAAGCCCAGCCTCAGCAGAGCAGCTGATGCTGTGGCTCACTACCAGAGACAAAAGCCTACATGTGACTTTCTACCATCTAACTCTGACTAATGCTTCCCACTCAAAAAAAACCCAGAAACAACCCAGCCAGCCCTAACAGCTATTCCAGGAGGGAAGATCACACTGGGGTGGAAGAGATGGCAAAACAACACCAAAGTCCTGTCACCAAAGCTACCCATGCTATGGGCAAAGCCAGGGGTCTCTGCAGCTTTTCAGTGTCTAGGATCAGGGACACATGGAGGTGGTTTTGACAATTCATTTTAACACTCAGTTGCTTAAAATCCTCAGAAGGTGATTTATTAATCCAAACAAATGTTTTCCAAATGACATAAAGTAGTTTTCCCCAAACTACTCTGTTTAACTCTTTCCTTTATACAAATGCCATATGAGCACCACCACAACTCCCATATCACTTTCTTGATCCCTTGAAGAAGATCTTAGTTTTCTTCTCAACTACATTTCAGTTCACTTGTCCTTATTGGTACAGATCAAGCTATCATAAGAAGCTTAAATTTCATTAACTTGCACTCTACCTTTTGAATAGCTCTTTCTTGTGTGCTGTGGCATTGGAACTTAAAATCTTAGTTATACTGAAAAAATAAATGTCAGTCTCCTTGAGCTTAAACACTGTCTACCAAGAAAAAATACTGTGATTTCTATTTATCATATTAAAATTGTCCTATGCAACTTGCTTCAGTCGATCATAAAATGGAACTGATTTTCCTAAATGTTATGCAAAACCATTGTAATTTTCTAATAATAAAATACACCAGCACTTGAAGTCCAGCCTTCCCCTTCCAAAACACATTATCCTTTATTTTGGAGCCAGCTATTTCATTCAAATTCACAACCAAGCAATGGATAAAGAATGGGCTGATTTCCCAAACTGGACTTGCCTTCTTGATGGAGAATTGGAGCGAAGAGGGGTGAAGGTGCCTGACTGTAGTGCGCCTTGACATATCCTGTGTCTTGATCCTCAAGATAATATTCACAAACTAAAAGATAGCCACTGCTTTGTGTGAGGACCAAGATCTCCTGCCTATCACCAAGTTACTAATGTGACAATTAGTCACATCTGGGAAAGAAAAATAAAAGCCAGAACATGATTTGAGAAACCTGTGAATGCTGCTCCTTCCTCAGCTATTTGTCTCCTGCACCTGAATAGGGGAACGATCAACACTGTCTGCTTCTCTACTGTTAAATAACTTAATTCCTCTGCTCTTTTGCTGGTTCTAGGCTGTGATTTTATAAGGTCTTAAGTATGTTCTCACATAGCATTTTTGGGTGGAAAAAAAAAGCCAATTTGTTCTCCTTGAGCTGAAATTTGAGTTTTAGCTGGGGACAGCTAAAGGCCCCCAACATTATGTCTGCAGGATCTGTCCTCAAGCTCATCTTTCGTGCTGGAGCACACCACACATATACTCAGCTTTCTGCTGAAATATCAAACTGCTGGACTGCAACACTGCATGCTTTGGCATTTTGTGCTGAAAACCCTATTAAAAAAAGGTAAAGCTGTTCTAGGTCCCCAGAGATGATACATCAGGTCCAGAACATACCTGGTATGACATACTTGTTCTTGAGGACTCAGGTACTATGTATCACCAAGCCTGGGAACCAAGGATCTCCTCTGGGAAGGTTTTCTTTATGTGTAGGCATAGTCAGCATGGTTAATATCATCCTGTTCAAAAAGCTGCCTACCACAATAATGACAATTACATACTGTCATGGCAATGAGGAGACTTATCCTGGACCCACTATATGCAGGGATCAAACCAGCACTAACTGTCCCAGGAGTAAATAGGTAATTGTCTTCTATCACTGCTACCAGAGCTGGCCCCACATTATCCCTAAAATGAACTCCAAATTCTAACAATGTTGTTGTTATTATTGCATTATATATTCTGAACTTACAGATTCAAGTACACTTAACTACATGGAAAATTTGAAAGGAAAATACACAGGAAACATTAGATAAAAGTTTTGACTTCAAATTGAGTTACTCACGCAATAGAAACTAAAAAAAAATGACATGGTTTTCAAAGTTTGCAGGAAAACTCCCCACAAGCTTTCTGAAGTTCCTCTCACTTTTGACTTTTCAGGCCAAATTAATTCAGCAAGGCAAAGTTTTACGTTTAATATCAGAAGGAATGATTAGACGACTCAGACAGAGCTCTGTAACACAAGACATTAATTTTCCTCCATTTACCTTATACTGAGCCAGTAATTTGAGCTAAACTACATCATTTCAGTCCATGAAAAACTAAATTATTAAGTGCCATAGGCAGGGAATAGAAGAGAACAAGGTGTTACCTTGGGCTTCAACAATAACAGGGAATTGATTAGGTGAGAAATGATCCGTGCTCCAAGCTATAACAGAAACTGAAAAAAAATCCCAAGGTTCCTTCTAATCTGACTTGTGGAGAATTCATCCCTGTCCCCAAGTCTCATGATAAATTTAATCCTCACCAGCTGGCTAAGATGTACCAGCCAAGCATTTAAAGCAGAGGTTCAGTCTGGCATGTATTCTCCAGTTGCATCTAACATTGATGTTTTAAGGGAAGGGAAAAGAAATATTCATTTCTGAGCATACATATTCAGCTTGGATCGTGGAGGAAAATAATCCCCTCCTGAACCGTGTGATCAACTGGATATTCTTAAAATATGAGGTTTAAGGACAGAACAGGTACTGTCCTGGATCACAGAAACACCTAATCTACCCTTCGGGTTCTGACAATAGCTATTAATGAATATTTGGCAAGGCTTTTGCAAACAATATATATATGATCTTTCTTTTTGGAAAACTGTCTCAGTTCTGAACAATTAATATTTTCCTGAATTAGATACAGTATTCACGCCATTGTGTTTAATATCCATTGACAGATTAAACCTCCATAAATGCATAATATTTATAATTATACATTTATGCATTATAATTATGCACTGTCAGAAAGCAGAGATTCTTATTTTTATATCTAGTACTTAATGTTTTCATAAGGGACACACTAAAACTTTTAATGTGAAAAAAACCAAAAGACCCAATCCTGTTCCATCTTTTCTAGACCATTTGGTATTATATACATCCATATGTATCTATGAAGATTTAATTATAGCTATTGCCTATAAGTAATTAAGACAATGATGAGAATCATTATCTTCATATTCACTGGAAGCATTGGGAGCGTGTTGAGAGCAAAGCTACAACCCATACAACGGGCAAATGGGACACATATTTTCACTGACAGCAAGGTCAGAAGGAACCAGGCAGCCAGATCCCTGCAAGTGTAGGGCACAAAATGTCTCCCAGAAGCCAGGTTTAAGGCAGATCTTGAAAGAAGGTTATCTAATCTCATTTTAAGAACTGGTAAGGTGCTCTAATGTTTACCCTCACTGCTAAGTGGTGCTGTTTTATCTGATTTCTGCTTTCAGCTCAAAGGGTAATTTTAAACCTTTCCCAGTGCACTGGAAAATCCCTTCATATTTTCTCTTGATGCAGGAACCCAAGCCCAGTAATCAAATCACCTCCACCTTTTCAGCAAGTGGAACAGATTGAGGTCCTTTAGCCTGTTATGGGAAGGATTATTTTTCCATCTTCTTTTTAATTCTCTCCACTGCTTCCACACCTGTCTTAAAATAGCGACTTAGACAAAATTCTAGCAAGTATCTTATTAGTGCTACATAAAATGTTAGACAGCGTTTCTATTTCTTGCTAATTTTTTTATTCACCCAAGGGTCACACCACCTTTTCTAGTTACAGTATTGCACTCAGAACAACCTTTTGGAAAAATTGCTTACAGTGTTACATGAATTTTTCTCTGAGACCCATATCTGAATATCCAAACAAGGAATTTTCCTTGTTGCAGTTCCTAGAATGTAAAATGGACATCAATCTATTCATTTAGCCTCTCATTGCTCCTAATTTCAGCAGTCATAGACATTGTATTGCTGGTTTGTATCTTCTACATATTTTTTGTCTTTTATTCCACACTTTCTGTATCAATTCTGTTTTCCTGCTGCTTTTCATTCCCCTTTACTCTGTTTTGTCTGTTTGGTTGGTTGTTTTGAATTTTTTTCACTAAGGAAACCTTTTTCACCATGTTTTCTGCAACATGACTTTCAGGACACTCAACACTTCCAAGTTATGCTAAAACTTCCTATTTCAAGGATATTACTTTTTCACAGACATGCCAGGAGTTATTTTAATCTTTGAAAAATAATGTGTTAAAAATAATTATTGGTTGATGTTACATTCTGTTTGTATAAATATAGCCAGACCATGATTACTGCTACCAAGGCAACTACTAATTTTTGATTCAGCAATTAACCATTTGTCTGTCACAAAAACATCCCTTCTTGAGCTACTGGAAAGCTAACTAAACATATTTGGAAGCTGTGGGGGCCATCAGTTTCTGCAATATAGCCAGAAATGATGCTGCTAGAATTTATACACAAGCATCCAGGCGTCGTGCTGGACTAAAACACCATATAACAATGTCTCCTAATTTCCACAAGCCACTAATGCCAAACTCTGCAGTTCATTCTAATTTCTAGGGAAGTACTGGTTGATTGCAATGTCGTTCCAAAACATAGGAAGATGAAGAAAAAAAAAGAAAAAAGATCTAAAATACTGAAAACATGGTAGAGAGTTCAATATATTTTCCCATGCAGTGTTTGTGATTGTGAGCAAAGCAATACCATCAGTGTCTATTCTGTTAGGGTTTGTGGACTTGTTATGCCGGAGCTGTAGAGGAGCAACGCCTGCTGTGTGGTGCTGGCAGAGAGCTGCCATTGTCCCTTCATAATCAAGGTGTCAGAAACACAGAGGGTCCCTTTGTCTGCTCACTTCTGCAGGAGGAGATGTCACTGACACCATTTCTCCAGCCTATTCACTGGCTGAAGGACAGGCAGTAGATAATGGGAAAAACCAGCATATCCGAAGAAAAGAAAAGAAACAGATTGCCACCAGAAAACGAAGATACTTAAGAATCAGAAAGGTTAACATTGAAATTAAAATAGAGAAATGGGACAAAAGAAGTTACAAAAGCAGTCTTGTAGGCCGAAGTTACTGGAAACACCTCAATAAATAAAATCTAAACAAGCAAAAGGAGGCAAGGACACCTTTGACACTAAAGTCACAAAGGCAAAGGTTTGCGGCTTGGAAGTGGATGTTTGCTCTACTTTCTTTTCTTTTGACATAGCAGCAGCAAAGACGGATAATTTGAAGCCTATAAATCTTGCTCCCAGCCACAAGTCATGCTTCCAGGGAAGTCAGTGGCAATACTCCAATGGGTCAACTCCTTCACTGAATTTTTGACAATGTTTGGTGAAGGGGACAAAACGCAACTTGCCTCAAATGAGGATTTCTGAAAAAAGATGGAGATGTTTTGAAGTCAAATTCAGAAGTCTATTCTTCAGTCTCAGAATGATGCTAAATATTGGGGTTTGCACTCCTTCACAATTTCCATAGCACTTGCCGTGGTGGCACTGTTACAGCTGAAAATGCCACTCAGCTCAGTAGGTATTGCCAGCCAAAGGACACCCAGCCCCTCCCTGTGCCCACTTTTTACCAGTTTTCACAGAAAGTGTACCTTCATGGGGCTGCAAACATGATCGCTGCTTTATATTCCACTGTATCCTATGCTCTGACATCAAATAACTGTATAAAGAGGGACCGACATGTTTTTTAGGTCACAAATGTGCCAACTGAGCTATAGACTTAGATGGATTTGACTCCAGAAAGAAAATGTATAGGGAAAATTGACTCTCTAAGTGACAAAGGGTACTCACTAGTTTTGTTTAATACGATGACAGTAGCACCTCACTCGCACTCATCTGGGTTATCATGTTAAATGGCACTTGAACTAAAGCACTGCTGAAATGCATGAGATGTCTGTCAACAGAGAGCACAGATCTCACCGCTGGAAGGGCAAAGCACTGAAGCTGATTGTTGGGATTGCTAAGGCCTTCTTGAGATACAGCAATGTCTCAATACAGCCTATGAGCTAAGTGAAAATCGAAAATTCTGAACATGACTAATTCAGAGCTTATGAAGCACTTACTAACACTGATTGCTATAATTATAATGCCAAAAACATCAATAACTTGGAAATAATTATAAAACAATTTGGATACTAGCTGCCAAGCCCTAAAATAAGAAAACTTGTATAGCTTATTACCTAAAAATTCATGAAGTACTCTCTCTGAATTTCCTACCATCTGAGCACACAAAAGCCAACACTCGCCCTTGTTCTTGCAATAGGTTACTTTCTTAAACAAAACTTCTTTGTATATTTTTCAAGCCTGAATTTAAAGAGAGCCCTTTTGCTTGTGCAGCTTCAATTTCTTTCTCAAGATTCTTCAACGTTTCTAACAAGCTTTGTCCAAAATATACAATAGACTTTCCATTCATATGTCTTAGAACTCCTTAACTTTTTAGATGCATTTCTGCTTGATAAATTCCATATAGGAAAGGGTCAGTTTTGAAGCTCATCCAGACATTCTCAGCGTGTAATGACAGTAGGTAGAAAAAAATCACAGACAGTGTTACTAAGGGGACAAATGTTTTTGAGCTATGCTTTTTTCCTTCCTTGAGTAATCTACTGCTTATAACCATTACATTCTTCCCTCACAAATCTTTCTTCTTGGAGAGCGCTGGCCCTTACCCTGCTCTCCCATCTATTCCTCTTCCACTCCCCCTTCCATCTGCTCTGGTAAACCCATTAAATCTGCATTAAGAGCTGTGAAAAGAAGAATGTTTGACAAACTGACTTGACTACTACTGACTCTCATATCATCTGCTGTCATTTGCCTCCATTGCTGTCAACTTTAAAGGTCAAAGAAAAGAGTAAGTGTTGCTCCTGAGGGGCAGCGGTTCTGGGGAAGCAGGCTGGCATCTTCCACTGTCTATAGCAGCTGATTTGTAATAATGGCTTTAAAATGTTCAAAGGCTTTTGTTTCCTGTGCCACTCAAGTTGCAAAGCTGGACTCAGCCCTTCACACAGTTTGGGTGAATTTTTTTGCATTATCAGTTTTCCTGTACCAACACATGGGTAAAAGTTCTCTGAAGTTTTAATTACAAATGAGTTTTGAAACCCAAATCGCCTGTTCCCAGGAGAATGAAAGATGCATAAGCAGGCACTGATATACCAGGCACTGGTATAAACACAGAAATAGACTTGTCTCTTTCACAAGATCTGTTAAGAAAGGAAAATGCTTGCAATTCAGAACTTGAGTTCATTAATTAAAATGGCAAATAAAGGCCCACATTTTAAACCTGGCTATCTGAATGTAGGTAATTAACATTAGTTTATCTGCTGAGGTGAGTGACAAAAGATGAGTACTAAATGTATTCCTGTTAAAAGACTTAGTCACATAATCTTATGCACAGACATTTGAAAATTAGCCCCTATTTTATCATTATCCCTGTGCACTCATGCAGACAATGAACAGAGACAGAAAGCTTAATATCATACAACCAAATTTCCATATGACACAATTTACATAAGGACTACCTTTTCTATTTCTTTTCGCTTCTTTGACCCCATTATGGTAAAAAAGCCATTATACACAATGACAGGAATTTTTCATTTGAGAGCTCAGTGACACTGGTTTTGCAGTGGACAAAGTTTACAAATAGTAAATGTTTGTCCTCCTACTTCTGATTCTTATTTTGCATCTAAGTTATAATCCTTCCCTTCGATTTTCTATAAAAGCAGCAGTAAAACATATTTTTCCATTTTTCTGACATTTCCAGAGTGCACTGTTTCTTAGATCATTATTCTGGCTACTTCTCTTGATACAGTCTTCTCTTTTGCAATGCTTGCCAATTTTTTTTCTTTCTTTTTTTTTTTTTTTTTTAAATCTAGTTTCTGTCAATCTACTGCAAACTTTCTCAGAAGTTGCATTTGGCACAGGAATTTCTTTTTTTTTACTATAATCTTAAACTTTCATATCTTTCCCATCTGTTTTATATGACAGTAATGAGAGCCTTAAAATGGGACTCTATTTCTGCAGTGTTCCAAAAATGCCTTCTGTGCTGTATATTGTTTAGTAATACTCTTTGCATAGAGCCATTAATCTCTAAGGGCCAGATGCTGATAGTGGGTTTTAGTGCCCTCAACTTCCATTAGAGTCAGAAAGAGGCGAGGATGCTTCTCAATTCGCAGGAAGTGATCAGGGTTTGGCAGAAGCAGATGCTAATTGGCCATTGGGAGAAACATAAATGCACAGATATGTGTAAGTGTGCTTGGTTTTGTTCACGACTAACCACAGATTAACCTCATAGTTTGTCTGAAGTAAATAGCAGTTGCTATTTTCTGCTGAACTTTTATATTCTTATACTCAGAAGCTGCAGTAAAAAACGCAAAAACTTATCTCAATTCAGTTTGCTTCACTGAAAGCTGTTTTTTCAGTAATAAAAATGTATTCACTGAAAGAATAAAAATGAGAAAATGTATCTCTTAACTCGAAAGTGTGAATGGTAAAAACAGCACAAAGCAACATTACCTAATTTTCAGCATCTAAGCTATAATCTAGACATTTATCAACTTGAATAGTTTCTGTTAGGCCAAATGGAGAATATCTGTAAACATTCCTAACCTGTTTTTTCTCATAACAAGGAAATCTAATGTCCATATGCTCCAGTCCCAGGAACCACCCCTAGATGCTGGTAACCTGAACGACATGGAAAAAGAACAGACTACATTTATGTGCCACTTTATTTCTTAATAATAACAGTCCAACCCACCCATTGGAAAATATATAAACATAGACTTGGTTTACTCTTTCTAAACCAAAGTAAACCTTTTTAAGTGAACTTTCTTTAGTAAGGTAGGAGTTTGGCTAGAAGAGTTATTGAAGAGGAGGTATAGCTCTTAGATCTTTGTGAGTCTCAGGTATTTTATTTCCTTCCTTGCTGGTCCACCCACAATGTGTCTAGCAATCCATTACTTGCACTATCATGCTTCTAATGAAGGAGAATCAAGCTGAGATTGACAATTCAGTTTTATAAGATATTACCTGTGAACAGGAGTCAAGAGGTTTTAAAGTCCAGCAGAGATGAGTCACAGGACTGGGGATACTGAAGTACTGGGCAACTCCATCTTTCAACCTACTCCGTATCTCTAGTCATGATATGGGAACATTTGTCTGGACTTTTCAGTTAGACAAAGTCAAAAAATGAATATTACTGATTCCTTCCTTGCATGGTGATGAGGTAACATTCACCTCCAGACAAAGAGTGAAAATCCATTTCCAGAAATACTGCAAGCCAACTGGAGATAGGTTTATTCCAACCAGAGATAGTGGATTATTCATTATTTTGTGTGATTTCTGGCATGATCCCTATCATCCCTACTATAATGCAGTCCTCCTTGTACAGCATCAGCAAAACCCCAACAAATTATTTTGTAAGACCTTGCTGGAAGCAATGTGAAAACAAGTATGTCCTTGAAAGAAATCTTTGCACTGAGCAGCTTTGGCAACTGCTGATTATTTGGGAAAAGGAGGCCAGTTTGACCCTAAGATATATGCTGAAGAGTTTTACATTTATATTCACAGAGTCGCATTCCTACTTATGGGCTATGAATACTGTGTATGACAATTTCTAATAGTAAAATTAACCTTATTTAAATTGAGTTCTTTAAAATATCAGTGTTTACTCTAAGTCATGTTGGATACACCTACATGAGCAAATTTAACAGCACTACCAAAATCTGCTGGGTGTTAGGAGTCACTTGGCTTTACTATTACCTTATGAAAATTTCTAGCAAGATTTTGACCCATGTAAATGAACATTGGCCCAGACAATCCCTGGGCACGGTTCAGTAAACAGCACGGGACAAACTCCAGTCCCAATAAGCATTTAGATACATCTTCACCGCTTTGGAGAACAGTAGAGCTTAACAGTGTGGCTGTAAGCTCTTCCATGCCTGTAGGGCTCTGGGCCAAAGAACAACCTTGGGCTGTTTAGGTCTACCCTCAGCTCCTCTAAAATCAAGGAAGAGAGAGAGGCACCTCCAGAGGGCAATTTCTCCACTTAACTTGGGTACCTGTTTGAAGTATAAGTATCCTCCTGAGAGACCCTTTCTTCCCTCTCTGTTTCTCCACTGACTACAGAGAGAATTAGACATCTATCATTTAGACAGCTGACATGAAGGCAAATCCCACCTTAAACTACAGTGATAGCAAAGCTGCACAGTGAATGTTATCTGGGTTTCCTCCTCTGTAGATCTGTGTCTAACAAAAGGAATTGGGGTAGGCTCAGAAGAGAAATGGTCTTGATGTTATTGTTGTTCATATTATATCTGTTATATAACTATTATTTCTTATTTTTGCCCCATCACCTCCTGACTCCAGAGGACATTGGGGTTCCATTGCACCACGCAGTGTGTGAAATCACAGGATAGGGACTTAACATCTAAGCAGAACCACAGATGGAAAAGTGAAGCCTCAGTCTCAGGCTACACATTAGCCGGTGTAGGCTGAGAGCTAGACACTCAAATACAAGGAAGAGGAGAATAAGGCTCTTTCAAACTTCAAGATGTTTGACGCTCAATGAAATATTCTCTGCAACTGGTGCTTACCTTCTGTAACCCCAGAAA
The DNA here is from genome assembly GCA_026413425.1 of Tringa solitaria. Classification (NCBI taxonomy): domain Eukaryota; kingdom Metazoa; phylum Chordata; class Aves; order Charadriiformes; family Scolopacidae; genus Tringa; species Tringa solitaria. The sequence continues at coordinate 207,326,512 of JAOXJM010000001.1, read as the reverse complement.
AGGTTTTGCACTGTGTTTAATTAAACTGGTCTTTGTAGACACTGAAAAATACAGCTCATTTTTGTATTTTCCATTATATTTTTCTTTCACCAGAGCTACTTTTCCTCCTCCTGCCTCCAGTAAGAATAGGACTGGACACCTGCAGGAGAGGTGGATTGGGGTTCACCAGAGTAAAAAGCAGAACAAGAGACAATAGGACGTCTCTGTGAAACTGGCCTGTGCCACTCCATTTTTATACCAGGTGTTGATCATGCTAGAACAGAGTAATTTGAGTTTGCTGATTCACCAAGATCCCTTGCCTCTCTGCACAAAAGGGAGTTTGCAGACAGAGTCGGCTGGCAGCGGTCCGCAGGGAGGAAATCGAGGAACAGCCAAGCCCAGAGGGGATCCTGCTTCTCTATTAGCACAGGGTTTGTTTTCTTTGTTAATGAAGCCAAAGCCCTTGAAAGGGGAGAACTAGGCATTTGCTAAATGGAAATTGTATTCTTAGAGTGAGTGTTGGCACCGTTAGTGATGTGTCAGATCAGGCGCTGTCCTGCAGAGATGAAGTGGGATGGGACAGTCAGAAAAAGGAGCCGATTGAAAAATGCACTCTACAACTTTGTAGCTTTTAAAGGGACTAAATTTCCTCTGCTTTATAGTTGTTCTGAAAGAAACCTAAAACAAAGCATTTTATTTTTTTTTATGTAGAACTCTTGCAATATATGAAATACTTTAATAGAGATTAAGTCAGTGGGAAATACTGGATACCGATGAAACGTAATAAAGCTTAGGTCTACATGCAGCTCGTGGATGAAGTCTGTTCTGTTCATGTTTCATATTCTGATCCAGTTGCTCACTGAAAATAACACTATTTTGGTTTTTGCTATTCCACATCACCAGCTTTCCCATGCTAGAGATGGAGCAGCAGCTGCTGAGAAGTTCAGCATCTTGAATTCATTTGCCACTAGATGGCAACTGCTTAACTTTCCCACAGCGCTGCAGAAAACCTGTAAAGCGTGAGCCAAGAGTCTTCTCCAGACAGACTGCTCGGGTACAGTTTCATAATACTCTTTCTTTGCAGCTATCTAAAGATTAGCTCTTAATTAGGTCAACTCAGGACAATCTTTGCAGAAAACACACATGTTAAAACAGAAGTGCGGTTTAAAGGTAGAAAGATAGTAAATCACTCATTACAGACATGGCTTCTTTAAAGGGTATCCAGTCCAACCCCCCTTCCATAAGCAGGGACATCTTCAACTAGATTAGGTTACTCAGACCCCAGTCCAACCTGACCTTGAATGTTTCCAGGGATGGGGCACCTCCTACTTCTCTGGGCAACCTCTGCCAGTGTTTCACCCCCCTTATTGTAAATAAATTACTCCTTGTATCTAGTCTAAATCTTCCCTTTTTTAGTTTAAAACCTTTACCCCTTGTCCTATTGCTACAGGCCCTACTAAAATGTCTGTCTCCATCTTTCTCATGTCCCCTTTAATTATTTAAAGGCTGCAATAACGGTCCCTTCCAACCCAAACTATCTATGATTCTGTGATCCTAAACCTTTGAGCCTTAGATCCTAGCTCTGACCTAGGGGCTGTAATCAATAACTGCCAGCAGTCTCTTTTATTTCCCTTACTTTGTTTTGTAGAGGTAATAAATATGGAGCAGTTATTCAGTTTCTCATGATACAAAGACCAGCATCTCACAATAAAATTGACAGCCTCAAACCAAAAGGTTTCGATTCTCAATAATTTCCTTTTTTCTTGAAATTATTCGCTGAATTTAAGTAGGATTTGTGTGCAGGTCACATTGAGAGCCTTTCTGAAATTTATTTAGTAAAACAAAATGTCCTTTATAAAAATAAATACATCCATACAGCCCATGCAATACTCATTAAAAAATAAAGCATTGCCTAGTTGGAAAGGCACATCCTGACTGAGACCTCCTCCCACACGCTCTCTCTCTCTCTCTAAAAAGTGTCTGCTATAAAACAGAACCTGCTTCTACTTTTTTGTCACACAAGTATTATCTGGAATTACTCTGCTGGTATTATTTGACTCAAACTGATATAAATTGTACTGGAATCGAGTAAGGTATTTTCAGACAAATAATAACACTCAAAATTATCTATAATCTTTCTTTTTTTTTTCTGGAGTTTTAACTTACAAGCAAGAACTGGAAGAGATATCTGTATTTTTTTACTGATGAACTGACAGGGTTTAGCAGGGTTTTTTTTTTCTCTTCTTGTAAAGAATATCTAGTACATGCCTTACAGATACAGATTGTATGCTGAAAAGATTTCCCAGAATTAGATTTTGTATCAAAGTTAGTGACATACTTCTAAAAGATGTAAAGCCCACACTAGATAATTTACTTTTGATAATTACCTCAATTATTTACTCGCAATCTATCCTCAAAAGATCCTCAGGATCCAGTGGAGTAAGAATGAGCAAATTCTTTTAGCTGCTCTTTAAGATTTCTTTCTTGATGCTGAGGAAGACTCTCATCTTCCCATTGAACAAGGAAAAAGTTTGTACAAGG
>JAOXJM010000001.1:207294380-207309535 GCA_026413425.1 Tringa solitaria | reverse complement strand
AGTGCATTCATACTGCACTAACTATGAAATATAATTTATTTATTTATTTATTTTAACTTAAGACCAAAATCTAGGAAGAAATGAATCTCTTAGAAAGTCTCTGTGTGACACGGACAGGCTTGGTACAAGTTCATCACGTAACATTGACTTTTTTGGTAGATTTTATCATACACATAATTTTCTTGTCATTCACAGTGATCCCCTGGACAGGAATTGCTTTGATGCTGATGGGGATGATACAGCACTCAAGCATTTTTAGGAAAAATAGCTTTTTTGTAGAACTATAAATGTTGTTCTTTAATTATAATTTTTTTCTCTTTTGGAACTTCTCTGTAAGAAGAAAAGAAGGTAGGTGGAATAGCACCAGTAGAGTTTCTATGTAAATGCAAAGTCTAAATATCTAAGAGATAGATATTTTTCCTTGCGAATGACACTATCATTTTATCTTTATGGCTCGAAGACCTTTTTAGTCAGTCCTGTCTTTGCATCTTTGAAATCTGTTTCACTTACTGTCCAACACAGATCAGAGCACTGCTGTAGTCCATCTGTTCTGAGACTGCTCTTCCTCTGGGATAAGACCTGCTGTTATGATTTTGAGGCTTCAGACATAGAAATAAGCCCTCCTTCCTTCTCCAAATATAACACTGTTTTTCTGTAATCGCTTCGTTATTCTGTGTGTCAAAGATAAGAACCAAGAGCCAATTTTTGGTCATCCTGCTGCCAACTAGCACTTAAAATTTCATAGACGGCCTATGCCATGCTAATCACGGGCTTAGCATGGATGTTAGACACAGAGAGGTAATGTGCAAAAGTTGCCAAGTCTCATTCTGAGTGCTAAAAGAGTCAGTCTGTGACTGCTGAATGCAGATTCAAAAGCAATCAAACTGGGTGAGTCTTAGGAAAAGGGAAATTGAGCGGCTCTCTAGATGAAAACCCAAATAATGCCATCTGAAACCAGTCTTGAGGGCAGCTGCAAGATGATTGCCTTCACCTTCATTTCCTGGACAAAAAAAAAAAATCATAAATTCTCCAGATAATGGTAGGACTGGTGGAATGTACAAATCAGATTTCGCATATTTGTAATGCCCAAAGCACTAAATCTAAATTTGCTACTCTTGCCTTCCTGATTATTCCTCTAATGAAGAATTGGGGGTAGCTTTGTTACTGTAGAACAAGCTTCCAGCCCAGCTGTGAGCAGTACATCTGTCTATTACTACAACACAATGTGGCAAGTATTAAAACAGCAGAGTGATAATTTAATAGGGAAGACTGAAGTGAAGATTTCGAGGATCATTCATGCAATTCTTAATCATATCAAGAGCATCTGTAAAATAGAATCACAAGTGATTCCCTTAGAAGCGATGTTCAATTACTAATTGCGGTCTCTCTAACCAGGTCTATGTTTTCAACAAAGAGATTTAAACAATTGCTGCAGGATGACATAATGAAACAGTTCTCAGGCTGATCGGTAAAAAAGAGTCTGGGTGAATAAAAAGTTTACTGATAATCTCTGTACTCACATTTCCCAAATATTCCATGTACAAGTGCAAAGCACCTAAGGAAAAGTTTCAGGAAAGAAGAGTACTGCAAGGATGGCTTTGACAAGATCGTGGCAATAGTAAAGGATCTATCAACCATGGAAAAATAATTGGGAATTAAACTGAAGCTATGGAAACTTGCCCTGTGAGTTATTATCAACTTAATAACCTACTGTTTTATCACCATGACCTAAAAGTGGAGCATGGCTTCAATAAAATCCTAGTTTAATACAATTAATGAATGTATGTTCAGTCATATTGTATATGTTCCATAACTGGAAATCATATTTCACCTAATATACAGTGTCCCTAGACTTAATGACAAGCAACTTATGAATAGTGAATTCCATCTTAGAGAAATAATTCATATTTTAAAACTTTCTATTAGATATTTTTATTGTTACTACTTTCTCTGTCATGTGCCCTCAGCCATGAACAGGACCAAAGAAAGGAAAAAAAATTGTGCTGGAGATAGCTTATGGGTAATAATGCCTATAAAAAAGCTTTTTCTTATCTCTGTGTAAAAGACAGAGACCAGCTGATACTCTGAGGTGTGCAGGTTTGCATCCCTTTCTATTCTCCTGATGTCTATTATTTGAATTTTGGGAAAAAAGACACATAGCTGTTGTTCAAAGAAAGCAGTCTTTCAAAAAGGATACTTGCTAACTGATGATGGCACAAGCCAGAACTAAAATTAAAGCTCATTCCAAAGAATTGGACATTAGATCATCCTTACATTATTGTTAACCCCACAAAGCATTGGATACTGCAGACAGCCAGGTCATCAAATTGGAGAAGCTAAAAACTTGACACTTCATGCACCTTGGCCTCCTTTGTGAAATATGGACTTATAGAACAGAAGAAGAGCAGCATTCTCAGCTAAATGGTATTTCTATTTTTATACCACTTTGATGATCTTATTAATGGATAACTGGAAAAGTATTTTCTAATTATGTAAATCCTATAGCACAGTTTGGATATGCTTTGCTTGTTTGTTTATCTTGGGCAGGATATATAATCTATAATATAGATTAAAGTTTTAAGAGTTTAAAAGAAGCTAATAAGATCCCTGTATGTTTGTTTATTCTAGTCTTAAAGGCTGCATAAAATAAAATTTAGGGGAAGAAGGGAGAGCTTTTTACAAGCAAAGAGAAGAGTGTTTTACAATCAAATTATTGCAGATCTTGAAATTTGGAGCCTATCTCCCCTGCTGTATTATTTACATTGGTATTAGATGCTATTTTGGCCAATGCTAAGATATTGATAAAAGAAAAGAATCTGTGGAGAGAAAAAAAACCAGGACATAATTTCAAATTTTCAGCCAAACCCCATTTCTTGCTTCAGTGACGACTAGAAAAATTGATGCATTTTTGGTTTTGCTGATCCATTGCTGAGTCACAGTCTTAAAATAAAAATAATTTCCTTCCTGTTTGTTCTAGAAACTTCAAAATTGCCTCTTAGCCACCAATCAGAAATGACAGAGTCACCTCGGCCATTCAAGAGATCTTCAGAGTGATTGCAATAATCAGGCAAACTTTATAATGAAGTACAGCTGTAATGAACGTTCAGACGGTTTCACTGCAGAATTTTCCATTGGGACACAATATTCTCCCTTACTGTAAGTTTCGCAGTAGCCAAGCGACATCAGTGTTGGTCACGTTGTCCTCCCTGCCTACAGTTCTCCACTTTACTAATCCTCACAGATCAGACTGTCTAAAGATGCATGGAGCCACTGGCAGGATGCGAGCCCGAAGCTCAGGATATGAGTAGCTCTACCCTTGACACCACGAAGTGGCCTTCAACAACGTACTTGCCAGGTTTGTGCCTTTTGCTCTTAACTTTTGTGGTCTAAACAGATAATTGGTTCTACATATGTGTGTACACCAAGCTTCATGGTAGGAGGCCGTTATATCCTGCTATATGTTAGAATGATTCATTATGCTGTGGTTCTAGGATTATCTATATCTCTATCCCCTTTCCTACTATCCCTGAGTATGCTCACCTCATGTTTTGGCCTTTTAAACTCTAACTGAATGTTAATAAACTCTGTATCACCTTATTTCACTCACCTGATCCAATTGATCTATCTCTCTTTACTTTTTCCCCTTTTTTGGAAGACGATACAATTTATACTTGCCAGATTCCTTTGTGTGTGTTTGTATATATACATAAATATTTATAATGTGCAATGGTAATAAAGTACTTAATATTAATAGTTTATATGTATACATACTTACATTTTTAGATAAGTGAATAAGCTTTAAAAGGAAAAAAAAAAGAGATTTTTCAGCCAGTTCAAACAAACATTTCTCTTACTGTAAGATCACCATGTGTCACCCACAGTGGTGTCTGTGGGTGCTCATAAACAGTCTGTGTTAAAGGAGCACCCAAAACCTCAGCAGGTGTTTGCCTGACTGGATCATGTGAAAGAGGAAGACAACCACCAGCTGGATTAAAGAGAAACGAGGGAGTTACAAAGCCTTTTGAAACAAAGGAAACATCTTGAAAGTAAGTTTAAAAGAAGCATGAAAATCCATAACAGTAAGGAGACACTTTTCCATGGGGACAGCGCAGAAGACAAGCTAGGTTTGACACTGCCAGAAGTTGTCCCATTGACATCGCAACCTCCCTCTGAGGCCCAAGAGAGCATCCTCCTCGCTGGACACCATGAAGAGCCTACACACAATCCTCACAGTGCAGGCATAACAAGCACCCACACCTGGGGTCTGTGGGTGTCAGAGTGTGTTTTCTCTCATCAGCAGGTAGACTAACAGATTGTCTGGGCAGCACAGCTGGTGGAGAAGCTGGAGCACCCATGAGTTAACAGTAAGCTACAAGGACAACCCGCTGTCTAGGAAGAGGAAGATGGTTGATCTGCGTAAGGGGGTGTGTGTGTGTAACTGTGACTGAGTGTGAGTCTGTGTGCATATGTTTAGGACTTTTTAGGAATAGTTGTAGAAATATGTGTAGAAATTTCTAGGTGTCCATTAAGGTTTCCAAAGCCTCCAATATTGTGACTTACCCAAACATTGCTGATAGAGATCCTGAACATATAATTTACTTCTTGTGAATTAGTTGAAAACCATTAATAGATCAATACACCCCTTCAATCCTGATTTGATTTATTTTATATGGACTCAGCAGTTATGCCTTGTGATAACAGTGAGCTAGACAAGATTGCCTTCAGGCACCTATCAAGCCTACCCTTTGTGTTCATCTGTGGTGTTTCCTTCACCAGAAAACAATCTTTTAAAATCCCTCATCACTTCTTTCTCCTTCTTTATCTGCTGAATCGACTATTTCTAAACATCTTAGTTTTGAAGACTCTCTGGAGACCAGACAAACCCAACCAGCAGCCTCCTGAGAGCACTAGATTGCTCTGGAGGGGTGATGAGAGCCACCTCAACCCGCTCTTTCCCCACTTGAATCTGGACAACACCTTTTTGAGTAACCTAATATATTTATACTGTAAGGATGATAACAGAAATAACCAGGCCAACATATGGTACTCATAAATTATTACAGGAAAGTTCTATATCTGTCACATGCTGTTGGTGAGCAAGTTCCAGGGAAAGGCAACTGTCCCCTGAGTTACTGGATTCTCACAGAGAAGGTGTTTTGACTTATTTATTGAGCATGCAAGTTGAAATCTTTTCTTTCAAAATGAAAAAACAAAAGAACTGATCACATTACCTCCCAGACCTTTTTAGTGTGTGTCACTACCCACTTCCCTTCCTTCCTTCCTTCTCTTTACATCCATATCCTCTCAGGCTGACAGCCTTTAAACCATGTATGTGGTGGAGATGTTCAGTCCAAAGCCTAGTTCCAAGTAAAATCCTAAAGACACCTATTGTGTGGATTTAGGGACTTCTATACCAGCTGCTTTGATCTTCCAATCTGTTTGTAGTGCTCTGAATTGCTAACATAGACCCAGGACTGACTCCCAGTTTTGCAGTGATGCCTCTGAGCTCTCTAACAATCTAATGCGTAGTAGCTTCTGACACCTGTAGTATTACAAGGCTTTAGTAGCATATGATGCTCTTGTTAAAACTCTGGTTCCTGGAAATGCCTGATTTTTGGAGGCATTTAGGCTTTCACCCTACAAAGGAAAGCTTCTTTAGAGCTTCTGATTAAAGAGAAAAGCTTGAAAATGTGACACGAAAGCATCCTACCAACTCTTAACTAGCATGCAAATGTAATAATCTAAAAGTCTAATGTTTCAAAAGTCTCTTCTTTTGATTCTGAGGCTAAATGTATGATTTTGATTACTTGTGATCAGGACTGCAAACTATTTTACAGTGAAAGCGACAATACATAAAGAACTCCCAATGGGCAAAGTAAACACATTTAATTATAGAAAATATTTTTTGCTGTTTTCTCCTCCTAGCTTTTAATAACCACAGGTAAATAAAGTAGTAGGTACATCTTTGCATCTACATCAAATTTCTCAGGCTGTTTTTTCATTTTAGTATGAACTTCTGCGGGGAAAAAAAAATCAAAAAAAAGAAAAAGCAACCAAAAAAAACCAACCAAAAAAGACGAGTGATAACTCTCATCCTGGAACTGGCTGAATGATGAAAGAAATCCTTGGATGTCCTGAGGAACAAACTCACTGCCAAGTGCTCCTGGTGCACTGGCAGATAGGCACAATGACACACTGTTGTAAATCTTCACAAATAAAAAAATCAAAATATTGTGCTTCTGAGGGAGAACAGGCCGCAAAAGACAGTGCCACACCTGGTGAATAACACTCCTTTTGTCCAAAGACTTGGTTTACATACAACACAAGAACAGGTTCTGCAGAACCGTTTGGCATGGTCTCCACTCCCCGTAGCTGCTGTTTCCCAGGGACCAGATGGAGGGATTCCATCAAAGGCATACATGGTTGGCTGCATGGTCTTGCAGAAGCCAAGACAGAGCCCTGAGAATGGCAATAACCTGGTAAACCATGAGCTCCCTTCTTGCCCTTCCCATACCAAGATGCAATGAAGTCACCTTGCTCTACCCTCATGGAGTTCATGCTTCAGACCTGAACATGAGTACCAAGAGAAGGGCAGGCTCCCTACAATATTGCTGCCGTGTATTCTGCACACCCACAAAAGGACAATCTGGCTCTGCGTGCTAGTTTGGAGCGTTGCTAATATTCCCCTATCGTATCAGCATCTTCTTAAGCCTGTGCCTATTAGTCTTTTGGCTTAATCATCTCTTCAGCATTGTTTAATCTTCCTGAAGACTTGATCTCCAGAAATAAACAGCTTGCAATAGAAAAATGTGTATCATGACTTTATATTCATATATTCATATCCTTCTTTCCACATTTTATTAATATGTTTATTTTAATAGATAAGATCTAGCTTATGAAACCAAATTATAACACACACTAGCATGTTCAAAATTCAAATATTGATGTGTCCTGATCTTATCATGCAGAGAATTCATTGAATATTCTTTGTTAAATACTTTCGCTCATTTAAAGAAACAACTGAGTTTGAGAAACACTGAAAACTCAAAATAATCTGTACTAGTCAGTGAACTGTAATAAATATTAGTTTACAGCGTATATGGCATTTATTCTCCGACTTCTATTACACCAACCACCTTTGTCTCAAAGTTGTAAAATTATTAACAGCAAATAACTATTTTACATTTTAGTTCCACTGGTAAACAAATATATGGTTATATATTATAATTCATTTTATGCCAGTGTTGCAATGTAATACTAAAATGTAGCTGCAGATTGAAACAGAGTCTGCCTTTGGGGGATCCTAATTTTCCTCTGTTTTAGTAATTTTCATCTAGACTTTCACAGTTTAAAGACAAAGAAAAGAAGTAGTGTTCTCCCTCAACTGTCAGTTTTGAAGACCAAACCAAGAAATAGAAATTCACAGTGAATTCCTCAAGCTCAAAGCCGGTGAATTGCTTTAACTCAGCAACAAAAGGTCTACAACTGGATCTGATAACTGTCAAATGGTTAATTATGAAGAAAACAATGAAGAATCTAGCAGATTTCTATTGGGTGTGCAGCAATAACAGCAAATCCAAGCTGCCACTGGGACCACACCTATGTAACATAACTATTTTGATCTCACTACTATATTGTGTGAATATATTGATCCTCATGATGCTGTGGGAGGTTCAGATCTACTGATGTTTCTGTTTTGCAGGTGGAGGGCCAAGTACCAAGAAGCCAAGTAAATTGGCCAAGGTCAAGTCACAAGCAGGTAACACTCACTAAACCCAGCACTCTGAGCAATGGACTCCTGGTCATCTTCTCTGTCCTTTAATGTGTCTATGTACCAAGAACTGGACAAAATAAACAGGTACTTCAGGAACATGAACAAAGTGATGGCAATTACTGTTATAAACTAAGGTCACAGCTACCTCTCTCTTGATGTGTGGTTTTTATGACAATATGATGATATTGAGAAGGAATCAGTACTTTTTTTTTTTTTGTGAACAGCATGGTTAACATCAAACACACACAACGGTCGAGATCTTGAGTTATTCTTACAATATTTCTGATGAAAACCAAACTGTTTAGTTACCTGTAATTTTCCTTCTTCAGTCTCTTGCCCCATGTAGAATCACTATCATAGAATATCTCAAGTTGGAAAGGGCCCATAAGAATTATTGAGTCCAACTCATTGTCCCTTGCAAGACTACCTAAAATTATATAGGACTAAGAGCATAATCCAGATGCATCTTGAACTCTGGCAGGCTTGGTGCTTTTACTGCTTCCCTGCAGAGCCTGTTCCAGTGACCAACCACCCTTTCAGTAAAGAACTTGTTCCTAATGCTTAATCTGAACCTCTCCTGATGGAATTTCTTTTCATGTTCTCATGTCCTATTGCTGGTCACCAGAAAGAGGAGATCAGCAGCTCCACCTCTGCTGCCCCCCTTGAGGAAGCTGTAGACTGCCATGAGTTCACCTCTTGGCCTTCTCTTCTCCAAGCTGAACAAACCAAATGACCTCAGCCACTTCTCAGAAGTCTTGCCCTGGAGGCCTTTCATCATCTTGGTCACCCTCCTCTGAATGTGCTCAAACTGTTTGATGTCCTTTACTGAGGTGCACAGTACTTGACGTGGAGCCACACCAGTGCAGTGTGGGATGGGACAAATCACCTCTGTCGACCAGCCAGCTGTGCTGTGCTCAGTGCACCCCAGGACATGGCTGGCCCTTTTGGCTGGCAGGGTACACTGTTGACTCGTACTCAAATTGCCATCAACCCAAACCCCCAGATCTCTTCCTGCAGGGCTGTTCTCCAGCCTCTCGTCCCCCAGTTTATTTGTATAACCAGGACTACCCCATACCAGTTGGAGAATCCAGAACTTGCTCTTGTTAAATTTCATAAGGTTGCTGATTGCCCAGGTCCCTAGTCTATCCAGATCTCTCTGTAAGGCCCCTCTACCCTTGAGGGAGTCCACACCTCCTCTTAATTTAGTATCATCAGCAAACTTACTGAATAGATTCAATTCCTGCCTCCAGATCATTTATAAAAACACTGAAGATCACTGGCCCTAAAACTGAGCTCTGGGGAACCCAACAGTTGACTGGCCACCGGCCTGATGCAATGCCATTTACTGTAACTCCTTCAGCCCAACCAGTCAGCCAATTGCTCACCCACACAGCTCCCTGCTTTATCCTGGTCCTATATGTTGCTTCCTACCGTTTGCTGCTAAGCAGATATTTAGTGTGCATTCCCTTGCTTTTCACAAATCTCTGAAAAAAAATCACTCTTGAGAAATTTGGATGAACAGAGACAGCTATCATTACAAATAGCCTTTTTGTTAACTTCATGTTCTTCTTAATGTATTTGTGCTCACAAATGCCCTCCTCCACTGAGAGAACTACTTTTCCTGCTCTGTTACTCCACTGATCTTCTGCCTTTCCAGATCTATTCAGCACTTAATCCTCCAAAACCCACACATGGGAATTAATAACATTCAACCTGCCCCAAAGTTACCTGATGCTCCTTATGCCTCTGGGATATGTCACACAAAAGATGCAAAGCTACATAAACCCTCAGCAATCTTTTGCTAGCAGAAGGATATGGTAGATAACCTAATACAGCAATAGGACACAGTCAGAGGTCATTGTAACGCAAGTGACGTCTTCTGAGAAGTGACTCCAGCCATCTGAGGAACACGTTGATAGTCAATATATGGGCTGCGCCGGAAAAGGCAAAGTGCTGTTGGGCATTCACATCAGATTTCTAAAAGAATTGTAAATTATTTTATTCCAGTGTTTTGGCAACCTGTTCCTCCTTTCTTAATAGTACCTCAGGAAAGTATAAGTTAACAAGGGAATCAACTGGTTTTTGCTGTTTTTTCTACACTTACTCATTCGTCTGGTTGTTTCCCTTACCTTATTTTTTTACAAATCAGGGATCCTCCCAGGCTTTTTCTTTCTCTACAGATAAGACTGCTGTTTCAGCAATTCTACTTGATCTATAGACTGCTTTCAACACTAACATACTTTAAAAAGTGAATCAGACTTCTGATTGAATTTTTACAATAAAAATACAAATTATAAAAAAAAAGTTTCTTTGAAAGGAAAACAAGACTCTAGGGACTAATAAAAAGTGGCTTCTGTAAGTCACTTGATGATTGATTAAAATAAGGAAGGAGGGGAAATGGAGTATTAGTCAATTATAGACTGACTGTGAGCCTCCAACATGACATCTTGTGAGAAGGTAATCATAGTCCTACAAAACACTGAGCAAGTCAGTTCTAGAAAAAAGAGCAATATTAATGCCACTTGCAAGATATCATTAAAAAGATAGAATACAATGGTTTTCATCTCTTTTCAAACAAGAGATTTTCAAACTGGAAAGTTGCAGAGAAATTAAAAGCTGAAAAAAAAGAATACAATCTCACTATGAATCATTCAGTCTGAAAATTAGATTTCTAACTGTAACAGCAGAATGAACCTTTCACCTGGAGGACTGAGAGCAAGAAATAAAACAGATAACAGGATGGAGTTATCTAAAGAATGATATTGTGTTTATGTCCACACCAATAAATTGAAGGAAGGCAGGCACTGATCCTGAAAGCCAAGTGGCACAAACTGTCTACTTTCCATGCTTAGGCTTAATCCCTTCCTGATCAGCTTCATGTTGGAAAAAACTAGTTGGACTTGTACAAACAAAGGCAGGGAGACAGCTAAAAGTTGCCCTTTATAGATATTAGAGATGTATTTTACTAGAGTCCATTATTTAGTGTTCCTCCTTGGCCTTTGTCCTTGCTTAAAATACATCTCTCTAACCACAATTTCCCGTACCCCAAAAGGGAAATGCTAGTTCACTTTTCCTCTTCTGAACTTGAATTTCCAGCACTGAAGCTGTTTCATGTGCTTTAGAGAAGCACCAGATCCTTTGTAAAGATGCTGAAGCACAGTGACTGGGTTTCTGATGATGACAGATCTGTTCTGGTTGGTACTTCAAACTGTGCTTGTCAGTGGGAAGATGTGGGCAGTGTGTGATGGGGAGGGTAAAAGCTGACCAGACATAAAGGATGGAGTGAAATTGCACACAGAACCACCAGCTCTGCTCTTGAGCCTAACCTCCCTCTGCTCATGCAAAGACAAACTCACTTTTCAAAGCTGAAACTCCTTGGAAAATTCCTGCTTCTCTTTAAAAGGAGAATGATGTAAAGAAGCAACAGGAACAGATGAAAGGAATGCGCCAGCTCAAATCGCTAAGCTGCACTGCAGCTTAAAGGGGCTCTTAAATATGTCATCCTCTCCTATTACTTTTCAAAATATCACTCAAAATAATGAGCGCAGAAGAATCTTTTCTGAGGATTAGGGCCTCCTGGTGCCTGGTGCTGCACAAACACATTGAGAGACATAGCCAGCGTCTGCACAGGCATATGGCTACAGCAAACTGGAAAGGTTTCTCATTGCAGTGCAGTAAGTTATACTCAACACGTAATACAAATTATGTTTGTCACTTGAAAGGGAAAAAGAGAGTAACAGTTTCAGTTCTGTCTTTGTCACTCAAAAATATCGACAGCTTTAATGCTTTGTATTATCTTTAAGCAGTCATGCTGAAATTAAATGCCAAAATAAACGATGTATTTGCCAGTTGATGTGGAGTTCTGAAACATGCTAGGTGCTTTGTGGGAGGAGAGAGGATTTCGTCCTCAGGGAAAGGAGATTTGCTGTGCTACAGAAGTGGCTCTGTAGCACATCTTTCTCTGCCTAAACAATGTGACTCATCTGCTCTCAGTCTGGAGCTCTGCAAATTATGGTATTGTAAAAACATGCAAAGTTCACACCAAGTTCACAGAGCTACAAAAATAAGCTGTTTCCTGAGCAATGGATGATCCAGCAAGCTGAGCTCTGTACTGGAATCCAGCAGTCCTGAATCCTGCTCTTGAATACACTACTGAATTTTTGAGTGACTTAGGAGATATGCATTACCTCTTAAATCTCTTTTCCTTCCCTGCCCTTGTCTTGTTAAACTCCCCCTGTGCACTGTCTCAAAGCTGAACTCTGTGCTAGCTATCAATACTGATAATCATTTTTCCAAAATCATCACCTCTTTAAATGCTTTCTTCTCTTTGGCCATGACAGATCCTAACTTGGCCTGTTCAGATCCATTCTAGATGCTGTCATAAGATCATTTTTCCAGCTCATCAATTTGACCATATCATCCTTCTCTCCATGCTCCCAGCATGGGCTTTCACTTCCCTGCTGTATCTAATAGAGGCTTGTCTTCACTGTCAAAGCTCTCTGCATGCTGTCCTTGGTCATTATCTCCAATTCAGTGACAGAGGGAGATTCTCCTTCTGAGTGGCCAATGCCAAACATTTAGGTAACCCTTTAGTGCCTCACGCTGCATCTAATGCTGGGGAGAAAGTTTCCTGGAAAGCTGCAGACTAACTCACTTTTCTCAGTTAAACTCTCTAAAAAAATTTGCTTCTCCCACTACCTATTAAAAAAAAATAAATCCTAGGTTTGCCTGCTTGTATGCTGGTTTTACTGCCGAGCCAACATCAGCTCCTTGTTTCATTTTATTCCCCATCTACCTGCTTGTCTCTCTTTGTTTTCCCAGGCTTTTCACCTCAATTGTAAGGTGTTTGGAGCGGAGACAGCCTTCTGATCTGTGCTTGTATTGTGCTCCTCTGATTCATGTGTCAGGCTCCCTGGGTGCTATGGCAATATGAGCAGTAAAGCACTGAATGACAACTTGGTTTAAGCATCACAGGAGAAGAACAAGGGAAGAATGAAAGCTGAGAAATTCAGGAATATCTACAGGTGTGTTTCCCTTTATAAACCCATTCGGTATGGAACTGATTTAACTAAAGAACAAAGCATCAACAGGTCATGACTGTTTAGAGCAAGAGCTTGAACATTTTTCTGGACTCTGACACCTCCTCGTGGCCAGTTTCTGAGGAACTTCAACCTTTTCCAGTCCTTCCAGATGTGCTTGCACAGCTGGCACAAAGCAGTGGGGAGTTAGGCCCATACTGTGACATATTACCAATCACTTCACTATTTTAAGCACATTACACTTGATTTCAGGATGTCTAGTCCAAAGCTTGATATTTAAAAAGTACCGAGAAATGCTGCCAAATAAACAGAAATCTTACTTAGTGGAAACAAGAAGAAAGCTTATGTGGTGAAGGTGCTGGACTGGGTTCAGGAATTAATCCAAATAGTCCTGAGGTCTTGGGTTCTTTTTCTCCTTTGCCACAGACCTTCTGCGACCATGAGCTAATTACTCACTATCTGGCTGCGAGAACATCAGAAATGTTCCTACAGATCTCCATGGAGCCTGACTAGTTGTTCTAGCGGTCACTGCTGTACGTGCTGTGAATCACACCATTTTCACAGGGACGGTCACTTTTGCATATCTGCCCAGCTCAGCAACTGACCACACATGGAAGTGTATACTGCTGAAAATGCTGTTCTTGCACCTACTAGAAAAAGTTCAGTAGGAAGCGTAGAAATGGATTCTGAATGAAGATCTTAGCCTACTTCTGCATGATTTCTGCCTGGCGATATTCCTTATTCATGCAATGCGTATCTATACCCTTTGGTAAGGTCTTCTGTCCCACAAAACTTGTGAGGCTGAGCCCTGATTTTTCAGCAGACCAAAGATTTCCTAAAAATGTACTTAAAAGGAGTCACAGGGGACAAAGTGCTTGGATTACTACTAGTGCAACAGAGTCACTGGAAGCTTTGCAAATTACTAAGTGTTGAAATGTGCAAACGCACACCAGATTCCCTCTAACCGTTTTGATAAGCTTTATGTAGCCCAAAAGAACTGTGCTATAAACCTTCTGTTCAGTACTTCCTGGTGACATCAATACTCTTTTGAATCAAAATTAAATTATGCACTTATTGGAAGTTAATATCCCTGAAATTAATTTCAAAAGTTAATTTAGTATACATGATATTTCAAACAGCTATAGTAGTGTCATTCTAAAAAAACCCACCCACAAGTCTATGACTGCAATGCTTTTTTTCAGCTTCTGGTTAGTAAAACGTTGATTAGGAGGATTCAGCCACTATTTCCAGAAAGGTAAATTCAAAAGAGGTATAATCAGTTTATTAAAGCTTGCATTCCCTTGCAATAGTCTGATAAATTGGCAGCATGAAAACCTTCTGCTCTTTTTCCAAAATGAAACAAGACCTGCCGTAGACAAGGACTGTCTGTTATCTGTAGTGTATCATTTGAGCACAACCACGTTCATTTTTTACAATAATTAAATTTCTTATATCTATCATTTTCTCCAGGGTTACTGTACAACTTTCCTAATGCAGAATTCTCTGCTTTTGATCAGTAAGAGAAGAGGAGTGATAGAGAGACTGCCAAGGAACTGTAACTGCCTACATGTCACTTTGTAGATTTATTCTCTCCAAATATTTTTTGAAACTATTTTCAAAGTGGAGTCAGAAAGACTGCAACCTCCTAGACCTTGTTGTTGTTATAAAACCAACAGCACAAACAACAAGGTGTCTTTCACTAGCGTTAGTAAATGAGAAATCAACACCTACGTACCAGTGGCACCTTCGAAAATCTCTCCAAATATCTCTACTTCATTGATTCAACTGTGCAGTAAGCTCTGGGGCAGTTAGGAGGGCTTACTGTGGTCCTCACTACTGGTATTTTACAATATGCTAGAGGAAGAACAAGAGAAGAGGACTTGCTCTAACAGACAGTGCTTGTCTCATGCCTCATAACAGACCTGCTGCAACCAGGTGTCTACTCGCAAGGCAACTTCCATGGCTGGAGGTACAGCTAGTTCTACCAGCTATCTGTTCCTCAGGAACTCTGCAAGGACAAGTGTTCTCCGGACACCTTTGGGCATTGCAAACCCCCTCAGCAGCACACAGAACCTGGCCTCAGGCCCTAAAGTCCTATATTACATACAAATGAGGGACTGTCTATGCTCTCCACATTAAAAAGGACATGTGCTGGTGTTCTTCCAAGGATTCACTGTTGCTCTGTGCCACATATCACTTCTTATGTAATTATTATAAAGGAATGCTAAATTTGCCTTGTATTTACTGGAATGAATGGAAATTGTTCATGGAGTAAAAGTCTATCATTTTTTCACAGAATCACATGGGGTTGGAAGGGACCTCTGGAGATCATCTAGTCCAAC
>JAOXJM010000001.1:207267140-207277694 GCA_026413425.1 Tringa solitaria | reverse complement strand
CTCACAGGAAAGAATTTCTTCCTAATATCTAATCTGAATCTCCCCTCTTTCAGTTCAAAACCATTACCCCTCATCCTATCACTACACTCCATGATAAAGAGTTCCTCTTGATCTCTCCAGGGCCTGACTTCCTAGTGAAATCCTGACATTGTACCGTGGCCATTTAACCTTAGTCTCTGCCATACCATGCGTAGAAAGTCTGAAATGCTTTTACCAAAAGCAGTTGGCCTGTTGGATTCATTGGCTTTGCAGAAAGCAATTTAACTCTCCAGGCACGGCTGACAGAGTGTCTCTTGAGCAGGGTTTCTGTTTAATGTTCTCACTCACCAGCAACCTGACATTAAGCTAAGAAGCAGGAGGAACAGGACTGAAAAGTTGTCCAGTCTGCAGTCAACATCCAGCATTTAATACTGGAAGGAGTCAACTCTTACAAGTGCTCGTGCAGCCAGGACACAATTCCCCCCACTTTGGGGAGGGGAAAAATGAGAAGAGAAATATGAAAAAAAGAGAAATATGAAACTGCACAGGCAGAAGAACTGCATGGGCATCTTGTTCACAAAGTGGGATAGGAAACTGAGGAACAGCTTCAAACCAATTGCCAGACAGCTGGGCTTTTCTCACCACCATGTTAAAGGTAAAAAATAACACAATTTGCAAAATTCCATTTTAAAAATCCATTTCTGTGTCCAAGTTTCACATTCTGCATCTCCTCATTAATGAGACAGATGGACAACAAATCCTGTGTCTAAATTGTCACTGCTAACACTGACACAAGTTGGGGATCCAGTTCAAACACCGGTGACCTTCCCCAGCTTCTACTAAAGTAATGCTCTGTCTTTTGCGCTGCACATCCAAGTTCCCAATACACTAAGCAGTACACTGAAGCAATATTACGCTACAAAGATTGCATTCCACCACCTCTAAAGTCATCTCCAGGCTGCCAAGCAACCCAACTCTAGAAGTAAATCCATATTTCTTATTCCTTCAACTTGTCTTTGTCCGTGTTTATGAAAGCCATTCATTTCAGCCATTCACCTTCCCTTATTTTATAAAAAGCAGTATAATCCCAGCAAAGGGGAAATCTGGTTAGAGCCCAAGAGAAAAAGAGATAGTCCAAAAGACCATGAGAGGAGAAAAGGGAAACAATATGCATTTGCAGACAGATAATTGTCCCATGAACTGATGATGCAAAAGGCTGCAGTCAGGCTGATTCCTCTTAGTTCAATGTGTAAGGCCTTGGGACCCTCACTGTTATCAATAGATGATCACATTGGACAATTCACAGTACTAGTTAGCTATTCAGAATTTTCTATTTTAATTCCACAAACTTCAAAACCTTCTTTACTGTTTATCCAACCCAAAGGGATTGCTTAACTTTTTCTAAATTTTTTTTTAAAAAAAGTCTTTTAAAGGAATTCAGTTTTGTTATTTGATAGCTGTGAGTACGCAGGCTTGACCATGTGGTAATCCTAGTGTGAAAAGCAATCCAAATCCTTCTCTGTCTTCTCCAAGGCTCAGACATGCCCTACCAGTCAGATGAAGGCTTTCCAGATATGCACTGCTCAGTAACACATTCACAGTTCATACAACAGCAAGCCCAAATCCTGCCCCAGAGGTAAACAGACACTTGGTTCAAGATGCTTTGTTCTGGCTGTCAAGCAGAGAAAATCTCTTCAGCTGACAGATAATTGTTCATGTGCTGGCAGGGAAGGATCCACAGCAGATATTTTTGAAAAATTATTCTAGGAGAGAAAAAAATGAGATAATTGTGTGTTGTACACCATCCCCAAACCCCCATTTTTGAAAGGAAATTAAGTCTCTAGGAAGTGTTTCAGCCTCCCAGAAAGACCTGGAGTACATATATTCATGTAAAAAGGCACATATTCCTGAAACCTTGCTCATGACTTCACATTTGGAGAGGCCAATGAACACCAGTTACTCTATTCTCTCATCTCTTTTACATTGAATGGTAACATCTGCCTTCATCCTCTGATTCCGGATAAACCACCAGTATCTTCCACAAGCTTCTAGTTTCCTGTGGTCTGTTCATACATCCTTTTACCTCAGGGCTTGCCATTGCTACTGAATGTGACTACTTGGCTATGGCTTGGGTAATAGTGTCCCAGGGCTGTAGAAAGCTTGTTTGCAAGGCAGAGAAATCAGTGGCTTCTCTGAAGTTAGATCCCACATCCAGAGTCACTGTGGATGCCATCGCTCTGAGCAGCGCATGAGCCCAAGCTTAGACAAGATGAGCAAAGACAGTACAAACATAGTTAGACTGTCTAATCTGTGACCTTCAGGGACAGTAGTGTTAATAATAAAATGCCTGCAACCACACTTCTGCAACTTAAAGAAAAAAAGGTTTGAATTAATCCATCATTACTGGGGGAGGAAAGCAGCTTTCCCTGTGTGACTGCTGAATTCTATCCCTCTTTTCCTTGTTGCTTGCAGGGGTAGGTACAAAGAGAAACAAAACAAAGCAGAAAAGCTGTCCCCAGGTTTTGGCTGCAGTTATTTGAATTACTGAAGGCAAATCACTGAAAAGGTTTAATCCTGTGGCACCAGCCTCAGTGTAGGTGGAAGCATGGAGAACTTTGGCACATATGCAGTTTAAAGGGTGGGAGCACACTGCGGATCCCCACTTGATGACTTCAAGGAGAGAAAAATACCCTTTCAGTTCATCTACTTTCTGAAATCATGCTGTGAACCCAGCAGCAATATCCGACTTTCATAATGCATAAAAAATGTAAAAACAAATGCCTCCTATAAAAAAAAATCACATACAGGACCAGCATAACTGGGTGATGTCATTTATAAGGCTGAAATCACTTCTCTTGCTTTGTTTTATTTCATTCAACAGATGTTGTTTCTGTGGAAGGAAAATAACCAAGCTATTTTTACCACTGAGATAATATCTGACAATGACAATTTTTTCAATTATTTGTGTGAGGCTGGGGTTTCAGAGGTGATGACAAAAGTCCAATCTCTGGAATATAGTCTTCTTTACCTCTTCTCAAAACAAACACGATGGGTCTTGTGACCCGCATCTACTATGCTAAAATCACATAGAAAAATGATATTTTATTTGTGGGATGCTTTTTTTATGAAAAAAACCCACCCCAAAGAAAAACACCAAAACCAAAAGCAAATAAACTCACTGGCTTTGATTTATGAGCAGAATTGTGCCTCTGCCAACTCCACTACACAGGTTGTGTGGTTTTTTGTCCAGTAACTCCAAGCCTGCAGCAGTCAGACCCCAAAAACGCAAACAAAAACTGGTTTTCCTTCAACATTTGGATGGAATTTGTAGCCATTTAGGAGCTGCTTCAAGAACAGCCCAGCTGTATGTGCAGCCAGAGGCAAGGCATTCGGGTAGCATCCTTAACTGGACTGTCCCTCCATGTACATCACCCTGAGAGGAAGAGCTGTGGAATGGTCAGTCCAGCAGGTAGATGGTACCACCTTCACTTCTCCTCTAGTAGTTTGTTGCTGTGTCTTCCTTATTTCTTTGTTTCCTCAGTACTCTACAGGACTGATGTCCAAAGCCATGACATGTCTTGAATGTAAGTAGTTGTCCTTCTAGTCAAGAAGAAGTTACCCTGGTGGTTTGGTACATACACCTATACACAGACTCCAATGAGAACATAGCCACTACAGAGTCCAAATGTATTCCATCTTTTTCTGCTTAAGAGATGTACTGCGTTTGTGTGGCAAAGTTTTGGTAGCTGGAGGGCTACAGGGGTGGCTTTTGCAAGAAGCTGCTTCCCCCATGTTCCATAGAGCCAAAGCCAGCCAGTTCCAAGATGGACTTGCTGCTGGCCAAGGCTGAGCCCATCAGCGATGGTGGTAGCACCTCTGGGATAACATAGTTAAGAAGGGGGAAAAACTGCAATAGAAAACCACAGCTGAAAAAAGGAGTAAGAATATGCGAGAGCAACAACTCTGTAGACACCAAGGTTAGTGAAGAAGGAGGGGGAGGAGGTGCTTTAAGCACCAGAAAGAGATTCCCCCTGCAGCCCCTGGTGAAGATCATGGTGAGGCAGGCTGTCCCCCTGCAGACCATCGAGGTCTATGGTGGAGCAGAGATCAACCCGCAGCCTGTGGGAGCCTGTGGGTAATTCGTGGGAGCAGGTGGATGCCCCACAGACAGCCCGCACTGGAGCAGGTTCCTGGCAGGACCTGTGGCCCCATGGAGAGATGAGTTCAGGCTGGAGCAGATTTGTTGGCTGGACTTGTGACCCCATGTGGGACCCACACTGGAGCAGTCTGTTCCTGAAGGACTGCACCATTTGGAACGGACCCACGCCGGACCAGGTCATGGAGAACTGTCTCCTGTGGGAGGGACCCCGTGCTGGAGCAGGGGAAGAGTGTGAGGAGTCATCCTCCCCCTGAGGAGGAAGGAGCAGCAGAGACAACGTCCCCGTCCCACTGCACCGCTAGGGCAGGGGAGGAGGTGGAGAAATAGGGGGTGAAGTTGAGCCTGGGAAGAAGGGAGGGGTAGGGGGAAGGTGTTTTTAAGATTTGGGTTTATTTCTCATTATCCTACTCTGATTTGACTGGTAATAAATTTAATTAATTTCCCTGAGTTTAGTCTGGTTTGCCCATGACAGTAACTGCTGAGTGATCTCTCTGTCCTTATTTCAACCCACAAGAATTTCCTTATATTTTCTCTCCCCTGTCCAGCCGAGGGGGGAGTGATAGAGCAGCACCTGGCATCTAGCCAGGGTCAGCCCACCACAAGAGATTATTCCTCTGTTGATAGCGTTCATGTGCATCTATTCTTTGGTTTGCATTTTAGTGAGCCACTGTGAAACTGGTTCCGAAGCCACATCAAAATTTTCAAAGTACATTATTTGTATTTGCACATTTTCTAATACATGCAGATTCTAGGAAGAATCCTAAAATCTTACAATGGCCATATTAATGGCAAGTAATTAGGAGCTGCATTACTTAAGATATCTAAAATGTTGATTCTCATTAAAGCTATAATGACCTTAGCTGAAACATCAAGGTGGTTAGAGACTATGTTTGCTTTTTCTTTCCGGAAAGTTAAGCATTTAAAAGTACTAATGCATAATATCCCAGCAATATTAATAAAATAGTGATTAGAATATTGAAAATAATAGTAAGAATTGTAGTAGAACAGGAACCAAGTCTATTTAGGGTGTTAAAATCTCACATCCGGCCACAGCACAAATGGGGAGAAAAGACTAACACTTAGCCAGGAATTCAATTGCCAGTTATTCCATTTCACAATCTCATTTAGGAGGACAAAGTGCCTGAAAAAGCATTAGTTATCTTTACAAAAGTTACTTTGTAGAAAGGTACCATCTCCTGTTCCTTTTTGAAGGATGTAATATGTTAAAACGCTTGCAAAATGAAAAGACATGGGGATAACCATCTATTTCTTGCAAAAGACACAGAGAATCATTTGTACAAAATGAACCTGGACTTTTTTCATCAGCTTTTGGTAATAAGCAAAGTACATTTCAGGTTTCATCCATACTATCAGCAAAACATCACAGGCAGAGAAAAAAAAAAGTTATATATCCTGTAACTCCTCTTCCCCAGAGATACCATTTTACAAAATTCTTGTTCAGACACTATTTATGAGTTTCCTTTTTGCCATACAGTACGCAGTGTAGACTGATGCTCCATCTTTACACAAGAACAGAAACAAACAAATAAAAAAGAAGTAAACAGCAGCTGCAGGCACCAATACACCATTTCACTGAAGTGTGATGCCTGAATCCAGTTTAAGCGCCTCAGCTGTGGGAGTTCACAAACTCCTCTTACTGATAGGCAGAGAGTGAAAACCTTCCCATCATAGATCTTGGTTCAGAGAGGGAAACATTTTGTTTACCCTGAGATTTGATAATAAACTAAATTAATTCAACATACCTTTAGAGACTGAAGTAAGAAGTCAAAGTTAAAAAAAAAACCCTTGCTGTTATCCAGTCTCTGCTCTAGTGTAAACTGTCTTCTAGAGCTGTGTCTCCTTGCAAAGGGACCCTATGGTAGTGTTGGTCCTAACTTAGGCTTCTTGATAGGTGGTCAGAAGAATCCGGGAAATTCTAAACCCATCCTGAATTACGTACTGGAAACATTTTACCAAGTTTTCAAACAAAATCAGAAATTCAATTTGCAATTTTTTGCTTGTACAGAAGGTATAGCAAGGATAAAATGAGCTCATAATGTGACAAAAATAATATTTTTCTTCAACACATTTGCTCCTTGCAGTCAAACTGAGCTGCCAGGTAAAAAATTTTGCCATTGCAAGCATTGCTGAATGCACTCAGGCTTGGACAGTGAGCTGCCTTTTGTCCTCAAAAGACTGAAAAGTTAAGTTCCAACTCACCGAACCTCTTTCATTGGTAACGCAGAAGGGACTGACAGTTCAAACTGATTTTCAGAACTGGAACTGAATTTGCAGAATCAAAAGTTAATATGTCTTAAATTGTAAATTAGAGGAAAGAAAAAAAAAAAGAAGACAAAAAGAATAAAGCTGGTGAAGTTGCTCTGAGCATCATTTTAGGCTGAATAATAAGATATTTTATAAGTCTTAACTGACTTGGTTTGAGTTTCTTGGTTTTTTTAAATACAATGTTAAAGTTTTAAACAGTTCTGGGAGATGGTGAAAAAGAACAGCAGAGAGTTAAGATAGTAACTTATAGATTGGATCAGCTTTAAGAAAGACAGATAAATCTATGTCTTACTGCCAAGTAGTCCAAAATTCTTTAATTCGGACATTTCAGTGCATGTGTAAACTTCTCACTTAAAACATCAGTATTACATGTAAAAGTTTTCCTTCTCTTTGGTTCCCTGTGCTCTGGATGGTATTGTTCAGACAAAAAGTGTTTTTCCCCCTTCTTTACACTCTCTTATAAAGAAAATCAGGGCTGGAAAGGGGGTTGAAAGAAAGCCAAACTTAATTGCATATCTGTTACAAGGTCTGAGTCATAGCAACAATTAGTTGAACAGAGTTGCCTTTCAGCCTAGCCTACAGCTACCAATTTAAACAATAGACTATTTAAAATGTTGCTTACCTTATAAATGTAGTGTAATTACTTATTCTAAGGAAGATTCAATCTGGCATAAATACTAGGTACATAATCGAAATCATGTATGAATCTTGCTACTAATATTCATCATTCCTAATTTTGTTATGTGCTATTGATTGTTATCACCATCAATTTACTTATCTAGCTTAAGCATCTTGTATGAATTACAACATAAACCTTTAAAAGTAAGCTTTACAATATAATACAAACTAAAAAGTGGAGCAAATCACTGAGACATTTTTATTTCTAAAAACGAAGAAACTATGGTCTTCAAAAGGTAGAAAAAAGTATTATGAAAAGTTACTGCACCAAACGGTGTCATGGGGTATCACCATATTATGCAGTGACTCCAGAGCAGACGTGCTCCATTTGCAAAGAGGAAAAATCACTTTCTATGTACCTCTGTCTGTAACTCAGGCCTCTGAGACTCAACCACATCAATAAATGTTCCTCTGGCTGCCTAAGGTCTTCAGTGCAACACCACAGCAATCCCACAAACTTCAATTTATGCCTCTCTGATACCTCCAAGTCCCCTGTTGTTTTCAGGGTGAACTTACCACAGGAAACAATCCTGTTGACGACTTGTGAAATGGGACAGAGGGGTCTCCTTGCTCTCATTTAGCAGTGTTGGCTTAGCAGGTCTAACAGGAGCAAAAAGCAGTGAAAAATGAATTTTCACCACTGAAGTGAGCAGCTGTGACTCAGAACATATCAAACCAACAGCTTTCTTGAGTTAGAAGGTATCATTCCCACTGAGTCAACCTTGCTTATAAATCCTTGCTGCTCCTTTTCTGGATAAGGAGCATGGAATTACACATACTCTCCATAACAATTAGATATGTTTGCATGAATAACCATCATGAATAAACCTTGAAGTCACACACATTTGAAACAGAAATAACTTGAACAAATCCCCTCTGCTGAGAAGACACAGTCAGTTCTGAATACAGCATTTCTCTTCTGTTTGTATTATGGTCACGTGTGAAATTCATTATGTGAAGCGGTATATATCTGTAACTGGCAATGTAATAATTACAATGCAAATAACAAAAAGTAGAAAGCATGTTGCAGGAATATTCATGGCTTAAACCAGCAATGTGTTCTATCTAACAGAGCAGGCAAAATAGTATGAAACAGAATTAATGAAAAATACTGCAAATTACACATTACAGGGACTTGTAGCAATTTTCTAACTGGTATAGGTTAGGAACTGAAACCCAAGAGCAGCAGGGCAATAAAGCAGATTTCATTTATATTTCTGTTGTCTTGATCCTAGGCTACTCAAAGAGCTGGAAAGAGCCTGGTGTAACTAACAGCCTTGGGCTTTGTAGCACGCAATGGCCACCCAGTGCTATTGGAAAACTTTGCAGGGCTGTGGGTTGTTTCCCCACAGAGTTTACTGTCTTCTACAAAAGCTTTTCCAAGGGAATCTTCTTAAAGCTGGAAAAAAAGCCTCAAGGGCTCTGTAACATCTGTGGCATTTTTATGTGCTGTAAAGCAGATACAGAGAGGATGAGGATTTCACCCAAGTAGTCACTAAAAGATGTTTTAATCCTACATTAAATTGTTGTTAATGTTTGGAAAACATTTCTTTCCTTACCTATAGAAACAGTGCATCTTGAATTCTCTGTGAAGATCTTATTTATTTTCATGATTGTTTCTTCATAAAACTATAATGACCTAGGATACAGACCTGAGGAACAATTGGCATTTTTCCCACTGAGTAAAAACTAAGCTCTTATTGCTAGAGGTTCCCAACCTTATTTCTACCAGAGCTTATCTACCAAATGGGTTCGCAGAGAGAGATGTTTATCTCTCTCCACAGACAATCACTATCAACATTTTCTAGAGTTGATCTCTATAGTTCATTATTCAACATAACAGTTTAAGGCTTTGCATTCCATCCAGGTTGTTTCTTCTTCTTCCAGACAAATAATAAGCATTTTCTAATACCATCATTTCTTGGAGTAAGTGCATTAATGCATTTTCATAGCCCATCTCAACCATCTGGGTGGATGAATACTGCCTCCAAATAAAACTCTCCAACTGAAAAGGCTCACAGCTGTTGTCTGTATTCACCACTTGGGTTTCATTTTTACATGGCATATTTTTTCTGGTTAGCTACCATTTGAAAGGTGTTTTTGCTGATAAAAGGTGATAGAAGGTGTCCTGGGATTAGAACACCACAGAAAAAAAGAAATAATTACTGCTGGGCTATGTAAGGATACAGACCTTGCTGACAGAACAGGGTCCAGGAAAGGTAATGTAAGACCTACAAAAACATATAATTCCTCTATGAAAGATTTCTCTTTACTCTAATTCTCAACACTGACTGATCCTAATGTTCTTTTCTGTTGATAGGCACATTACGTAAATTACAGCTACCACTACCTATGTTAATTTAAGAACAGAGGCAATTCATTTAAAGACTACAAGGATCAGTACAGTCCTACTTTTCTTTGGGAAGACATTTTCTGAATGTAGAAGATTAAGTAAAAGTAACCTATTGATTTCATGGGAAAGCCACAAATGATTTGTAACATGAGCAAAGATATTATGGCTCCCAGTTCAACATTTCGGCCTCTTCTGACATGTGTGGATGAGTGTGCACAACCGATGCCACACACTAAAGTTTTTAAAGCTTCCACTGACATGCAACATTTTGGAAGACCTTTGGAAGATTTGTGGGGATGGGAGAAGATAATTTTTACAAGTATTATTTTCTTACATGGAATGTTAAACCATTTAATCCTCAAACCTGTTGCTATTTTTGTGTAGCAAGTTTTTGCATTTTTGTTTTTTAAATCTTTTCATTTTTTGGTCTCCTCCATGAGTGTTTTCTAGCCACTTTTATATAAAAGTTTTGAGGAGGGCAGTTTTGCCTTAAGTCCTTACATGGAACTGTATGATGAAAAAAAGTGGATTTGTTTTTTTGTTCTCCTTCACATTCCTAGGTTTTTTGATGTTGACTTTTAATGCCTTCCACATAATTTGTTTATTTATTTTATTATATTCTAAAATGCAGTGTGATATTTAAACCAGTGGTTCAACCAGTACCAGACAGAGTAACACAGAAAAATCAACCACTGTAACAAAGGAAGATCAAAAGGAATAAATGATGTCAGTAACAAAGCTGGTGAATAAGGAGGGACAAAATTACCAAGGATGCACTGATGAAGGGGTTCTTGCAATGAGCTCTAGGCAGTCATTAAAGTACTTTGACAAATATCTCCTCCACTGCCTGCTCCAGATATATGCTCCAGACAGAAAGGAAGGACAAACCAAGCCCTTGGGGAAAGCAGGAAAAAACAGGTTTACTCAAGTAACCAAAGCTCAACTACTAAGTCAGAACCTCTTTTGCTATTGCTTTCATAGATAGTATGAGAGAAGCACAGGTCCTTGAAAGCTCAGCAAGAAAAAGTTCCACACGGAGTGAAAGTTAGTAATACAGATCTTCCTGTCTTCCTTACATTAATGTTTACAGAATAACTCA
>JAOXJM010000001.1:207235202-207267118 GCA_026413425.1 Tringa solitaria | reverse complement strand
AGAATAAAGGGCTGTGAAAATACATATTAAAATCATGTGCAAAGTACCGGTCTACTTTCAGACCGTATCTGCTGCTATCTCACAATATAACCTCGCTTGAAAATGTCTAAGAAAACAAGTATTGCACAATAGCCTGAGCAAAATCAGGATGTCAGCAACAGCAAAGAAACATAAAGTGATTACTAAGGAAAACACTCAGGTTGTAACCATTCATATGATCATCATATGAAGGACTGTTTTTCCTAAGGCAAATTCCACTTCTTTTCCAGCTAGAAGCATACCTTTCTTAGACTGTCTTTATTTTAATGCCCTTGCTGTTAGTTCTTCAGAGGCATCCAGTCAATATTCAGTGTGACTTCAGCCTGCCCGTACTCTGAAGTTTTGTATACCACCACTTACATTTAATTGGTGTTCTTTTGTATTCCTACTGATACTGTAGGGAATGTATATTCAACCAGTTGTGGTTGTGGTAGATAAGTAAGTCTCAGAAAACCTCTGCCAGAAACTTAAACAGGAGGAACAGAAAGATAAACTTAAGCCAAATGTACCAAAGGTTATAAATTCTCATAAAGAAATGGAGGCCAGAGAGACTCTGTTCCTTGAGTCCAAACCTTCATTTCATAAGGCCTTTCTCAAAGAATTTAAATTTCAGCACTGCATTTATAATATTTCTTTTCTAATTACTACTATATGAAACACAAAACTGTCATGAATCATCTTATTCATTGACTTGTGTCTGGCAGAGAAGAGTACCAGCTGCTTCAGAAGAGGGGGCAAGAAATCTGAACAACAATAGAATAACTTATCTAGTTTGTATTTTGAGCCTGTATTTTGAAATCGTATGTCACTTTTCCAATTTTTTTCTCTTTTTAAAGTCCTTCCAAACTCTCAGCATCCTTGGTATTTTGTCACTGGGTTCCAGTGATGCACTATTGCTTTGAATAACATCTCCTTTCATTAGGCTTACGAGCGTTGCCTTTCAGCCTCCCTGAATGCCCCTTTGGTGGAATGGCTAGGAAAACTTTGAGACAGGAAGAAAATTTATCTTTTTTTACAATGTTTAGCACCATGGCCTCTTAATTCATGTATTTTCTAAAGGAAGCAGCCTCAATCTTTAAAATCTCTTATCCTTAAAGCCTTTTTACCTCTACTCACTACTGACCTTCCCTACTGACCTTCAGATAAACAAAAGCTGATGAATTTTCAGATAGTTAGCTTTGTTCTTGTTCTAGGCATTTCCGACCCAACAAGTAATTACAGAATAAGGGGCTGGGGGGGGAACCAAAACAACTCTCTGTTTATTTTTAATTTAACCAGGAATTGGTATTACGTGGTAAAGAAAGTGAGGAGAACGAAGTACCTTTTTTTTTCCCCTGGAAGAAGGAATTAAACAGGGAAAATAAAACCTTCCCCGATGAACAAGAAGAATTGATCAGCAAAGCAGTTTAGTTGTTTGAGGGGAAATATTGCTGAACATAGGAAAAATTCAATGAAAAGCACAGGACAGTGGTTTCTAGCTGCTGAGACACTTTATTAAAAGAGGCTCAGACAGGAACTGGGTTGGGAAAGGCAAAGGGAAAGAGAAGAGAGTGGCACAATTCCCTGAAATGATGAGGGAGGAGCAGCGATGGTCCTGGCTTGGAAGGAGAAGGGAAGGAGAGGGACAAGATACAGTGAGGACACCACTATAGTGGTAAGAAATCACCCTGCGATGCATGCATGTCCAAAATCAGGGCCTACCTTGTCCTTTCTGTTACCATTTTCTTCAATGCAAAATGCGTTGGTGTAGCACTGATGTAGCATTGATGTAGCATGGATATAGCATTATTTTGATACTTCATTGCCTTAAATTCACTACGTAAAGGCAAACTCTCAGTGGGTACAGCAATCAGCTTCTGAGAGCCACAGAAAGAAAAAAAAAAGTTAAAAAAGCTCAGAAGAAAATCTGGAAGATTTGAAACAGTAAGGCTAGCATTTTTTTTGAACTGTGTCCCAAGGCACCCACTGAAAGATGTGCACTGCAAAAGAAACAGACTATTTCAATGAGAAAATATCACTGGAGGGATCAGAGATGCAGGAACTGTATTGAAAACAGTGCTCCATAGATAAGTTTGATGCAAAGCCAGGAACTAGCATCAAATGTCAGCAGTGGAGAGATTGTACATGTGTGAAGAAGAGACAGAGCCACGGAAGATGCAATTTAGGCATAATAAAATTGAAATGAGTAAGATCAGAATAAACCAGGGAAACCCAGAAGTGACTCATTGCTGTTTACAGTTAGCAAGGAGAGACAAGAGGTACTTCTGCTGGGGGACTTTGGGGTGTGGAGGTGGTTGAGGGGGGATTCTGTCCAGTCAATCTCAAGGTTGGTGCCAAGGGGCTTTTTCCATTGAGGGTTAGGAAGTCTGATTAGTCATTCATTTGGAAAAATTATTACAGTTGGTTTTGGTTTTTTTTTTTTCCTCACAGCATCATGTGGTTTTTCATTGGTTGCACTTTTCCTTAGTCTGTGTTATGCTCTGGGCTTTCCCTTCATGGCCCTTCATGTGCAATGTCGCAGGCAGCTTCTCCCACTGACACATCCCACCTACGTACCCCCCGTTGCTGCGGCACTACCTCTAGCCCTTGTTTTCCAGCATTCAGATTGCTTTTCCTTCCACTCACCTTTTGCCACTCCTTAGGCCCTAGATTTTGGTTTATAACCCTGTGCTAGGTTTATAAGCTTAGTAGGCTAGTTGTCTTTTAGACAACCATTAAGTATTGCCCCATAAGGTATATGCACAAAGCTTAAGGGTTCTGCAATGTCTCTAACTGGTTGGTGAGTGCTCCAGTCAGCTCTGTTGCCATAACAGGGAAGAAAAAACAATGCGGGGGAGGTGGACAAAATCTTGAGGATTTTCTTGATGACTATAAAATCAAGAAAAGTCATCATTTTCTTGATGACTATAAAATTACTCTGGAGCAGGTATTCAGGGAACACTTGGTGCACTGGAGAAGACACCCAGAAGGGAATGCTCATCTAGGGACACCCCCACCACTTCTCTTCCTGGCTGACCACCGCAGAAGCTTCTGCCTTTCTCTTTTCTATTTTTACCCTTTTCCATTAGAGACAATGTATGAGCCATAGAGCCAGCTATGGACCACACAAAAAAAATCAAAATTCTTTTTGCATCTTTGCAAAACCTTTGTTTCATCATCTTGTGTGAAACTACATACTGACAGGGAGCAATCCATCCGTTCATGATTTATTGGCCTGTCAAGAAATCTTTAAAACATTTTTCTCTATTAAATATATTAATTCCCCAAAAAGCGGAAGACAGCAAACATCCTCCCTTAGCTTAATACTGCTAAAAACAATTACACAGCAACAAGCTACAGGTTACAATTAAATTTGAGCTCAATTTTAGGTTGAGAAGTATTAAGTTTTCTGTATGAAAAAAAGTGAAATAAATATTCACTTAACTGACAAAACTTTTGTGAAATTTGATCTGTTTAAAAGATCACATCAACAGTGAAATCTAGCTCAATGAAAATCTCAGGATCAAGTCACCCGTTTCGGTCAGACGGCTAATGGTAATTAGATCTTCACAAATCCCCTCGTAACCAGCTCCTAACAACTTTTGAAAAGTTGGTAATTATCTTAAACAGTCTCTGACACTTAAATTGCTTGCTAATTTTACCATATATTATAGAAACATGGCAAATTTACAGTGGATGTACTGTACAAATATTTGATAATTAATCCCCATGAAAAATCCCCCTAAGATGCATTAGTGTCTCTATTACTTCTATTGACATTTTCTGGTGAATCCGTGGCAGCAGTCACGTCTTCCAGAGTCACACCTACGCTTCTAGGTTGTCTAATTTAGGGTGAGCTGAACTGGTTTCTCAGTTATCTAGATTTACTGGCTGATAGGGACCAAGTTCAGATGAACACCCTCTGCCTCAAAGACACCTAAAATACTTAAATACTTAATGTATGCTGTGTTCTTTTTTTTTTTATGCCTTTGCGGCACCAGCCTACACTGTGAAAGTTGCACAGCTCTCAGAAAAGAACCAGACCCAAGTCTGAGGTCCTTAATTTGTTCTCTCATAATTTTAAAGCAACTAAAGTAAAATATAACAATTGAACATCATTGAAATAATGGGCTGATCTACCAGCTGGGCAAGAGGCAAATATGCTGCAAATAAGCTCAGCTCAGTTACTCACTGCTTATTTTTTTGTGTATTAATTAAGTAATTTAGAAGCAAGAACCAAGACAAAAACAAAGGAAAACAAATTAGATTATCTAATAGTCCTGCAAGCTCTTGCTCTTGCCTCATCTCCAGGACATCTTGGCTGACCCTTCACAACAGCTTGCTCCTCCTCTCCACATTCTTATGTCTTCCTTCTGTTACATGCAAAAGCATAGGACAGAAAAAGCTGCCTGACCAGCATTAAAAATCCCATCTTTGCTGCTTTGAAGGATGGGATTAATTTGACCAGATGGAAATGCCTATAAGAGAGAGACCTACATCTCAGCGAGTCACCTAAGCTCTCCCTGGTAAATGGAGAGAAACTGGCACTTTCAGGACAGAATTAATCTCATCCCCATGTAGATATTTAAACTAGGTCATATGAATCATGCCTTAGAAGAGACAATTTCTCTTTGCTGACACTAAAGGGAGCCTGAAATCACTAGATATAGATGTTTACATCGGTTATGTCTGAAGTTAAGTGAGCTCAATGCCACCTGAGTTTTTTAGATTGCTTTCTTGCTTTAGAGGCAAAATGCCTTATATTCACTTTTTGGTTACACACATGGCTAGAAACCAGCCACATCTTCATGTCCCCATTTTCAAAAAGTCAAGCACTACAAAGGGATGTATGAATGTATCACATGATTCACTATAAAAGCAGGTTTTCATAAGAAATTAATAACATCTCAGAAGCACACGGGAAGAAGAGTGTATGAAAGTAGTGATCAGCAGTCCAACACCACCTCAGCAAGCATTCAGGTTCTTGACTTCATGGTCATCTAATAGAAATGACAGCATCTTTCAACGTTTCCCTTTTCTAGAAGAATTATGATGTATGGTTTAATTTCTAATAAAATGATGTTTCATATAATATCTAGTCACTGATTTGCAAACTGTTACCATAGCCATGATAATCTAAGGATAAAAGTGAGACCAAAGGGCATTGTGTACCCAGAATCACATCTGATGGTTTTCAACCACTGGAGTTAAAAAAAAAAAAATAATCTCTTCCACACAAGCTTTGTTTCACTCACAATTTATTCAGTTTTCCATTTTAACTAGGAGACACCTATATTGCAAGAAGATCAATCCTTCAAGAATTCTTGACTTTTCCTTAGTGCTCAGCTAGAGATAGATTTCTAAATAGGCACTTAAACAAAGACTGTGCTAGTTATTGCTAATTTTTCAAAAGCAGTTATCACAGAGTTGTTGATAAAATATATATTAATTTCTGAAGGAAAGAAATGCACATAATGCCAGGTTAATGGAAAACAGATCCTGTCAAGCTAACTAACATGCTATCTTTTTTCAGATGGGATTACAAATCTGGCTGACAATGGTAACAATATTGATATAATATACTCAGACTTCTGTAAATCATTTGACACGGCATTGCATGACATTTTATTAAAAACAAAATCAAAATGGTACGCATTAAATGGATTAAAAAGTGTCTAACTGACAGGATTCAGAATGTAATTACAAATGGGACAGCTGATCAGCTGTGTTCAGTGGGATCCTCCGGGGCTGGCCCTGGCCTTACACTTTTCAAATGTTGATCAATCTGGGAGAAAACTCAGTTACTTACTACTGACCAAATTTAACAATGACAGAAAAAAGGTAGTGTGGTAAATGGTGCAGAAGACAGGTCACTGATACAGATCAATGTATCACAGACAGCAATAAAGTCACAACACTGTCAATAAAGAAAGCAACTATTCCTTATGGGCGCTTTCCAGAGAGGTCTGTTATTCAGCGGACAGCAATCCTGCTGGATATGGGGCAGAACGTGAACTCCCAGGGCAGCAATGTGGCCGATGGAGCCTGCGTAACCCTGGATGTACACATGGTATCTTTAGTGGGAGCCAGGACATTTATTACTTCTTCCTGTGGCTGCAACTGCTCTGAGGCCACGTGCAGCTGTGGCATGCACAGATCAGGAAGCCTGCTGTGAAACTGGAGAGAGCTCAAAGACAAGTCATGAGAGGGATGAGAGCTCTGGCAATCGTGCTTTGCAGTAAAAGATGCCAGGAGCTCAGTTTATTTACTTAATCAAAGCGATGATTAGGTGATGCCTTCACCTCAGCTTAGAGCTATTCAAGTTGGGAACAACCCTTTGCAGTGGACTCCTCAGTCCAGCTGATTAAGATGTATCAAAAAACTGAAAGTGACCCAAAAGCTGGAAGCTGAGACTAGATTAATTCAGACTAGAAATATGGCATACACCTCCAACAGGCTAATTAACCCCTGGAATAATAAATTTGTAAAGGTTGTGAGAGGTTCTCCCTCATCAGAAATTATTCAACAGAAACAGAATGTTTTTCTAAAAGGTACAGCAGGTGTCAAGAGACGTATCCTTCCTCCAACAACTCATGGTAGTTTTACAGTCTGAGCTGGCAGACTAGATTAATTATGATTGTTCTGTCTAACTTGAAAACTTGGCCATTTATTTTTGTTTGCAAATGAAAACTGAAGTTTGGAAAACAAATCTGGAGCAGGCTGAAAATCCTGTCCAAAATATCCTCAAATATGTGTGAAGTATCTATGTTAATTTTCTTCATCTGTCCTGCAACTTGGATGAAAATGCTTCTCTGAGTTTTACTTCTCCAGTCAACCCTACTTTTCTAGGATTTTAATGATCCTCTGTGCTATCAAAGGCAGGGAAGCCTTTCCAATTACTTCTCTGCAGAGATTCCTACTTGAAATCTGAGAGGTTTACCTCTTTGGTGAGACTAAAACAAAAAATGCTTGTGCCCTGGTTTCTTTGAATTGTTTTTATGGTATTCAGATTTTAGTTTACTTGTCCTTCCAGAAGAAGTCTGGAAGCTACTCAGTTATCAGGAGAATTTATACTACTTCAAACACTCAGATCTGTCTGGAGTTACAAAGGGGAAAATCAGCCACCTCCTCCTCCTCTGAGAAAACAGTGATGGCTCCGCTTTTAATAATAGTTTTTTCATTCTGTTACTTCTGCATTAGTCATTAATCTGTAGCTATCACTCGTTATTTTGGCACAGGGACACAGGTGGAATGCAGGCTGTCTGAATGTGTTCCAGAGTTCATTTCTTTGGTGTGTGTCCATAACTGTAAAAATATCAATTCTTTTGGAATCTTCTTTTGCATTTTTTACTTCCAAATGACACTTTTTCTGTCTCCCACTGTCTGTAAGGATATCATGGAAGGAAAGGGGTGGGGACTTCCCCCTCCAAAAACAGGTACAAGCATTTCATACATTCATACACACATGGGAGTCTGAACAGGAGCAAAACGTCTCAGCATGTCCAAAATATATATACAACCAGTAGCAGCAGCATTAAGAGGGGACACACCTGTGAAGGTTAGCCCTGGAAAATGCAACACTTCGCTCATCCACAGACACAGAATATATTTACCCAACTTAGTGTGAACAAACGGGACAAGAGAAACAGATGAAGTTAGAAGGGAATGTAGATAGACACTAACCATGAGAAATGGTTGGGCAGCCTTTAATTGTGGCAAGCTATTATCAACTCCATCCATCACTGATTAATAGTCTTCTGCACTTCTCGCCATCCGGGCGTTTTCCAAGAAAAAAAAATTACTTTTGCCTGGGTCCATTGCACGTTCCTCAATATTTTGTAGGCAGCATTGCTCTCAGGATTGTTGATCTAATTTCTCTGCTATCTCATAAAAATCACACGAACACTGGCATCTGAAGTGCATAGGGCAAGCCTACCAGCAGTGATTTAAAAGCAGAGGTTTTAACTTTGCATCATTTTTATGTAAACATAAAATTGTCACATATAGACATGAGATTATATTCTTGTTACTTGCACATATTAAGACCTCAACAAATTTAAATACTTTTACAGTCCTAGATCTTTTCAATTCTCCTCTAACAAAAAGGCCAATTATATATCTCTGATAAGAATAGCTCATCAGATAAGCTCTAATGAGCCCACATTAAAATGGGACACAAAACAGAATTGAAATATTTTTCTTGGTACTAGTATCTATCCAGAAATTTCTGAATGAAGAAAATAGCGCCTAGCTTCTGTATCTTCCAGCAACTATTTTTGTGGCTAACTCTTCTAACTTTAGTCAAGTACCCCTTATCCTCATAGCATGATATTCATATTTGCTTAGTGTTCATAAAGAATTCTTAGTAGTGGATTTAGTTTCTTTTACTGTGCTTGGCATTTTAGTGTCTTTAGAATTTAGTACCTTTAGACTTTTAATATTCACACATTTATCGTAGATTTAAGGGCATATTATTGCGGAGTATGGGTTAAATATTGTCCCAATCTTATTATATCTAGATAAACAGAGCTGCTGCTGTGTTATTAATCTATTCTAATTACCACTTTCATTCATAACTCGTTATGGTCATGTATTGTAAATCAACACTTGCAGCTGGGTGGAGTGGTAAAGCACATACTTAGGTATTTTAAATACTTGCAAAGCTGGCCAAGTTTGATTTCAGAAGCAAAAAAATCAACCTTCAAGTTTCAAATAATTTACTTATTAATCAGACAGAACTACTATTGGAAATTTATGAGACTGGATTCAGATGTCCTGGTTGCCAGAACTCCTATTAACACCACTGGTGTGATTGCAAAAACTGGGCCATAAATGAGAATTTTACCTTTCTGTGAAGCATAAGGGTGGGCAGTAGCAATCCATTTTAGTAGCAGGTACAGCAAGCTACCAAAAGAAAGAAATGTTGTGGTATTACTACTGTCATAATTTTGAGAGAGCTTTCTATGTGGAAGGTGGTCCAAGAGATCACTAATCCCTTTTTGCAATGAGTTATCTCTTCCCTAAAATTCCATCTTTATTTAATGAAAGGATGACAGCAAGACATACAGCTCAGCTGTTTTTAGCTCTCAAGGCTAGATCCTGCAGTTGTTAAACAAATCCCTTATAAAGTTCAAGGTCTTGCTTATTTTATAGCCTAGGCAAACATTTTATAAACAGATGACAAGATGTATTACAGAAATGCAACTGGATATTCACAACCTACATAATATTATCTTTTTCCTTGTCCCCAAAACTCTCAGGGTGGAAATTCCACGCCAATTCTGTTTGCTTTCTAGTACTAACCTACATTTTGCCTTTGTGTCCTCCAGTAGTAGAGGAACCGTACTTTGACCTGCCACTTGTACTGTAGTTATGAGCATGCAGTTATGAGTAAAGTAAGTCAGAGTGTCAGACATAACCAGAACTACAAAAATGACTAAACTCAAATAAGAACTACCCCTGGGTCTGTTCTTAATTACATGAGAAAAAGTGAGAAACCAATCTTTCCTGCTTACTCTTTTTAAAGCGCTGTATCAAAGCCATTCATGTGACTTCTGAACTGTTCCTCACTTAATAGAAAGGTGCTAGAGGATGGTGCATGATAGGACATTTAAATACGAAAAATATGCATAGAAAAGCAAGGACCGTGTTTGGAAGTCTGCAAGAGCTGGGAGTTCAAATCCTTTTTATTTCATCCCCCATTTGCAAAAAATACCATAAGACTACAGCAGAACATGTTTTGGCAATACAGGCCCAAGTCTGAAAGATCCATAAACTCTTTTTCTTTGGAAGACCAGAAGAATTCTTGGTTCGGACGGTGAAATATGTGATATACACAATTTAATTATGTAGCTCTATGATTAATACATACTGGGAGAGGGAAGAGTTACAGCTGTGTGTAAAACCATAGACAGAAGTCAGCATCTCCATTGGCATTTGGGATGTTTTGCAGCTTTTGGCAATGAAACAATTTGCTATTTGTTAGGATGATTCTTCTTGACTTTATTGCTCAATCCACAACTTAAGTTGGAAGCTGTTAGGTTAAAATAATTACTTATATTTTTTAAATACAGGTGCAACAAGAGGACTAACACAGAAAACTTAAGTGATTAAATGATGCCAGCTTCTAGGATCCTCCATGGGTCCTGGCCATACTCCATTCCTACCCTCACAGATCATTTGCATCATCTGAGATCCTCAAAAATTACAATGCATAGGCCAACATTTCAGCCATAAACGACTTCATGGTTACCATTTGACACAGGCTAGCATACTCTTTTAGTGGCCGCACAAGAAATACAAGGGAACATATGTAGAAAACTTCTGTCAGCATCATGGTGACCCAGAGTAAGCCATCAGAACAAAAAAAAAAAGGTACTTATTTAACCCAGTGTTCAGGTAGGAACTCAGTTCTGTGAGGTGCCAAGTGTACCCATTAACATGAAGACAGCCTGAAACTCAGGCTGAAGTAACTCTGAACCTCCTGGGAAGCCTTTGGCACTTCAAAGGCTATGGATTTGAATTCACACCAAAAAAAAAAAAACCACAAAACCCCTTGATCTTTACATGAAGCTCTGACGACCCTAAAGCCAGTGCTGACTGCTGCTGAGAATGAGGTGCTTCAAGGTGAGAGAGCCCAGCTCTCACATCAAGTCCCATGCTAAAGTACAAATGAAAGATATCAGCTCTGCTACCCAAATTCCCAGAAGCACCAGCTGTGCCTTCAGTAAGACCCTCACACTGTCAGCCAGAAATAGCAGCCCAGATTCACAGTAAAATCTCTCAGAACTACACACAGAGTTCATCAAGGGAAGAGGAAGGCAAAACTCCTACAAACTTTTAAGAAAAGCGAGACCCCAGTCCATAAAGTTTTTCAAGCTTAGCTCATCTCTGGAACCTAAATATTTGCAATGTTTCCCATAGTTTTACAAGAAATACTGCTAATACTAAGGGAATTTAAAATACTCACCTAATCCAAGAGCAGAAAGTTTTTAATGGCAACCTCTAATAATCCCTTGCATATAAATACAGAAAGTATTTTCAATACACAGTGGACACAATTAAAAGTACAAACATTTGACACTGGGCAGCCCCCTGCCATAGTTAGCCGGTGCTCCTGAGACTGAGTCATGCTGAAAATACAGTAACATTTTTAACTACTGCATATAGTAGGAGTTCACTTTTTCAGGCACACTGCACATTTCCACAAGAGCACTTTTGATCCTGGAGGCACTGCTTTTAGATTTTAATTCCCTGACTTCTGTGCTCATTTATGGTATCTTCCACTGAGCAACAAAATCGTGCATATATGAGAGAGCAAGAAAGAGATCAGTCAAAAATGCAGAATTTTAATAACACTGTGTCTAGTAAATAGTAAGCAATAGCTATATTTATTTATTTTTTATTCATGCTGAATTGCATTTTAGAAATGTAGGTCCAGAGAAACTCTGACAGAGAAAGACATTTTGCTCATAGCTTCTCTGACATCTTTCTTTTTTTAACCACTGACTTTGTTTCTGCTATGGCAGGAAGAAATAATTATTCACATAGGCAGGTAGGTGTTCATGGTCATTACTGTTCTTTAGTCAGCTGTAAAAATAGGCTTTGATTAAGAATGCATGGGGTACACCTCTTTTTATAAGTCTGCATACGCCAACTAAGTTCGCATGGGCAGTTTCAGATAGACTGGCAATCAAGAAGCGAGAGTCCTACCTTGAACTTGAAAAATCTGCTTTCTTTAAAGCCATAAACTGCAGCTGCCATCAGAAACAGACCCAATTGCTTTTCTTTTTCACTTTCCAGGGCAAGCAAATCTATTTCCTGTTACAGCCTGTACTTATAGTTTAATTCTATCTTATGACTTAAAGACTAAAATATTTGAGAACCACTAAGATTTTTTCCACCCATTTTAAAGAAGGGGGGGGGGAATACAAAACACGAAACAGATGTTTTATAATGTATTTCATTTATTTTGGCCACCCATAAAGCTGTGGCTTATGTTAGTGCCAACCAAGTTAAAAGCAACAAAGTTTTGCAGAAACACTACGTAATACATTTTAGAATGACCAGGCATGGGCAGCACCTTTCAATAAACTCCCATTTATTAATTAATTTTCAATGTCAGAAGAAGAAAACAGGAGTTACTGAAGATGCAAGTGACACTGCCATACTTAGGCTGTTCCTGAGTATTTCCAAAGTTTATGCAGGTTTTTTTTTTATGTTATTGTACACCAATGTGTAGCTTGGAAAGCAGATGATCAATGTATACACTGAAAGCGGATGAGTTCGATGAAATTAGAAAAATTGAAGATAACATCCTTAGAACAATATCTTGTAAATAACAGACACTGTATATCAAACAATTATTCCAGAGACACAAAAGCTGAAGAAGTTCCAACAAATTAAAACTATCTTTTCCAAACAATCATCAAACTTGGGGTAGTACAAACCTTTCACTTTTTTCTGTATTTATGAATGGAAACAAAGACATTTCAAAAGTTAACCCCAAGAGACTCCTAAGAGTTGCCGTGGTACTTACTGATAAGGTATCTTGTGGAAATTACAGTAAAAATAGCTATATTGAAATTTCCCCTGTAGCTATTCTTACTTAGACTGAGAAATCATTTCTCAACAACAGACCCACTTTAACAGAGCACCTTCAGGACAGTACTGCAGGCTGGGGGACAAAACAAGCAATAAGGAATGGTTAGTCTAAAAACAATTCTTTACTGACAATTTGCTGCATAGAACACAGGGCATATAATGTGGATATAATTTACTAACCTGACAAAAACATTACAGGGAAAGCATAAGGAAAGGACAATGGATGTATTTTAGGAAGACAGAACAGCATTAAAAGTTTTAACCTGTATTTTTGGCTTGTTATCCACATACTTGAAGCAAATCTATTTTTCACCTTCCTCCTCAGAAGTGGCACAGAAAGTGAATTGCAAAAGTTAATTGGAAAGTAATAAAATGTGAAAGCTTAGCAATTTAGTACAGCAATCAGCAGTACAGACTTTGGCCACATGTATATGAGCAGACTCTTAAAACGTGAGCTTTTAACAGAAAACACTTTTTAAATCATAAGGTAAATAAATATTT
This sequence comes from Tringa solitaria, assembly GCA_026413425.1. Lineage (NCBI taxonomy): Eukaryota > Metazoa > Chordata > Aves > Charadriiformes > Scolopacidae > Tringa > Tringa solitaria. The sequence continues at coordinate 207,253,996 of JAOXJM010000001.1, read as the reverse complement.
TGACCTAATAAACCAATATGAAGTACATTATTATCAAACCAAGTGCAAAGACAGAAAACTCATTTTAATTCAGAGGCATGCTTAGAGCAGTTCGAAAGCAAAATATCCTTTACAATTATTTCTCTGGTTAAAACAGTTCTAACTGTGATTATTCAGCATTTGCCAGTGCTTTTCTTCCCAGACAGACACATTCATTTGAACTTGAAAAAGCCAGAATGCCAAAAGTACCTCCCCAATATGTTGACTAAGGACTGTAATTCCTTTAAATTATGCAACTGGATTCCCACAGCTGGCCCACAGCTTGGCTTAGAGCTTAGTTCAATGCCAATGATCCTGTCTGCTAATATTGTCCTACTTGCAGAGAAGGTAATATATCCAGCAACTTATATTGAAGTTCTGACACTAATTAACAGAGCAAGCAAATGTTGACATGAGTGAAAAACGCTGGTTAATAGTTACTGTGAGACCAGTGCTGCCAGCTGGCATTTCTCTGTAGCATTTTGCAGTAATAACCCCCTGTTTATTTCTTAGGACATTGCTTATAATTTGTTTATATGCATTTTGTTTCAAGTTAGAAACAAATCAGCACAAAAAACAACCCGGAACACAGCAGCAAGACCCCCGATTTTCAGACAAGTAATCAACAAGAAAGCATGCAAGCACATCACTTGGAGGATGCACGGGGGGCTAAAGTATAGGCATTCTTATCCTATATAAAGCTATGTAGACTTGCACAAACAGCCTTTGGCATCTTGTTTCTGGCCTACCTGGACAGTAGCAAAACATGTTTATCAGATCACACAAGCCCAGAACCTGAACTGCAAGCAGTTAAAAACTGAAGGTCGCTAAGCTGCAAAATTAAAACATGCTTCTATGCTTTAGCTACACAGACAACGATAAAACAAAGCCTCCACAACCACCTGTAATAATATGCCTGTTCAGCTAGCAATTCCAAAGTACTCAGCAACACAAGGTAGACATTTTCTGCAGCTGGTTTTACATGTACATTCCTGCCAAATTGTTGTCTCGTCTCCTCTTACCTTCACATTAGTCCGGAGTGCACAGTAACATGCAAAAAACATTGCAGTAAACAAGGAGCATATGGACCAGTATTCAGCGTCTCTGCTCTGCACAAACGGTACACACACGATCCCGAGCATGTGCTACTAAGGAGCATCCGTTCCCTCTGTCAGTTTGAAAATGCATTGATCTCTGTTTTTCTGACTACAAAAAGACATGTCTTGAAGGCACTGAGTGAAAGCTACATATCTCTTCATCGACTATATATAGAAATATGCCCAGTAATTTCAATTAGCAGAGAATTCAGCATCTGAAACTTGGACCTCAGTTGCTTTTCCTTCCAGCATTTTAAATTCAGGGGGGGAAAAGGAGGGGGAACTCACCCAGAGGGGAAAGGTGAGGAATTAAAATGTAAGCAGCGAGTTACTTATATTCCCCCCGGCTTTGATGTTTTTCTTTTCAATATTTTACAGACGTTATACACGGAAAAATGAAGAAAGGTTTCTCTTCCAAGTCTCAAATTTACTGTAGATTCTGCACTGTTTCTGTCTGCTCTTGTTAAAGATGCAGCATCCCTTTTAACAAAGACAACGTCATCAATCATGACATATTCAACATGTTCTACTTACAAATACAGTCTCTGATTAAGGACAATGGCTGGCTGGCTTATTAACGTTTCCTCAAATGCAAGTTCAGTCCCCTGTGCTAATCTATTTTTAAATAAAAAGTCCCACCTACTCCTTCACTTTCATTTAATAAAAATGCAGCGGACTAGTTCTAAAGATCCTGAATTGCATTGTGCTCCTCGCTCAGACACTGGACATCGTTTTCAAACTGGATGCTGGGATTAGAAACACAGAAAAAAAATTAAAATGAAAGCAGAAAAATCCTGGAGAAGGCTGTGCCCTCACATTTGTAACTACATATTCTGAATTTAAAATGCTCAAATATCTTTCAGAAGGAGGGAACTCAGAACCTAGCCAGAAGGCAAAGCTTTAATTCACAAGCACAAAAATGAGATCAAATCATTTCTTTCACTCCTGTCAACCGCTGGGATGCTACAAATTAACTGATTGTTTACTAGACTGCAGGGACACAAAGTCAAAGGCTCAACTCTTTGTTTACAGCATCGGGAACCACCGATATTCATACTGAATTATGAAGCAGTCTTCAGGAATAAAATCAGAAAGGAGCCTCTTTTTGGTTTTTTTTTTCACTGCAGCAGATACTGTGGGAGGCAAAGAGTAGAAAAGGCTTTACTACCTTCCTCTCTATCAGCACAGAGCAATTTGTGTAGGATAAGCATAACTTAATAGAAATATCTGCAGTGACTTTTAGGATTTCTTTAAATAATGCTTTACGTAAACCCCCTTGGAAATCTGCAGAAATACTGAAGTCCTGTCAAAGTCAGTGGGTATCTTTCTGTGGGCAATGAGGTGAAGAAGCTTAAACAGAAGGACGTGCATTTCAAGAAGAAAAAAGGGGGGAGGGGAAAAGACGGCAGGGTTTTTTCCAACATCTTCCTAAAGACAGGCTCTCAGAAACTGTCGTCAACTCCAAGTGAACAGCTATTTTTAGCCCGTCATTGTTTGTGCCTTTTTTTAGGAACGAAAAAGGCAGTCGTGTTTAAAGCTAGATATTGCTCTACGATGTATCCTAAGACAGCTACTTAATTTGATCCCCGGCTCCATCTGTCATACAAATTAAGTAATTAGTAATCACAACCTTCTTTGGCACAAGCAATGACTTCCAGAACAAAAGAGATGAACCCTGTTCTTAGATCTAATGCTGCAACTTTTATTAGTAATTGAACTGTGGTCAAGATGACATAGTTCATAAAGCTGGGGTATCCCAAAGTTACAATATTTCAGACTTTGGCTGCAGCAATAACCATCAAATAAGCTACAACATAGTAACATGTTACTCAGCAAAAGCATGGGAGAATTAATTGATGTAATTTTCTGACACTCTTCAAGAGAACAGAAAGGGAAAGGAATCATGGTTTATTTTGCAGTACAGTACATTAACAATTAAAATTAAGCATCTTAGTCATTGAAAAATTATCACAGAACTTGGGGAATTCTGATCCACCAGAGAAATGCAACTCAAAAAACAAAGATGAATAGATGCACAGTCCTGAACAGCAAGGCAAGGCTCAGGCAAGCATGTAGCTGCATATGAAAATCAAATTCAAGCCTCCTTTCTGCCAAAGGAATTACACAAGGTTTCAGTCAGCAAAGTCTTTGAAACAACTTTCTTCTTTATGATTCTAAAAAGTGAATGTTTTTGGTTTTAGGCAAGCAAACCCAACACAAGGAAAATAGGAGTCCCACTAAAAGAAAGCAGGGCTGCTAAGTATATGATTCCCAAGCGATCACCTGTATAAAAGACTTTTAATACATTTAGGAAAACAAGAAGTGATGCAGTCCCGAAGTCTTCTACTCAGAAAAACCTCCTGTGACTCCTGAGTGTCTGGGAGGAAAAGTTATATCTATCCTATAATATCTAGGAAATTACAGACCCCGACCCTCATAACACCATCAGAGTGAAAATGGAAGACTCCAATCCATGTGGCAGATGCCTCCTATAATAACTGTGGGGCATTTGAGAATTTGCTGGAAAATTGAAACCTCTGTACCAGCCAACAAGGTATTACTTTGATAGCAGACCAGCCTAACACATTTAGCAGGGGCTGCTTCAGGTAACCTAAACAAGCAGATCCCTGCAGGGCTTGTTTGCCTCTGCCAAAACATTTCTTATTGCAGCAGCCTAATTTTTAATGGCAGCATTCTCATCAAGGGCATACAACATTTTATTATGACTAACAGCTACCCAAAATTGCCACATATTGGTGATAGTTACGGTCTTTGACACGGAATTGATAACAACGAGTTAGGAAAAACCTTGCCCCAGTCTACCAGACATGTCAAAAATAGCAGAATATTTCAAGGGCTCAGGGCTTCTTTAAACAGGAGACCACAGGGAAGAACCCCACAGACAATAGAAGTTACTCCATTTAAAAAAAAAAATAGGTTAAGCATAAAACCAGTAGAGAGAGTAGTCAAACAAAGCTGTATTACAAAGCCTCTTTAAAAAACCCACAACTTGTGACCTCAATATTCTTAGATGAAGGAAACCACTGGAGCCACTACCTTGAGCTGTGAATTTTCATCATTACTTTATCCTCCTGGGCCTTCAGAAGGGCAAAAGGGAGTGCTTGGAAGGAAACCCTGGTTGTCTGCAGAGGTTCAAAGAAAGGAACGCGCTGCCCTGGAAGACTTTGATCTTATGAGGCCGCGAGTGCAGTGTCCTTTGAGGGAGCGACGGGGTGGGGAAAGACCTTTGCCACCTCTCTCACTGCCCAGTAGAAGAGCAATAGGAGCTAGTAGCAGTAGTAATAGTAATAATAGTAGTAGTAGAAATTACCTCTTGCCATTGTGTCGTGAAGCTGTGGTCAAGACAGTACGAGGAAAAACTTAGAGGGAAACTATGAAGCCGTATTGGTTTTGGGGTTTTTTTTCCCCACGTATCATCAAAAGGGGGGTATTTTAGAGGACTATAACAATAAAAGCAACAGGCTAAAAATGCAGTGAAGAAAGCAACACCCTCCAGTGCAATGTGCCCCACTTCACGTAAGCATAACGTTTGTGAGTAAATATTAAAAATTGCTTTTAAAAGGCTTGCTGCAATGAGAAATATTTTGTGATCACCCTCTGATGATCATAAGGAAAGCAGAGATTTTCTGGAAAAAAGCAGAAAATGGAGAAAAAGAGGTTGTGTTGCTCTCTGGATGGACAGAGGGAGAAATGACACTCCTGTCCTCCAAAAGAGGGGAGAGTGGATGTCTACAGGGGATTGAACGTAGTGGTGGAGCTTTGCAAAGCCATCTGTGGGGTCTGGCCATGCAACTCTTATTAGTATCAACATTGATAATCCGCACCACTGACTTCCAGCATCCAAGGGTGTAATTCTCCCTCTCTTTGCAGTAATGCTGAAGGTACTGGCTTGTGCAGTCATGCCACTATGGCTACGGTCATGCTCCATCACATCCTGTCTTTGCACACTGGAGTGATACACCCTAGCCCTACATTGGTTAAATGCCTCTTTTTCAACACATGAGCTTTAAATTAGAATGATTTTAGTCCTTTCCCCATTCCTGAGAATTTTATTTGTCCTGAAAATGTTATTTTCCACAGCTACAAGAAGTTCATTACACTGAAAATATCCATGTCAGGGAGTGGGATATTGCAGGAAGCACTGATGCCGACTGCAGATCTTGGGTGCAACGGGGTCTACAGCTTCCCAATGGAAAATGTTGACTCCTGAAGAGTGGATTAAGTCTATGGGGCTTCTGGAAACAACTACAGAAAGAAGAATGTGGAACAAAAGCCACAACTGGCAAGAAGGCTTGCTAAGGCATTCCACTATAGCAAAGTCTAGTAAAACGTAACAGACAGAGGAACTAAGTCAGCAGCTTGAGCTCAGCAAATCCTAAAATTTCCAGAAAAAGAAAGAAAAAGCCTGAACAGATTATTTACAAACTCTTATCTCCATATTGTAAACATCTCTCTTGCATCCTGGCATTCTGATGCAAAAGTTGCTTTGTCAGATATTCTTCCTTACTTCCAGGCCAATAAACAGCAAAGGCCTTCCCCTGGGCAGATTTAACAAGCCACATGTTTTCATGAAAGCATAGGTTAGTTCCCCATTACACAGTCTTCCTGAAAACTTTCTCCTTCCTTTTTCCTACACAATCAGGTTAATATAATTTTATGATTTTTGAGCATTTAATACTTTTCTTCCTAATATCCCAGCTCTCTGCTTTCTGTCTTCTATTGTTGCTTTGAGGAAGGTTTTGATCGGATATATGAGAAAAACATATAATTTACTTGGAAGTCATTCCTTCTCAATATTAAATTTTTACATGTTGTATGAACCAAGCCATTGTTACTATTTCAAAACAGCCATTAAACCATTTATAATAAGCAAATTTAAAGAAATTAAATGGCCAAATAATAAATAAAAAATAAGCAAACAATGGCCTGATCCTGTGAGTCTTCTCTATGACTGTGAATCTCTTAGGAAAGGCCTCCTCATCGCTCCCCATGACTCTATAACAGAATGCACAAAACAAGGAACAGAGGCCCAGAAAGAAGGAATTAGATTAAGCTTCACAAAGCATACTGAGTTACTCAAAGCCCCATTTTAATTCTGCTGTACCTGTGGATCAAGTTTATTTTATGCCTCACCCTGAGAAGGCATGACTCCACGAAAGCCTTCATTAAGAGACCCTGACTTGTACTTTAAACTGTGAAGACTTTTTAAGCTCTGAAGATCCCTAGTTGAATTTCCTGAATTTCACTCAAATTGATGACTAACATGTCTCTACAATGTGCATTTAATTTTGTAATGATGAGAGGATGGTTGCGGTTCTTCTTGACCTGCATCTCATGATATCATAACACCTTTGAAAAGGTATTTCCATCCACAGTCATGATAAAGGCCATGGCAACCTGGAATCCCAGCATATTATATAATCTGTCTTCCTTGCTGAGGGGAGATTGACCATACGTAGACTTTTCTGGGCAAGTGTTTCTCTACCACGTCCCTCAAAATCTCTCATGAAGGCAATACAGTCTTTGCTTTAGATGGCCCCTTATTCTTACTATGGGAATGTTTCTGTGAAGATCAAGATGATCAATAAGAAGATACCGACTTTTATTCAAATGAGGTTAATTTAGCAAAACTGTTCTTTTTGGATTTTATTTTTATTTTTCAATCATGGATAAATTAGCAGAAAAGATGTGAAGCCCTAAACTCTATAGTTTTGAAGTGCTGGAAGAGCAAATGAATGCTCAATCTTGCCATCTGTGCATGGTACTTTTTATACTTTCACCTTTGTAGGGCAACATTGTCACCTCGATAGCAGTGTGTGTGTAGGTGGATGCCCATTTATTCTTCATTGTTCATATGTACACACACATTCACATGCATACAGGGGTATGTTTCTATGCAAAGTGCATGTTTGTGAGGCAGGATACCAAGGACAAAATAAGAAAGGAAATATCTTCATTTTTGTTCCTTGTATATATATATATGTGTGTGTATACAACTATATACATATACAACTATATATATAACTTCTATAAGTTAATATACAAGGTTGTCAGGCCTTTCTGATACACACTGTCTGTGATTCAGCCCAGAAAGATGAAAAGCTCAAAACAAGGTAAAAAGACTAGACCATTAGAAGCCTATGCTTGTTTCCCCCCCCCAAAAAATAATTTACCATGACTGTTTGAGAAACTTGGGGAAAATGATGTCTATCTTTTCATGATTTGCCATCACTCCCCAATTATGAATTAACATTTTACTTTTATAATTTATGAACTATAATTTATGAACTAAGCTAATTCATTTAAGCATAAAATCCACATTACCATGGTAACAGCATGAATGAAGAAGGAATGAACTTCCAAAGTTCAACTGCATTTATTACAGTACTTAAAAATAAACCTCCAGCAATTTTCATCCAGGAAACTACCTTAGCCTTTTTGTATGAAAAAAAATCTTAAAAATTAACACTCTTATTGTAAATTTGTACAATAACAACACAATTTTGTATTGTACTTGATGAAGACCTGTATGTGTCAAAACACCTTAAATTTTATTTTTTGTACTGTGATTTTAGTCAAGGAAACTACTTCAAGGGAACCTATTGTTAGATTGAGCAATATGATATAAAACTATGTAATGGTGGAAGAAACCTATGATTTTTTTTGATGTAGCCAGTATTTTCATTAAACAAGTGTTACATTTTACAATAGAGAGTAAAATGATGGATATTCATTGGCCGTTCTCTATTCCTCTTCATTCAACTGATAACAGTTATTAGTTTAATATGTTAACAAACCTCAGCTAGAAATATGATCAATGAGATAAATACCTTGTGTTGAATATATGTTTAAATTTAACCGGTTATCAAAAAGTTATTTCAAGCCTGCACAGCATTTGATAACAAAGGATAGTTAATGAGTGAAACCATTTACAAGGAAATTGGTATATTTTCTTTTTTAATGATTTAAAATCAAGAGTCAAGATATTTCTAGAAACCTTATGAGTCAAAAGAAAATTATTGGGCTCAGTAAAGAATAAATAGGTAATTTAATTATTCTAATAAAGTAATAAATATTTTTTATGTCTTTAAAAAAGAAAAGAATATTCAAAATAAGTATATACTAAATGAAGGAGGAAAAACATCTCTTAGTGGAGAGAATTATCTTCGAAATGCAGTGAAATTAGTCAAAATAATGTACCTTTACAGATATAAATACATGATCCCCTTGTAATCAGAGGATTTACAAATAAAATTTGCTAATTTGTCTATAGAATATAAGAAAAGTGTGCTCAAATCAGGCATCCATATTACTTATTTATAACACCCAATGTTACAAAAATCCTTGTCAGCAACCTATCTCTGTGAAAGCTGGTGATGCATGCTATATCTGTATCTCCTCTGGGACGTGTAGCTCCCAACACTTGAAGACACCTGGCCAACCTAGATACTTTTTCCTCCAGTACTATCCAAGTCATAAAAATAATCCCTAGACTAAGACTTTAAAAAGTTACCCTAGTAGGAATAATAGTCAGCAAAAAGCACCCACGACTGAGATTTTTCCTGTAGAGTTTTACCAAGACTTCATTCCTTACTTCAGCTCCTCTTTTAGCCATCAAGACAAAATATTTTCAGCTGTATTTCAGCTGTATTCTTTTCAGCTGGAGATGCACAAGTCCATGGGAATCGATGAGATGCATCCCACGGTCCTGAGGGAACTGGCAGATGTAGTTGATAAGCCAGTTTCCTTCATATTCGAAAAATCATGGCAGTGAGGCGAAGTCCCCAGTGACTGAAAAAAAGGAAATATCACACTCATTTTTCAAAAGAGCAAAAAGGCAGACTGTAGAAACTACCTAGCTGTCAGGATCACCTTTGTGCATGGTAAGATCATGGAACAGATCCTCCTGGAGCTATGTCAGGGCATACGGATGGGAGAAAGGTGATTAGAGACAGCCAATATGGCTTCACAACGGGCAGATCATCCCTAAATAATCTGCTGGCCTTCTACAATGAAATGATGGAGTTGCTGAATAAGGGAAGAACAACAGCTTCTGCAACGGAATTCTGCAAGGTTGTTGATGCACACAACACCTTTGTCTCTAAATTGGAGAGAAATGGATTTGAGGGATTCAATGGATAAGGAATTGGCTGGACGGCTGCATACAAAGAGTTGCAGTTGAAGGCTCCATGTCCAAATGGAAAACAGTATCAAGTGGTGTGCCTTAGGTACCCATATTGGGACCAGTACTGTTCAGTGTCTTTATTAATGACATACACAGTGGGATTGAGTGCAGCCTCAGAAAGTTTGCAGAGAGGTGCAAGCTGAGTGGTGCAGCTGATATGCTCAAAGAAAGGAATGCCATGCAAAGCAACATTGACAGACTTGAGGAGTGGGCCAATGTGAATCTCATGAGGTTCAACAACAGCAAGTGCAAGATCCTGCACCTGGGTAGGGGCAATCACCAGTATCAATGCAGTCTCGGGGATGAATGCACTGAGAGAAACCCTGCAGAGAAGAACTTGGGGATACTGGTGGAATAAAAATTGGATGTCAGCCACAAATGTGCAGTTGCAGACTGGGAAGCAAACCGTATCCTGCACTGCATCGAAAGAAAGAAGGTCAGAAGGTTGAGCGATGTGATTCTGCCCCTTTATTCCATTCTGGAGAACTGCATCTATTCTGGAGCCCCCAACATAAGAAGGACATGAACCTGTTAGAGCAGGTCCAGAGGAGGACCACAAAAATGGACAGAGGGTTGGAACACCTCTCCTATGAAGACAGGCTGAGAGAATTGGGGTTGTTGAACCTGGAAAAGAGAAGGCTCCAGGGACACTGTATTATGGCTTTTCAATAAGGCTCATGAAAAAGACTGAGAGACTTGTTACCAGGGCCTGTAATGATAGGACAAGGAGCTATAGTTTTAAACTGAAAGAGGGTAGATTTAGATTGGACATAGGGAAGAAATTTTTTATGATGAGGGTGGTGAGACTCTCGAACAGGTTGCACAGAGAAGTTGTGGATGATGCATCATTGGACGTGTTCAAGGTTAGGCTGGACAGAGCTTTGAGCAACCTGCTCTAGTTGAAGATATCCCTGTCCAAGGCAGGAGGGTTGGACTAGATGATCTTTAAAGGTCTTCCAACCTAAACCATTCCACTAATACCTCTAAAGCTTTTTCCTATTTTTAAAATACATATTTACTGCAGAAAATTCTCAGGGTGCATAACTTTCTCAGAAACAGCTCTATCACCTATGTCTTTCACTTATCCTTTCTGTATGTTACTCTGCAACCTCATTGATGCCTGTTAATTGCATTGATTTCCCTGTTGGAAGTGGAGCACCCAGAAAACCCAGTGACTTGAGAAAAGGTTTTTATCCTTCATGATCTTCTGTCACTTACAAGCTGATACCACTCTGCTGTTGCTGATATAATTGATGTTGCAATTTTACTCATCTCCACTAGGCACTCAGAACGAGTTTTAAAATTGAGGAACCGGTAAAAATGGGGAAATGTATACACACATATATATATACACATATATACGTGCATGTAAATATGTATATAGCAATCAACTTTTTGGAACCATTAAGAGGTTAATTTTCATATACATATTACCATAATGAGAAAAGCACTGCTCACACTTCTTCCCTTCCCCCTTTCTGCTATATCCCTCTATACTTCCTACACACCAATTGAAATATTATTTCTAAATTGCTAAAATAAGGTGAATGATACTTTCTTTCAAACAGGATTCCAAAAAAAAAAAAGTACTCCTGAGCAGCAAGTGGAAAAATCTACATCTTCTAAATCAGACAACACAGTTTTGAATCCGCTGTTGCTTCTGAGAATTTTACCTGGTATTCCTGAAAACTGCTGTTACGAAGGCATATCTCAGCAGTTAGACCTCATCTCTTTAGGGTCTGTAATTAAGAGGATGATGAAAAAAAGGTAATTTTTAAATTTTCCACTGTGTAGTGATGCCCAGCACATACTGACCAAAACACTATTGTCACCGTTTTGCTGTTCTAAGTTCAAGGAAATACCTCAAATGTTGTTGAAAAAGCATGATTATTTCTTTCTGGCCATCAGACTTTTCAGTAACTTGAGCTGTGGAGAATATGGCACTCAAAGCCAGAATTTGAAAATGTCCTTAAGAGCTTTTTCAATTTAACCCATTGGGACGTTTTGATTCTTCAAAGAAAAAATGCTGACTATATGAACAATAAAATATAGACTATTAACATGTAATAATAATTTAATATTATAAAGCAAATTTAAATGACAGCACCAAAATAGAGGATTTCAATTTTATTGAAATTAATCTGGAAAGTTGAAATGATTCACTTCAACTTCCTATCACTGAAAATTTTATCTCAGCCTCCAAATATTTTCAACAAGTTACATCTGAATAGAAACTTTTTACAATGATAGTATCTGAGCAATCCTATTATCGCCCAGCATTTAAATAATATTTTTTCACTCATAATATTTATTCTATTGTTTCTAAGCAGTTAGAGGTTTCCTTTTAAAATATCATGCCTTGCATATTTCTTCCACAGATGTCCTCTTCTCACTTCAATATTCCCTTGAGTCACATGGAGTGAAGATCAGATAAATTCAGAGAATGTCTTCAGTTGAAATATTTTATAAAATGCAAATTACTGCTATAATCTGATGATATTTCACAAGCTAACTGACTTTAGCACTGCTTTCTCTGTAACCATTTATAAAAGCTAAAAATCTCTGGCTGTGGGGCTGTCTATAAACATTTTGTTATTACATCTATATGCAAAATTATTCTCAGTGTAGTACACAGGGTCAATATCTCTTTTGCACGGAGGACAAGACTGAGTGAGACATGCATGCTGACAGCAGAATATCAATTGACTTGAGCCGTATTTATCTGAGAGGAAATTTTTCTGTTCTCTTAATACTTTATTTAAATAGTTTTAGAAATAGCACTCCCCTTGACCCAAAGGGTCATGCCCCATTTCACACATTAACCAAAAATAACATCAAATCTCTTAGGAAAACAAAGCCAGAGTCTACTGTCAATCATAATACAAGTAACCTTTTAATTTCAACAGGGTCATAAAGATCTACAGTCCTATAAAATACAAGAATCTGGCCAAAAGAATACATAAAACCAGAGTAAAATTCGATATACACTGAGTAAAAAAATCTACCTCTATTAAGGACAATACTAAAAAAATCTAACTCATTTCAAATGATTTTACTGAGGTTCTTTAAAGTAAAAAAAATGTTGATGCATACATCATGATAGTGAGTTTTTATGTAAACCTCACATATAAAGAGTTGCTGCTCCCTGGCAGTCTTTTGGCAGATTATCAACTCTACTTTAGCTATTCGAAAAAAGGAGAATAATACAGTCTGATACTATCTTTTTCTATCCCGTGCTCATCACCATATTCAAACTGAATAAACATATTGAAATATGCTTTGAGAGTTGTTTGTGAATATTTGTCCAGTCACAATGACTGGGACATTGGTTACAATGTAAGGGCATCGTGTGATTATCAGATAGTATTCTGAACACAAGAATGCTGTCATCTGAACAGTTTCAGATAAGCTCGCACTTCTTGGGTACCTTTAATCCAAATGTGGTTTCCTGATTTTGTTACTATTTTGTTTTGACTTTTGTTACTGTAAAAATGGTGGAAAGTATAAAAACTATTAGTCATTGCTCAGTTTGGTTTTGATCTAGATGATAGAAATATTGTGCCAGTCTCTAGCGGAAATACATTTGAAGGGCAGGTGGGCAGGAGATATTCCAGCTTGTGTTTATCAATCAGAATCGAGGAAAGGCCACTAAGAGTTGTTTGCTAGTGACTCAGCAAGACAAGTCAAACTGGACTATAAAAAGATTTTTCTCCTATTACAAGGGAGGAGGATAAGAGGATCTATTGTGAGAGCTGACTCATGTCTAGAAAACAGGAGAATGTGTTGGGGTTAGTTTTTTGTGAGCTGGAGAGATGCAATACAGCTGTTGATTTAAAAAAAAAGAGAGAAGAAAAGAAGAGGGAAAATAAGTAAAATAAATAAATAAAATAAACATACACCATAAGAAGGGCTTTTATCCATCCTCCACCAAACCAACACAGGAATGTAGCTCATCTCCCCACCTTTGATGTCTCTTGGTCCTTCACAAAACCTGTGATGTAATAACGTAATGAGAATTAAATTTAATGGCTGACAGAGAGTGTGTTTATCATTTATAATGATAAGAATGTATCTGTCTAAATAATCGTTGAGAAGTCTGCCTATTATTGGATGATGCTGCTGTATACAACGCTCTTGAAAAACAAGCCAAACCACAAAATACACTAAATGGGCAGATGATTGCTGCCTGCTGATTTTGGTGGAGTTCTGTCCAGGAAGTCAGACTAGATGATAGCCCAGGCCTTCTGGCCCAAATCCAGATGTATCTCTTTGCTAATCTGCACAAACAAATGCACAAGACTGGAACAATCTGGAAAAACTTGAAACTCCCCAGTTGTTACTGTCTGTAACAGAAAGCTGTTGTTTCATACTTTGGCTTTGTATTGTTCTCTGCTTCTTGCCCTATGTTTTCTATAAACAGTGGAATTTCATGCCAATTTATGAGATGGATTTTTGTAAGAGATGTAGAAATTCTGAAGCTCAAACTGAAGCTGTTAAAAATCAAAATAAAGGTATGTAATGCTCAGAAATGTTGGCCACCTGCAATAATTAAAACTTTCAAATATTTCTCAGTACTTCTGATACATTAGTTTCCTCTGTCATTTGACAGCCCTCTGCACTGAAATAGCTTGTTGAATATTTTAGAATCAACTTTACACTACCACCACTTCAGTGAAAGGATTATAGTTAATTTTTCACAACTGCAGCATTTCAGGGCATTGTGAAATACCACTTCAGTGGGTTTCTTTAAGCAGCGGTGTCCCAATGTCATATTGAACAGTTGTGTCTATGACAACATGTTCCTATTATCATGGATCTCATATATCTACCATCATTTCTGAATGTTTTTTAGAAAATTAACATAGAATTAAATTCTAATTGTTAAAATCAGAATGAAAATTGAAGTTCATGCATAAAGCACCATCTGCCTACATATTGCCCTACACAGCTTGAATAGGTGAAAATGTTTTTGCATTAATAGAACTGGAAAAATGTTTGAGACCAAAACAGATCACAATTTACTTTCCATTTCCTGGCTTCTGCTACTACAAGGAAGATCTGTTTATTCGTTATTTCATTACTGCATAGCAAATAGTGTAATATAGAAAGTTATTTCTCTATACTAGAAGACAAACTGATAGCAGACAGAGCCTGGATTGAGAGTGAGGCCACTCAGGTCCTCCCTTTCAGTTTACCGGGTGTGGTAAAAAGGGCTGCTACCCCTCAGTTTATTCATCTGCAAACTGGTATTTATGGTATCATTCCCAGTAATCACTCTCAAAATGTCAATTTTTTTATTACAATTCCCAGCTGCAACTTCACCTGCATCTTACCTTTCAGTAAGGACACGCTTCAATCTGTAAAGCTTTGGATGACAAATATAAGTAATAGCGGTTAATACTTTCAAGTCATTTTTAGCGACTGATTTGAAATATTTGATTTCCTTAATCTGAGCAAACACATCTCCATGCTCATTGAATCTTTGTGCTCTACCACCTACAGTGTGCAGCTTTGTGCTGTACCACCTACAGCATTTCCCAAAGTATTTTTCCCTGTGTGAATATATTTATTTGTACCTTCCTCTATCACAAGCAGCATGCTTGATTTCAAGAATGGAACTTGATCTTTCTTACAACCTTCCCAGCACATATTGGAGACATCTCAGGCTTGGGACCCAATATTTCTAGGAAAAGGGAAAATTGATCAAGCATTCTTAGAAAAATGTCAAAAATCTATGAGATGTCATTTATTAATATTTCTCTGGACTTTCCACTAGAATATACCATCCATGTACTCATATCTCTGTTCAAACAACTGCTAAATTATTGTGTCTATGTTTTCCTGGTATGTGGTTTTACATTCCATGAAGCAATAGTCACCAAAGTTAGCTACACAGCACCCAGAGCAGCCTATAATGTCTTCACCTTGCCTATAAGAAGAATCTTTCACTGCTTTACTCCTTCTTATTTTACCATATTGTTTCCAGTTACTCTACAATCTCTACACAAAACAAGTTCAAGGTGAGGGCATGAGAGGGGAAGGGAATTTATATCCTCTAGACAAATTTTCTGAAGAAGCCTCTGAAAGTTTTATGCCTGAAACAGAATTCAGTGCTAGGTAGGTAACATGTCAGAAGGTCCAGCTGCAGAAGTAGGACACAGAAATAAACTAGGAAAGGAATATTCTTTAATTCCAAGAAAAAGAGAAACCACATACGAAAAATCTTAGTGGAGCGGTAGTTGCTCGCTGCCCTTTGCAACTAAGCAGTTCACTGCTTTGGGTAACAGTTTGTGGCTCTCAGGACTTAGTTTAGTTCTCTGCTTTGCCATAGGCACACACCAGTGTGATAAAAAGCAAGATATTTAACCTACAAGATCTCAGTTTTTTATATATGAAGATAATATGTAGAATATCAGATGTTACCAAAACAGCCACGGTAAAAGCACTGTTAAATCAAGTTTAGCTAATCCCAACTGATCTGGGACATAGCCTGACACCTAAAACCCATCTAAAGCCTCAAAGAGACACCCAGTCTGCCAGTTCTGCAGGTTCTCCAGAGCTGCTAAAGCCTTTAGATGCCTGAAATAATCTCCTCATTTAGCCTGGAAGTTGTCTTCATCCTTAGATTAACACATACTCAAAGTATGTCTTCTGATAAACTGGTAACGTCCAACCTAAAACCTTATGGCAAGTCACCTTGGGGAGATAGACACTTAAACTCTGACTAAATCCTTTCTTGACTTCTGTCTAATTATCTGGAAGAAGTATAAAATCTAGATGAAGTTAAGACTACTACTGGCATCACATTAGTGGTCCGGCAGCAAAAATGGTGCCCTCTTGTCACCTGAGATCCTTGTGTTTGGCTCACTCACTTGGGACCACTTAGATCACTCACCATCATTTTCAGAGGAGGGCTATGTGGTGACATACTGAACGGACTGACTTTTCCTCTTGGTTCCCCATTACTCACAGTGGAAAAGATAGAGCCCTACATTAAGCAAATCATAAAGGTCTCCTGTGTTCGCTTTCCCTATGGAGAGTGACAAGTGCCTGAGGCAGGTAGGTTGTCCTCTGCATGTCCTCAGAGGCCTACCTCACTCCTTGTTCTTGCCAGATATTTAGCTATGATAGGCAGACGACTTATCCCCTTTGCTTTCAGGCAGGTGCCTAAATTTTTACCAAGAGCGTGCCCAAGTTAAGCACTGGGATTAGGCTTGATGCGACTGATGAAACCACGCTTGGAAGCACTGCTTTCCTGCCATATTTATTGATGTAGCACAAGTCACACACAAGCGTATTGCTAAATCCACAGACTGCAATCCATATAAAAATCCAAATAAAAGTTCAATAAACTGAAGCCCCTTTCTGCCCAGAAACTAGACCAATTTACTTCACATATAAAGCCACCATTTTGGTGTATGGCTCCAAAGGAAAAAGGCTCCTTCAGCGTGCAGAGAAGGTTAATCAAAACTGCATCCCCTCTTTACACGTGGTCCCTGGAAATATGATTCATCTCCTTGCTTTCCACCCAGATAGTTAACAAGAATGGATGGAGGATTTCAGGAGCTCCTTTGCACCAGTAATGCAAAAGCTGAATCACCTCTTGATATTCAGTCCATAGCCTGAAACAGCCTAACCCTGAGAGGAAATAGTCAAGATTTATAGATAAAGAAGGTGAAAAGACAAGACCAGAAAATAAGTGAATCTGTGTATAGTAAAGCCTGAAACTGGGAAAATCAACGATGTGATGAACTGCCAGAGCAGCTCAGAACTCAGCAGCTGGCTAACAAAGAGCAGACAGCCATGAGGAATGGGGTCTTGAAAGGCAGGAATGTTAATGGGCACTCCTTCATCAGGCTTGACTAGAGGGATGTTAAACACTAAATTAAAACCTAAGCATTGACTAGAGACCATACGAAAGGATAGTCATTTGCGAACATTTTCAGTCTGTCATTCTCTCTTCAAAAGTCAAGACAAAAAAGATTCTCCATGAATCAGAAAAGGCTGAAATAGTCACCAGCCAGTTCAGGAACCTAATGGCTGCTAGGTGAAAAAAGTAATTTTCAGAAAGGAAATTCAGACCCATCCTCTCCAACAGCTGCAGGCATCTCTTATCTCCTGGAAGCCAGAAGTGTTCAAATCCCTTTAGCAAAACAACATCCTAAGGATCCAACTGGATGTCTGGGGACTGGTCATTATGTAGATGGTACCCACCTGGGACCTATACTAATTTAGCGTATGTACATATCCTTCCAATGCTAGCTGACTTTGTGCTTTGTCTCATCTACTTTTTTATTGCATTTCAAAAACAGAAGAAGCATCATCATTCATCTTAGTGCTGAATAATCTTTCATGTAATCTTCTTTTCTGGAACTGGGAGTTTTTTAAGATAATGTGCATATTGTCTGAAATTAATTTATGCACAGCAGTTTTTCAATGCTGTTTAACAGTATTACACTGGCTCATGCCAGCTAAATGTGTTTCAGTAGATTTCAGACCAGATTTCTGCAATGTAATCTACTTAGCATTGCTCATGGCAAGTATCTAGAAACTTCAGTACAAGTGCAGTATGACAGCCCACTGTCTTTCAATGCTTAAACAACACAACAGGAATAAAGGAAAGGAATACAATAATTTTCTTGGGTCACACAACAAACCCTAAGTTCTAAATTTTCAGTTCTGACTTCAAAGTACTCAATCGTATCGCCTGAGAAATCACATACACTGGTGGTAGCTGAGAACACCAATTGTTTGTAAATGCACTGTTTCAGTGAGCTCCCCAGCCCCCTGCTTTCAAGCATCTTGTTTCTCAGGTTTTCTGAAATTTTGCCCAGTATAGAAGGGAAGTGAAAAAGTGCCTTTAAAACACCTTTGTGACTTGCTGAAGTTATCAATGTCTCTCGACAGAATTGGTTTGGATATTACAAGAACATACTGGCTACCGTGATGTGGCAGCCAATGGTCTCAATATATTGGGATTACAAGGCTGGGCTCAACAAACAGCAATGCGGCCAACTCAGAGGACAGTGTCACTCCAGGCATTGTAGCCCTTGTGCCAAGTAGCCTTGGGATGCCATTCAGTGTAACTGCCCCACTAGTTCTCTGTGAGGCAAGGGAACATGTAGCTGCCATGCCTGCCACCTCTTAGTGAAAGAGAAACTTCATCCTAGGCTGCTTTTGTCATAAACTGTCTCCTGTGGATGCATTACCAACAGTTCCCATAGTCCAGGCTTGATTATTCCCAGAAAAAGCCATATACCGAACAATATCTCCCAGCTGTAGTTGCAATAGATGTTGTATAAATTAATGAATAAATAGGAAACATAAAAACATAAAAACAAATAAAATATAAAAATCAAATCACAAAGCTAGACAGAGACAGCAAATGGTAATGTGAAGATTATAAATAGTTCACTTCAATTTCAAAAGCTAATGTGATGGCAACTTCAATGATTATAGCTTTGATTTAAGCA
>JAOXJM010000001.1:207209413-207225870 GCA_026413425.1 Tringa solitaria | reverse complement strand
TTTGTCAGAGTTAGGTTTATGGTTGGACAAGATGATCTTGAAGGTCCCTTCCAACGTAGAAGATTCTATGATTCTATCTTAATTCTATTTATTAAAAGAAAACAAAAATTCAAATCAAAGTGAAGGAGACATAGTCTTCAAAAGGAGGATTTTCTTTCTGTAAGGAGACTAATAATTACACTTTATTCTGCTTTGTCCTTTTTTTATTTTTGATAGATCTGAATTTCCATTTATTTATAAAGCATAAGCTAGGGCTTTTGCTACTCTGGCAAAAATTTCAGCATCTGCATATTTGTACTGCTTTTGGCTGTCATAGAGTTAATAACTTCATAATAGCATGCATGGATCTTATGACACAGTGTCAAGGCATTTTCTGCTCCTCACACTGCCCTGTAAGCAAGTAGTCTCAGGATGCACAAGAAGCTGGGAGGTGACACAGCTGGGACAGCTAACCCCAACTAACCAAAAGGATATTCCATACCATGTGATGTCATGCTCAGTAATAAAAGATCAAGGAATAAGGAAGAAGGGGGAGCATCTGCCTTTAGGGCGTATGGCCTCCCAAGTAACTGTTACCAGTGATGAAGCCCTGCTTTCCTGGAGATGGCTGAACACCCAACTGCCAATGGGAAGTATTGAATTAATTCCTTATTTTGTTTTGCTTGCACAAGCAGATTTTGCTTTGCCTCTTAAATTGTCTTAAGCAATGAGTTTTCTCACTTCCACCCTTTTGATTCTCTCCCCCATCCCACTGGGGAAGAACGAATGAATGGCTGTGTGAGGCTCAGCTGCCCACCAGGGTTAAACCATGAAAATATTAAACATGATCCAGAGAAATATAACCTTGCCTGGACCTGAGAATTAATCTATATGGAAATGGCGGTGTGTCTTTGTGACTCTCTTTTCCGTTTCAACCTCGTTCCTATCCTTTATTCTGCATCAGTTATTAGAAATAACAACACAGAAAGGCAAAATGTATACAAAATGCCAAAGAATTACTTCAGAGAATTAGTGACTGATATTCCTCCAGTAAACTTGAGAGCTTCGGTGGCTGACTTATACAAAAAAAAAAATCAGAATAAATGGTTTCAGACCACTTGCATCACTATCAGTGGATCAGAAATAGTATCACTAATATCAGACCTATAAGCAGTTTCTGTAGCAGGAGTGTAGTGTAACTTTTCCTGTTTGGGGGCTAGGTAGGATTGTGATTGGATATTGGATTGTGATACAGGAATGACATGAACAGAATGTCTGTATGGGGATGACTCCACAATTACCAGCTATAGGCTACTTTATTCAGGCTATGCTAGTATTGAGAAAATAAATGGGGTTTTGGCGCACACAGGCACATGCATACTGTTCAGTTATTAAATAACCAAACGGTTCTGGAAAACCAGAATTCTCCCAGTCCATCCTGGGTGTGATCAGGGAGTCAGTATGGGTCACAGACTAGTTCCAACACAGGCTTTCTGGATGCACCCATCCTACCTCAGGAACAGAAAAGATCTTAGCTGTGTGAATGCAAGCCATGTTGTGGCAGATCGGATCAGGGCCAGAAAATGGTTCCTGGCCATTTTTATTTGTTTATTAGTATAATAACCTCTTCGCATCTGCTCAGATCATAAGTACAGTAAGAAAGAAAACACACCCTGATGTGTATTCCTGCGTACATGCAACCATTCACCCTCAGAAAGTCCTTTCGATGTCTAGTTGGATGGCAAAGCACACAAAGACTCCAGCTGGGATCAGAAAGCCTCACACTAGTGATGAAACAGGGTCCTCTATTTCCTTGAAAGAGTGTGGAAAATCATGTTTATACTTGCTAAGGAGAACAGTAAGCTTTTAAATCACATACCTGTGACAACAAAGTCCTGAAACCCTCCTTATTCTCCACCCTGTTATGGGCCCTTGAGAGCCACCTATCCTCACCTCTCCAGAAAAATCCTTGCAAACCATCCCTACCTACATGGCTGGCACCAAGAGGGTTTTGGGGTGTAACAACTGACTCACCAGAATCAAGGAAAGTGCCACTCTGCCAGGAACGGAAAGGCAGAAGAGACTGCTAGATCCATCAGGAGATTGCACTGTATATTACAAACCTGTACTTCAGACAGACAGAGCTGAAAAGAAAGAGAGGAAGCTGTATGGCAACAGCAACAGAGAAAAATCAGACCAAATTCTGCATCTCACAGGGATGCAGGAAAAACAAACTCCAGACGTTGGATGGACAATGGCATTTTCTGCCTTTCCTATAACGAGGCAGAGAGACACAGGACACAATTTAGACCCAAGCCCCAATCTTACTCAAAACCTGGTGAGAAGTTGGACACAATTTAGACCCAAGCCTCAATCTTACTCAAAACCTGGTGAGAAGTTCAGGATAAAGATTCTGATCCTGATCCAGAGCCACATTCGTCATTAAAAACCAAAAATTCCCAGGAGCAAATGTATGAAAACTAGAACCACTCACAGAAAGATCTAAGATTCTCCTCCACTTCTATCTACGAGCAAGACCAGATCTGAACTACCTCAGTGCCAAGTCATTGCATCAATGCCAAGTTGTACAGATAAATTCAGCAGAGGGAAATACTTCTGTTCCAGTTGCTGTAAGTTCCAAAGTTTAAGTATTCAGATGATAAATCATCAAAATCAAGTTTGTTTTCTCAGTGTTATTTTGGCACTTTTATCTAAACACATAATACTGATCTCACTGGCATGGTTCTTATCTATATTTTCACAGTATCACCTTTTAAAAAATACTTGAAAATTTTAAAAAGGAAAATGACAACACATGGTAATGTACTGAGCTTCCTCTTCTTCCCTGTTCATTGTCATGGTTAGAGTTGTTAGAGCTATACCGCTGTACCCTACCACTTGTACAATGTGGATCAGCTGTGAGAGTGAAGAAGACAACTACTTTTCTGGTAGTGTTTACAGCTACTTGCCGTATCAATAAATAATGGGATCAGGACTCTGCAAAGGAGTTTTTCCTGGAGGCTCTCATCCTCTGGGTTCTTGTCTTTCTCTGTCACAGCTGTCAATCTGCTACCCCTGTCCATTTCATCACCTTGTGCTCTTCTCAGGTTCTGGTCTTGTCACCCTTTTTCAGCCTCCTGAAGGCTTGAGTCTTTCTACCATTGATTTCCTGCTTTCACTAAACTTCATTAATTTATTCTCATCCAACATCATCCTCTTTTTTCCACTCCCCAGGGATGCCTAACCCAAGTACAGAGGAACAGCATCGACACTAAGAGCAGAATATGGACACCTGTTCTCTTTCTTGTGAAAGCCCTGACTAGCCTTGGGTAGGCACTACAATCCATTCCTTTACAGGCACCCAATGTTTCTGTTAAGCCAGTACGAAGGTACTGGGCCCACTCAAAACTGATGGAGTTTCAGTGACTAGAGGGCCACATTCTAATAGACACTACCTATAGTTTTTATTTTTGCTGCATGGCAGAACAGGCAAAATCCAGCTTAACTCAGGTTCTAAATTCCCAGAGCCTCATGACAGAGGTAGAATCACAGAATTACATGGGGTTGGAAGGGACTTCTGGAGATCACCTAGTCCAACCCCCTTCCAGAGCAGGTCTACCTAGAGCAGGTTGCACAGGAACTTGTCCAGGTGGGTTTTGAATGTCTCCAGAGAAGGAGACTCTACCACCTCCCTGGGCAGCCTGCTCTGCCACCCTCAAACTAAAGAAGTTCCTCCTGATGTTTAGGTGGAACTTCTTATATTCAATATAAGATATAATAGTAATCTGAGAGGTTTCTGACCCACAGAGTCATGAAAAGCTGTTTGGACATGATCTTTGGACAACAACGGCAGCAGACAACTTTTCACACATGGAGAGGCCTCCTGAAAAGAGCAGAAAAGAGCTCACACTAGAATTTAGGAAGAAGCTAATTGACCTAATTATTGACCTAATTGACCTAATAATGTCAGATAATTCATTCCACCCTGACTTTTGTCAGAGGGAAAAGACCTACCACTACTAGTTCGTTATAGCTGAGGTGGCAACAAAGGAATTCATCTGCACTGATTTAGATAACACTCCCTACTGTTTTTCTTTGGTTCCACTGAACTCATTGCTTAAAATATATCACAGAGCTTCCACAGTCTTTTCTTTCCTAGTTCCATGCCTTTGACCCTGATTCTCATAGGCAAGTTTTTGACATACACATTGAAGCATGACTTAATGATGGAACATAGTTATCAATTAACACAAAGTTCTTGTCTTTGAAGCCTTGTCAGCCTCTGAAGGACATGCTTTTACTTAGTGCTAAATGAACCTGTGGAAGCACTTTATGGACCGCAAACAAAATAGAAACTCTTTCAGAAAGCTGCAACCTTGCAGTTCCAGATAAATAAATCATGTGGACTCTATGAACATTCAGAAACGGAAGAAAATATTCTGATTTGTTGTGAGGGTTTGGATTCTGACTAGACATTTGCTTGAAATTCTTTCCTTTGATATCAAACTTGAAGCTATTCTGAGAAAGACTATCTCATGAATAAAAAACAACAGCCAAAGAGTATTAAATAAAGTCAACTAGTTAGCTATACACTTCCACGAACTCCATTATCACAGCAGTTATTTGTCTCCAGGTTCCCTGATATAGAAAACCACACTGATGGGTAAAATTTAAAATTGAGGAGACAATCAAGGTCTCAAAAGGCATGTTTTCAAAAGACTACTGTGTCCAATGTGCACTGCAAAGACTCTGGTAGCCAAAGCAACTGGCAAAATGGGGTCCTCAAACTCAGCACTGGAAGTATATGCAAGGTCACACTGGTGCAGTTGTGCTGGCAGTTCTACCTGGAGAGATGAAGACAAGATGAACTCTCTGAAGTGCAGGCTGGGCTCAGGAAGTTGGGGAGAGCTCCATGCTCAGTTGGGTTTGCACATGTGCAGAGCTGAGCTGGGTCTGAGCTCCAAACACCCTAGAGAGACGTTCTGAAAGGTGACTTGGCCAACAGCCCCACGTAACAGAGCCGCCTGGTGGAGACTAGTTCTCCTTTAATAGATTCAGCACTAACATGGATACAATGAGCCCATCTACTGTTTCTAAGGTAATCTAAAATACTGCTTTCCATGCTCATTCTGAATCAAACTTAAATCAGCGCCTTCTCTGACTGGCCTTCTACTGACATTCGCAGTAATGCCGTTACTTTAGCCTATGTTCTGAGAACCCAGAATAAAACCTTCAAATGTTACCATGACATTCAAGAAAAAGTTGCTACAGGCTTTTGTGGCATTCTGATTTCAGAAGAACTTGTCCCACTAAGTCACTATGCTTTCTAATATTAACACAGTTTTAGGAGAGTAAGAAAAAGCAGTTATGAGCACAATATACTAGGCTTAGACCTAGGGAGGTATGCTTTCCTTTCTCCTCTCCCATTATAGAGGTTCCTTAATCTCTCCCTCAATCGTCCTTTATTAACATAACTATCTCCTTTCCTTCTGCTTTACTCCTTACCTTCAAGTTTATTTCTCTTATTAGAAGACATCCCTCCCAGATTAGAAGCTTTTTATCTCTGCTTTATTTCTTTCTTTATCAAGGTATGCATTTTCTGTCTCTTCTGTGTTATTCTTTAACCTGTCAACTTTAATACTTTTTCATGTTTCATATCCACCTCCTTCCAGGACAACTGGACTACCTGACTCCCAGTTTCAGGAAATGAGTTCTTCTTGTTACTGTGTTATTCTGATTTTGATTGACTATTCTCTTATTCTGTGTTATTTTGACTAATCTTTCTTCAGAACATAGTTGGTCACAGAGCAAGGATGGTTTAAAAGTTTAAACAGAACAGTAATTTTATTGTAAGCAATAAGGAAATCCAACAATCTGTCTCTTTTGGCAAGTAATGGAAAAGAAATATTTCTAAGTATGTTGTAGATTTGAAGACCGGTCATTCCCCAAGGCATTACAATCTTCTTAGATCATTGTGTGAGGACCACAAGATTTAAAAATATTGACCCGGTCAAGGCTATACTTCAATATATTGTTTGCTGTGTGTGCACACTCTCCCAGGACCATCTGGAAGAATTGCTTTTTCCAGTAGTAAAAAAGTAGAGAAGATATTAGTAAATAATTAGAGCTCTTAAATGCAATGTACTAGCTTTCTAGTCCACAGCACACGATGGCTAATTACACCCCTGGCTCAAGCTGCAAACTGAAAGCATTTTTACTGCATCCAAGTATCAATGATTTTCCTAAGAAAGGAATGAAAAGTTTCACTTTAGCTCAGACCTGTTACGATGACCTCCACCTTTATGATGACACTGGAAGGAGCTACTAACAATCAAAACAGAAAGCTCAAAATACAGAGTATTTTGCAGGAATATTACTTTGGGCATTTATCTGCCTTCACCTCTTGGTATGATACCAAGAGCTCAAAAAGAGAGGCAATCTTAGACAATGGAAGTAATATCACCAAAAGTCAGCACAGGAGGCGTTATGGTGGTTCCATGCACCATGAGTGTTTTTTAGTGCATTTTTTGTAGTTTGCCACGGCATGGATGATGAATAAGAAAAGCTGATGAAATAAAGTGTTATTCTTGTAAAACACAGATGGAACTTCTAGACTTCCAAAAAAGTACTTTAATTATTTCCTAACAATTCATGAAAAGCAAGATAAAAATGACAGCTTGATTGTAAGGAGTTAAACAGAAGATCCAAGCTATTGAAAATGTTGCTTCATGCTTAAAAAAAAATAGTTTTTTCCTAATAATAATGGGGAAAAGGTCCATTGGTTACCTGTATTTCCACCCCCTACAAAACTTCTGGGCTGCAGAAGCTACAAAAAGAGCTAATCAGTGGTAAAGGTTTTCTGAGCATTTAATTTAAAAGGTCAGCCCTTAGCAGGAAATGTACTGTAAAAATAATAATAAAGTTCATAATAAAGATCTACCTATCTACATAATTATAATCTCTGTGATATCTAAGCAGCTATTAAACTATGTAAATACAAAGAGATTGAAAAAAGTCCTTTCTATTTTTCCTTTCTATTATAATGTTTGTCTAAGCTTCTTCTATAACAAAGGGAAAGAAACCCTTCAATCCCCTGTTCTTGTTACCTGAGGAAAAGATCAACAAATATAAGTGAAGCAACAATATCTACCTTAATTATACTCTTTTCTTTGTGGAGAAGGAAAAGAAGAAAGGAAGTAATAAGTGAAGGGCTATCTCATTGTAGTGATGCTTACTTAGCTCTCTGTAAGTCAAATCATATACAAATATGAACATGACTTTAAAATCGTGCTGGATAAACGTGAGTTAACACTCTCATAAAAGGTTTTTTAAGTAGACCTTACCCTGATTTTCTTTCTTTCCAAGAGCATAGCTCTTCCAAATGGGACAAATTTCTTTATGTCTTCACGTCTTATGTTGAGAGACTGAATAAGTATACTTAATAACTTTTGTAAATGTAGGAAAAATGTAGGTGGGGACTGCAAGAAGGGATGAATTCACAATATCAGATGAGGCAGATAACACATTAAATAATATTTTTATTCTTACTTTAAAAAACAATAAGAGGCTACTAACAGTCTGCAGAAAGATAATGGAGAAGCAATTGGAATGTTTTGTACAAGTGAACTGGTCCCCTTCCTCTTGATCCAACACTGAACAACAGCAGCAAGCACCCATAAATACAAAGCAAGTCCTTCCTAGAGTAGAAAGTAAGCACAAAAAGTTCACCATGCTAGGAAAACTCAAAGGGAAGGGTCTCTACTTGTGTCTCCTTTCTGTAATCCCGTTAATTCACTGCTCCTACAGTTCCCTTCCCACCTACATTGTTCCTTCCACAAATTCATTTACAAATCCTATTAAAAAAATAGAATGTTCTCATAGTTTACAACATTTTTTTTTATTCCACTGCTAATAATTGTTCTACATTAGAACAATCCAGAGGCTTTTGAACCTTTGATCTGCCTGCTCTGTCCAGATATTGACCTTTCCTCCTTGGGTACAATATGTAACAAAATGGAACAGCTACTGATCAGAAATTGGCAAACACTCTTCATTTATAATGTAAATAACAAAGTAACTTGTACTGTTGGAATGAAAACAAGATGGGCCTTTGAAAGTAAGGTAGAGTATTATTCCTAATAAATGCATTTTTTCTTCAGCCTTCTTGGTCTAAATGAAATGCAGCTTTTTTCTTTTTGGCAAAGAAAGCAGGAGCTACAACTAAGCATAAAACTAGTTCCATAGCTATAGAAATGCCTAAAGTATAATGGTATTAGATGAAAAGAAGCTAAGGAAAGCACAATAAGAAAAAAGTTGGCAACGCAACTAAACCCTTATAGAGATGCTCTTTGCTGATTTAACCTATGTTTTCGCCTGGATGTGGAATGGACTGTGCAATTTTAAAGCCAGACTGGGGTTTTTTACTGTGTTAATTTTTTTATTCCTTTTTTCTTTTTTTTTTCTTGTAATCAGTGTAAATTAAAAAGACTGGTAACTTCATAAATCACTGACTCTGATTTTCTTTTACTGCAGTACCACTATGACAATCTGGCAGAGACAGTGTATTATGCCATCAACTCATCAGCTTTTCTCTTACTCTTGCCATGGAGCAGAACTAATAGAATTCAGAGAATCCTAAAGAAAAGCTATGCTGACACATTAGAAGTCACATTTTTGTGTTATGACAATTCTAAAGCTGGTTATTAGAAAAAGAGATTCACAGCTCTTATGGGAAAACAAATAGCCCTATCCTTCTGCATCTTAGGAATACAACAGCAATACAGAGTTTCAGTTCAGATTATTTATTCAAAGCCCCATTTGAATCACCATATTTACTAAAATTATCCCTGAATAGCCCTAGATCTTCTTTAGTCTCTGTAAAAGTCATTAAGTGCTCTCTAAGCAGGGGAGTTGGACTAGATGATCTCTAGGGGTCCCTTCCAATTCTGACAACTCCATGATTGTGATTCTTCTTCCAAGTCCACCTAAATCTACTTCATCTCAGTAGATGGGCATGATTATGGCAATCAGAATTCCAGACTCTTAATAAATGCTGCAATAGATGGATCAACAAAAAATATTTTTTCAAGCAAAAATTTTGAGCCATATTATTCCATCATTTTAAGGAGAACTTGTAACTCATCTTTCTTTCAGAGTCATTTTTGCCTGACTTCCTAGACTTACTGCAATTCACTGTCTCTACCTATTTTTAGAGTTAAATTTCTGTGTGAGCTCCTGACTGCTGCAGCACCCTCTTCTCTGACCTCCCATTTTATCCTCCAGGTCTGAAAAATGCATCTGCTAGTATCATTTTTTTCTCTTATTGCTTTAATTATGCCCCTCATTCCCTCAAGTTGCTCCCACAACTTGTTACATTCAAGCCTCTTTCAAAGCCCTGTGGAGCTCTGTTCTTACTTATCTCCCCCCAGCTGTCTCTGCTTTTATTTCCACACCAGTCTTGACCAGCCCATTTGCCAGCAGAGCATGGAAAGACCTTTCAGTTTCCTCACTTACCGCTTTGGCCACAAATTCAGTCACAAGATTTGCTCCGTCTCTTTGATTACGATCTCCCTGAAGGCTCATTTCTGCTGTGCTGCCTGTGGATAATCTCTAGCTAATACTGCCATAAGCATTTAACTGTAACCTTGTTCCAAAAAGCAATTGTCCACACTGTTTATACGCTCTCCATACCTAATCTATTTAAATGTGTCTGTTGTGAACTCTCAGGGAAATGGTGTGCCAGGAGTCTTATCGGGGAGGAGCACACATCACAGGAGGCATTTCATTCATCATCATACCCCTAAAGGACCCATTTCTACCCTCGTTTAATAGAATAGTGAAGATCTGAAGTGGAAAATGCCCACTGGATGACTTATCCTGTCTCTTAGAAGTGACTAGGTCATTCTCCTCAGGGTATAACAAAATAGGATGTCCGGTCTCTCGTTAAAAATATCCAGGGAAGGACCTTGCCTATTGCTAGTTCCTTTCTATATGTATTTTTTTTTAGCCTGGGGATTGCCTTTCCCCAAGCTTCCTTTATTCATTGGTGCTTTATGCATACTCACAGAGCACATTTTTTACTGTAAATAATGGAGCTGCAATCTTTTCATTCATAATTGATAGGTTCTCTGCTCCTGCAGCCTGAGTACATTTTATGAAGAACCAGTGATACATAGCTCCTTTTGGAATACAGTCCATGATTTGTATTTTTTCGCATTAGTCATTTCTGGAGTCCCACAAAGCCATAATCAGAAGAGAGCTGTGCTGCCTTGAGCTGAATGTCCATCCAGCTCCAATCCTGCAGACTCATGGACATCAGGCCTACAGCAGACGCCTAAGGTAGAAGAACATGAGAATCGGGTGAGTGGTGGTACTATAAAAATATTATGTTTTTCTGTTTAGCCATGGAACTCTATCCATTTTAATCGTACAGAGATGATTGATTGTTATGTTACTTGTTAATACACTTTATTTATCTAACATGATTTTGTGTCTTTTTTATGCTTTAGCACCAAGGTTTGTAATAACCCTGTTAGGGCTCTCTTCTGCTGTCCAGTTCTCCCTTCAATTTTTAAATCTGTTTTAGAAACATAAATACTTTTACTCTGGTCATCTACTTTTATGTATCCTTGGATTTTACCTAAAATTCTCTCTGTTTCCTACTTGTGGTTCATGTCGTATCTTTTTAAGGTATGCCTACTCCCAAAGAGCCATCCTTCCTGCAAATGTATGAGGAGGAGGTCCCATGCGTGGGCTATTTCCTGCAGAACCTTCCCACATTTATTTCTCTTCATCAGTACCAAGGCCATTTGGATACAGCAGTCCAGCCATCAGGTGACTTATAAAAGTCTTATGGATGACCTTTTCTGCTTGGCTGGGTTGCTACATGGAGCTGGGGAAGCTGCACTGGATAAGAAGCTCCCCTGGTGCAGCCATAGGTGCCAGCTGCCCCTACATGCCAGCATCTCACAGGACAATCATGCATGAATTGGGAATTTCCACCTCTTCCCTCAGTCCTGCTGGATTCCTCTCTGCATCACGTTTTATTTCCTGACTATTTGAGGAGAGGGAAGGGAGAATATTTTGAAATTGCTCTTAGAGAGTGGTAACTCAGTGCTTCATTTTGTTGCTTTCCCTTTCACTTAATAAGCGTTGCTTCTCTTTTTTTCCTTTGTTTCTGGAGTTTGGAAAAGAGCTGAAGGCTTTCTGCATCTTCCCCACCGCCCCCCCTCCAGCCTGGGATTCTGCTCACCTGGGATTCCCAGCCAAGGAAGGCATTATGCTAAGTGCTGCACTATCAGCAACAGTTGTAGCTTCATATATATATATGTTTTAAATTATTTTCCCCTGGTGAAACTGCAAAAGTACGACTCCAAGACTTTGTGGGGAGGGCAGGTCTGTAATGGATAGTAGTACACAGATGCTGAGTTAGCAGGCATTGAGCTAATTTGGAATGAGAAGTAATATCATTATGTCAGTGCAGAGATCTCCGGAATATAGCTGTGTCGGTGCTGTGCTGCACCCTCTAATGAACTCTCCTGCCAGGCTATACCTCACTCAGCCACACAGGTGCAGGAACTAAACCTCTCTTCTCTGCATGCCCAGTTTCCACTAGTAAACTCAGAAATCTCTGCATCTTACTCCATTCTGCAGTGTTAATTAAATTAATACGTTAGCAAGCGTTGCACATATGTGTCTGCATATATGCATGTATGCAGCATATATTGTATATGTGGCATATTATATATCTAATTTTAAGAGATGTAATTATGCTAATACATGCAATTTATTAATGAAGGCTCCTGTTCGGAAAAACCACCACCACAACACTGGTAAAGTACTTTACAAATCAGTTAAAGAAAAGCAATATTCAAAATAAAATTAGTCTGGGAGACTGACAGCTGAACCAGCCCTGTGGGATGGAAAGGGAAAGACTTCAGTGAGTCAAGTGACCTTCACCTGCGATTCTCCACTCAGCAGTTTAAATGTTAGGTGCTCCCTCTCCACAGAGCTTGCTGTATTGACCTCCAGTGCCAGACTTGCGTCTATACTTAATGAAGGCTCAAGCTAACAAATATCATGGCTGATTTATATTAATTTCTGGGCTGGTTGCATTTCTGTTGAGTTACTTTTCATCTGCTTTAGCTTATACAGTGGTAGCATGGTAATATGTGTTACCATGTACCCTGAATACAGATACCACAGATATAGTTTGACTACTGTGAATACCCCAGAGTTCTGAAAAAAATTTTCCATGATAAAATGAATAGCTTTAACCTTTGGTTGATTATTTTTTGAAGTTACTTTTCTCCAGCTGTACTACATTTATACGTGAGGTTATTTGGGAATCTGGACATTATCTCTAGGAGGCTTTTTATTAAAGAAATGATACGTTTGGCAGATTATGATACTGTTCTAGAAATGCCAATTATTGAAAAAAATCACAGAAGGAGAAGGCCAAAGATTTGATCTGCTCTAGCTGTAGCATACTGTTATCTACTGATGTCGGTGATTATTGCAAATCACTTCTCAACACTAAAGACCAAACTGTGAATGAAAACCAGATCGCTTGATATTTCAAAAATGTGTGTGAAGCTCAGAGAAAGGATAAAACAGAAACAAATGCTAAAAAGCAGCATAAAGCTTTTTTAAATAATGCATAAGGGTGGGACAGCTTGGCATATTCAGAGGAGATTTTGGCTTTAAAAAACGTACACGTTCTCTCTTATCCCAAGAGGATGTGCCACACTATCATTTATTTGCTAGCTAATGGGCCAGGTTCACTCAGAACATGGTTCACATTCAACAACAGCGCAGTTTACACCAGATTAAACTGCCTGGTCTCTCCACCCACCCTGCCGTGCCCTTGTGCCTGAGCAGAGAGCTGGGCTGGGCGCTGATCTGGTTGGAAAGAAAAGAAAAAAAAAGATGAAAGCAAAAAGAAGATTTTCTGCCCAAATCAATTTGCAAGGCTGACTCCCCATGCAGCTGCACAAACAGCAGGGATGGGTCAAGGGCTGGTGCAGGGGGGAGGAAGGAGGAGTCCTCCTGCGGGTACGGCCACCCAGCCACAGCTCATTTCAACCTCTGCTCGACCTGATTTAGGGCACTGGGAATGACACCTTCTAGGATTAGCTGATTTGAGTGCATCAGCTACTACTGCTGCTGCTTCTGAGCCACTGGAACATTTTCGGTTGTTTCTGGCAGCAGATCGAGTGGAGGGTACTGCCTCCCCCTGATTATGGCCAACCTACTTCAGACACAGCCGACACTCTCAATTGCTCCTGTGTGTTTCCTACACTGTATCTTCCCTACTTCTTGACAGGAGGGCTGGGCTGACTGTAAGATGGTTTATTTTTGGCTGAAAAAGTGTGATTCTCTTTTTGCAGAGAGGCATTGTAATGTCCTCCCTTACCTAGAATTTCATCAGTGGTTTGGGTGAAGGCAGACAAGAAGAAAGAAGAAGAGGGGTACACATTGGCATTTAATACTGTCTGTAAATTACTATTATCAGTACTTCTGCCAGTTCATGACCCAAGATGTAATGGGAATTCCCTCTGAAGTTGTAAACAGATCAAGGTTAACTGCTTTGTGAAATCTGGGAAAAAATAAACCTTTCTGAATGGTGTCAACAGCAAGGTTCACCCTACAAACACTGAGTGGCCACACTGTGGCCACTTACAAGCAGCTGACTGGTCACTGGTCCCACCATACTGGCTGTGATGGGGCAGGGTTGTGCCAACACTGCAGTCCCCAGCAGCAGGAGGAAGCAAGGCAGCATCTGCAGCTGGCACTGACATCCCCCTGGAAATAACTGCACACCCAACCCAGCTCCTTTGGGCAATGGAATGATAGGACCCAGGGGTGCTTCTGTCATATCATGCCTGTTAAGCATCCCTGCACCTACCTTCCTTCCTTCCTTTCTCCCTTCCTTCCTTCCTTCTCTCCCTCCCTTCCTTCCTCCCCCTTTCCTCTCTCTCTCCTTCCCTCTCTCCCTCCCCCTAGATCACACCATGTGTGTCCTATGACTCTTGGCCCTGTAAAAA
Organism: Tringa solitaria; assembly: GCA_026413425.1. Classification (NCBI taxonomy): domain Eukaryota; kingdom Metazoa; phylum Chordata; class Aves; order Charadriiformes; family Scolopacidae; genus Tringa; species Tringa solitaria. The sequence continues at coordinate 207,211,846 of JAOXJM010000001.1, read as the reverse complement.
TTTGGCAGCCGCCCTGATTTAGACCAGTCGTCAATGATTTGAGCATACAGTTGGTCTCAACAGAAGGCAGATCAAAATGAATTTAAAATTAGAAGGGTGTTGCTTCTTTTGGATAATAGCTAGATTTTCTAATGCAATTGGCCTTTTCCCCCTAGATGAAGTGTCTTTGATCTTAACATTGAAAAACTGTAATTTCTAGGGGTTTATTGCATGAGTATCTGGAAAATTCAACAATGTAGCTACTCATAAAAATTATTGTAACACTGCATAAAAATTAGAGGTTAACTATTTCTTGGTGTGAGCAATAAAGTTACACTGGAAAATTTTTAGACAAGAAAAGATCTAACATAAAATATTCTGAATAACAATACTCTGAATCTCGCTGTTGAGCTGGAATGCAAACTAGTAGGGGATGTGTCTGAATCTGGTTTTGTGAGTTTTTATTCATACAAAGGATGGTGTTTAAAAAATGCAGGAGACACCATCAGTTACCTGGCACTAGGAGAGTAGCACTCTAGCTAACTGCAGGAGCCAGATCACTTTGGTTTTGGCTTAAATTGTTACTATTCACAAAAGATGAACCTAATTTTTAAGGCTGTTAATATTAGCTACTGCAAATAAGCAGCGGGTTCTGCGTGCTCTGTCAAGGGCCTGACTTCTAAGAATAATAAGTTTCATCTTGGTACAAAATGTGAAATTGTAAGCATGCCAGAGAGATATGAAATGCCATAAGTAATTTAGTCATAATTAGGTTCAGTGGCAAAGTCTAAAACAATTAGTGTTATACTCAGTCTCCAGGAACCATACAGTCTCATGGATATCGAGAACATGAATAGGCATAATTTGTTTTTCAAAATGATCTCATCTCTTTTAGAAATTGGAGCATGAATATGACTAATGTTATTGTATGTCACTAGCAGAACATTCAAAATCTTTGAGAAAAGGAAGAAAATACTATAAAGTGATAGTGATTGAAGGCTGAAGGTCTGTCCTGCTTTCAGCTAGGAAAGAGTTAATTTTCTTTCCAGTGATTCCCTGAACAGAATTTCAACAATATATAGTTTCAGTTGTTGCTAAGTGATGTTCATACTTTTTAAGAAGTCCTTTCAGCTTCCCATACACGCTGAAAAAGAGGCTAGACAGACCAAAGGAATGGCCAATGGAATATTCTGTACCATAGATGTCATGCTTGGTACATAAAGAGGGGTTGGCCGGTGGTGAGGGGGGAATCCACAGTCACTGCTCAGGATGGTGCCAATTCACTGAGTGGTAAGAGTGACTAGTGTCATCATCATCATCATTATCATTATTATTATTATTATTTTCATTTTAATTTTCAATTATTATTTTTTTATTAAATGGCCTTTATCTGAACCCACAATGGTTTTTTCCTTTCCCATTCCCCTCCTTCCCTCCCTCTTCCCCCTGTTCTTCACGGCAAAGGGGGAAAACTGCACAAGTAGCTGCATGGTTCTAGCTGCCAGCTGGGGTTAAACCATGACAAGGTCAAATAAAGAAGAGCATCTTCTTGTTTTGCTAGCATGAAGGATAATCAAAAGAAACGCAAAGATAACATGCCTGAAAAACCAGCTATTTAAATGAATGTAAATGATCTCCTAAACATATAATGCAGTAAATTACTAAACTATAATGCAACTAAAATAACATATATGAAAAATGTATAGATATGCAATAAAATATTTATGAACCTAGTGGCTATGAATGTAACAAGAAGTCCTAACTCTTTTTGTCAGTAACCGAAGTTACAGAGAATCACAAATCACTATTAAGGATGGGTCTGACCAACTTTTCAGAGACATAGTTCAAAGGAGGTCTTGTTGCATCTGCAGATGGTAAAACTCAGTGTGAAATGAGGCAAAAATGCTCCTTTTATTACCTCAACACTATTATAATATAGTCTTACCCTATTTGCAGTAAATGAATTATTCTAACAACTAACTTAGGAGGAAGCACTTGTTTAAAACTGATAAGTCCCAGTATAGCTTAAGACTCTTCAGTAAGAAGAGAAAATCTACAGTACAGCAGAAATTTCCACCAAGAAGTTGCTGTAGGAGGAAGGACAGGATGACATCAGGCTCTTCTTACAATATTATCTGAGTTTTTACTTGTGCTTACAAGCCAAAACTTCACAAGTTCCAAGCAAATAGTAACTTCATAGTAAAGACTATCCTAAAGTGTGATCACGTGCATCTGCCCAACAGCTTGGTTTGCTCCCTGTTACATTATTTGGTTCTTGGTCCCTGACCCACACTACACCCATACTGCTGTGCTCTCTGGCTCCATTTCAGATAAGCCTATTTGGTATCGTCAAAATGATATTGCTGAGAACTGCTTATTGCACTAAGAGATCACATGAACTTCATAGAATCATAGAATCATAGAATCGTCTAGGTTGGAAGAGACCCTTGGGAT
>JAOXJM010000001.1:207189174-207209313 GCA_026413425.1 Tringa solitaria | reverse complement strand
AGATCTCTCTTGTATTGAGGTGCCCAAAACTGGACACAATACTCCAGGTGTGGCTCAGAAAACGCTAGCAGCAGGTGTAGAAAAAGCATAGAGCTTTGAGAAAATGCTTGGCTCTCCCAAAAATGTCTGACAGAAGTGAGAAAAGAGGTTTACACAGACAACTGACTAAAAGAGGGAAAGAATCACCATCTAGCCCTATATTTATTTTGTGATTCTTTCCTGATGCAAGAAGTTCCCAGGCTTATAAATTAATGTTGAGCAATGGAACAAATGGACAAATAAATTAATATTCATTGCTAGATGCTCTAGGTTTGATACTGTGAGCTGCTTTGCACCTTCAGAAGTTACCGAAGTCTTGAGGAACTGGGGCTCTCACACTGTAGGGGAGTGAATATCTAGCAAGATCAGACTGTTGGTACTGCCTCCGGAGACTATGCACTTCTAGAGCAAGAAGTAAAGCCTCATTATGTCTCTTTTTATTCCCAAGTCCCATTTTGTTTAAGGGACTAGGCCGGTTCAAAAAAACCTTACTCATTTCCATAGTACTATATAAAAATATGGCCAATGAATAATGGAACTGCTCACCCAGCTCTGCAAGACTGTGATGGATAGCACATATCCATTTAGGAGATGTGAGCTGTCGAACAAACAGACACAAGAAAAAACATAATAAAAAGACAGATCACCTTTGAAATACACCTGCTAGCTTTGCCTGCAGATAAAGTAGAAAAATAAGGACTATTTCCCCCTCGTCTGTAAAAGTGATGAGATATCAGGTATATTTTTGTTTCACTTGTAAAACTTTTCAGGTGGTTCTCCCAGAGGCCATGCTGGAAGAGTCAGAAACAGGCTTTCAGCTGTACTGTTCACACTCACTTAATGAGTGTGCAATTGAAGCTACTCCACCCCCAGTCTAGATCTCTTGTTCTACAGATGAGCACTTCTCATTGGTGGTGGAATCATTATCCCTGGAGGTATTTAAAAGACGGGTAGATGTGGTGCTGAGGGATATGGTTTAGTGGTGGTTTTGTCAGCACTAGAGTGATGGTTGAACTCAATGACCTGAAAGGTCCCTTCCAACCTAGATAATTCTATGATTCATGGACTTCAGCAGAGATTACTCATCTTCTTGTATTTCTCTTCTACAAACAGATCTTTTCCCAAATGCTCCCACAATTAAGAACGTGTTTTCAAAAGTCTGCAACACCCAGAAGCTGTCACTCTACAATATGTGGCTGGGTAGAAAGCCACATTAGAGAAGCTGAAGCTGCTTTTACAGGCTCCAGTTGCAGGTCTTGAGGTCATCTGAACATTAGGTCCTGCTTAGACGCATTTCCAATTGTAAAATAAACCATACATCCCATGAAGAAGCCAGTATAAAGTTTGTAGATTAGGTCAATCCCATTAAAATCCCATTAGTTCTTGGGTGGCTCATTGCATAGACATGTTTTTATCCTCCTCATAGCCTTACTTTTTATTACTTCTTTAAAGTATATTTCACAATGAGACTCCCAGCATCATTTTCAATGTGTTCAGGATGCAACTCAGTGTCTCTAAGACAAGATGAATAAAATCTTAAATCCTGTTCTATTATTTAAAATAACACCCTGTGTCAATGAAGAATGCAGCATTTTCTTTATAGATAAAAGAATGCAGCTAGAAATACATTTTTTCTTTTACTTCAGCTAGAGGTTTTTCAAGATATAATAATCTGCTTCCTCAGTGCAGCAAGATGCTATTTTGATAGCATTAATTTTAAATAAGCTCCCAGCCTTTCATAGTTCAGTGCACTAATTACTTCCACACAACACAAACGCAAGATGACGCTTCTTATACACGGCATTTTAAGGATGCTAGAGCCAGGGAAACATGGAAAGCGGAGTTAAGACAACAATGTATAATTTCTTCATCTTCTTTTACACACAGAGGTACAAAAGCACATTCAGACTTAATGCTGAAAAGCTAGATAAGGATATAAACCTGGAGGAAAGAGATAGATAGAACTAAGGATCTTTTGTTCTTTTAATGTTAGAGCACAGAAGGAATACGTGGCTGCTTCATACCGTTAGCCAACAATGTCCTTGAAAGCTAGCAGTGGGCCAACACAGCTAGAATCATCTGAGATATATTTGAATCATCTATTTTATGATTCACAACAAAAAGAATCAAGACAATATTTAAAGTTTGGGGTTATTTAAAAACAATATTAGCTCAGCACAAAATTTTTCTAAGGTAAAACTATTTTTCAAATACATCATTTTTTCGTTAGATAAGAGAAATTATCCAATATTTCTTTACAACTTGCTTGCTGCAGTTCAATATAAGATTCACAAAAATTATTATTTAAATAAATTTCAACTCTGTGCAAGCTATAAGCTGGAAGTCACAGAATGAGGGCAAAATATTTTTAAAACATTTTAAAAATCATCTTCTGTACAAAAAGCAGAATTGGATCCTACAAACATCCATGGTTTTCTTCAACTTTATTTCCCTCCTAGCCTTAGGGAAGAGAACAGCTGAGAAGGAGGGCTGTATCCCAGTCAGAAAGCTCTCAAATCATAGTGCTAAGATTTAAACGCTGCAGTGCTCTGTATGTTAACTATGTTGGAAATGTTAGTTGGCAGATCCTCTACAAGCCCTTATTAACTCCTTATGTTAATTTCAACATTTTGCCTATTAAGCATCTATAAATCAGTTCCCAAAGTCCTTCCTGGGCTCATGTAATAAGGCTATTTAATAGAGTGCTATGCTTGGTATACATACCAACTGCTCAGAAGGAGTATTGAATCAGCTGGCTGGATCTCTAGTCTGAATTTAGATTAATCTGCTAGTCACTTATCCTGCAATGCCCTTCTCTGCCAGTTTAAAGTGCTTTTCCTCTCTTGAGAAACCCTGGTTTGGGAGACTTATATGTCTAATTTAAACTAGAGTCCTAGGCTTTCTCTGTAGTCAGCAGAAGGACAGCCTTCCTTGGTAGTAACTGGTTTTGGATGGGTTTAATCACCCTTTGGAAGCAGTTTTCCCTCTGCGCATGCTTTTGAGGGAATCGTTAATTGTGGACTATGTGCTCCGAACGTTGAAGGCAAAAGTCAGGTCAGCTGAATCTGGGTCATTGGCTCCATAATCGGGTATAAGCTCACTGTAATTACTTAACAGCCTTTAGAAAGAGAACCATTAGAACCAAGATTTATAGTGATAGTTAGTCAGCAGGCAGCTATGCAGCTGGGTGGGAGAGAAGATAAAAATGCCTTCAGGTGATGGTGGGAGAGAATGCAGGGCCTGTTCCCTGGTTGTATGAATCTTGCAAAACCTGAAACTTTCATTAAAAGAAAGAGAATAGGATACTCAGTCTGAGTGCTGTAGAGCAGTGTTTACAGCCTGCCCTGCTTGACTTGGATCAACTACAGAGAAATTTCTACCTTAATGGCATATGCTTTTCTCTTCATCCCGGACTGGAAATTTCACCAAGATGAAAAACTTTTGCAAATCTTGCAAAACTTTTTCTTTTCGAATCAGTATATTGCATTTCAACGAAAACTTTTCAAAATTGTTACAGCCCTGACAAGTTCTCATGAGGGTACTCCTGTACTCTGTGTATGTGAGTTAATCCAAACCACAGCCTCACACTGAGCTCCTGCTGAGCCAGTTCACACCAAAAATCTTAGCTGGCCAACCAAGTAGAGGGATGTGCACTTCACCTCTTCAAAGTGGGAAGACAGGGAAGTTCCTCAGCAAAGCAACATGCAACCATACAGATTCCCTACAGGCTTCCCCTCTCCTTGCTTGCTCTTAGCTAAATGCCATTAACACTATCTCATGCTAAATCAATAAAATCTTTGGCACTTTACATGTAAGGATGTCCTGGCCTGAAGCATCTTGCAGAATTTTGGTATTAGACTCTAAGCAAATAACCATACACCAAGACACGCTCTCAAAGATGAGCCAGAGGAATATTTCACATGGATGAATGTAGAGCCTAGATCAGCTACTGTCTTACATCTCAAAATTGCCCAGCAATGCGCGTGCACATCTGACTGGTGGGGATATTATCACACAAACAATCCCAAATCCGTGGATGATGGAAATGCTTTTAATATGCCTGAAATATGTGCACGTTGATTTTCACACAGTCACTTTAAGTTGGTATGTTTGAGTAGTTACCTATATAAGTATCTGGGAGGAAAAACACTAGCATCTGCTAGGAAAGTAACCTCACAAATAAACAGGTAAAAGCAAAATGATGCCTTTATTTTTCTTCTCTTAACAAGTATCTACATCACTGAACCATTTAAACAAAGCTTTTCAGGTTCATCCTTTTCAGAATGTAGTCCTTAAGCATTAGGTGATTCAACAAAATAAAAATAGTTTATGCAAATGTCCTGACTTCTTCCATGCTTTCAACTATAAATGAACAAACACTATGATTTTAAAAAGGGTAAAGGCATCATTTTAAATTCTTTTGATCTTTGGAGAAATATCAAAGCCTTCCTTATTATATTAATCTAGATAATTATACTACAAATGACAAAATAAGGTGCCTGGATGAAGTTTTCTTGTTATTTCTACAATTGTATACTTTGCAAAAATATTTTAGTGGCAAACTGCAAAATTTCTTGTCTTCATTCAGTTCACACGCAAGTGTCAGAGTTCCCCAGGAGCAAGAATTCTGGATGCCACTAAACTGAACTGAGTAGTGCCACCCCTCCAGTGGGGCAAGGAGTCAGCACTCTATAGACTCTAGTATAGATTTTAGTGTATATACGCTCTATGTACATAGAATATATATACACTAAACCTTTTTGACCTGCAGTCTAGCCCAGGGCCCTGCCAACTCCAGGTTTAATACCTTGTTACCACTAGCTCTGGGAACTATGGGAAGTACTTTTAAATTGCTGTTAACAATTACACAGCACACACTATGCTATGGAATAATGAGGAAAAAATTAAGGCTTTCTATGAACTGGTGTTGCTGCCTCCACTTTCCCTTGCCATCACAAAAGAGAATTGAAAATCACATTGTCCATTTCAAAGCACAGATAACTGGAACTTCTGAGCTCCTCCCCACATTGCAATATAAAAGCCTGCAGAGGTCTCAGTTAAGAACCCAGGTAGGAACCATATATATTAAACAGAACATGTATAAAAAAAATAAACAGATTGTCAGAATGCCTTCAAAGCAGAAAAATCAGTAGTCTAAAAACCACAAATAACTGAAATTCTCACTCCATAAATCTTGAATTAGGTTCAACCATGGTGAATTGCATTGCCTTCTGGCACTAAGCCCTGCTAATTACTTCAATCCTCACTCAGGGAGTGGTGAGACTTAATATTACCATCAAAGTACATCCAGTCAGTCCTGCCTCAGCCATATAGAAGCCACAACTAAATTAGACCTTGAAACCAGGCTTTTTGTTCCCTTTTATACTGCTGGAGTCCTTGTCAACTTAAATTACATGTGAATCAACACAAAGTCTTAAAGACATAGCCGCCAGTAAAAATTCTTCAGCATGAGAGGGATTAATCACAGATAGTAATTAACATTCTAAGAATTAAATACAACTATAAAATAATATGAATGCTATTAAACAAACTCATTAGTATTTATTTTCTTCCTTTTATAAAGATTAATCAAGGGTCATAACACTGGAGGTGACAGGATTCCTGTGATTACAACCCCACTACACAGTTAACATAACATTTATTTCCCTTTTCCTATAAACTGCCATATGGCCCTTAAGTAAGAACAGGCAATGTTTAATGATTTTCTTTAACATCAGAGTGATATTCAAGAGCAAAACTCAGCAAAATCTACATGAAATGAAACTCAGCATTACAGTGAAATCCCAAATTATGAATTATTTTTAAACTTTTGCAAAAAAACCTCAACTCAACAGTCTTGTCTGTCCTCTTTGAAATATTTAATGCAATCAACACTTGATAACGCCTAGGTATGTTATCTGTACTAGGAGTGGAGATGCACCTAGTGCTGTTTCAATCCCCTGCCTTTATGACCTGTGAAATGTAACGTGAAAAAACCTAAGCTGTTTCCAAGGAAGTCAGCTCGCTCCTGGATGTATACAGGTGGCTTGGGTACAGTGCCACATAAAAAAAGCAAAATACCTTCCAGAGCCAACCCGATTATATCTGTGCAGCGCTGACCTGCACCTTCGCACCATCTGGACTGCCTGCTCAGGTCAGCACTAGCTCAGAGCTCTCTGTGCCCAACAGTCAGCAAGGTCACAGACCTCTTTTTTCTCCATTACCTCCTCCTGGCTGGTTCTGATAGCCTATTTTGTCAATGTTTTGCATGAGCTATGATTTTGCTTTCTTTCAGATGATCCTGTTCTCCCAGTTGGGCCAGAGGTACTACTTTCTTCCATTAATCTTAATTAATTATGTTCCATTAATACGTTCTCCCTGTGAAACTCATAATGTGCTGCCCACTGAGTAATATTCCTACTGTGGTGGCACTGGAGCCCATCAAAAAGAAAGGAAGACAGTAGAGAAGTAGTTCCTGGTGCAGGGAGCCCATGCTGTGGTATCAGACAAATGATATGGAATTTACTCCTGGCTGAGGGCTAAATAGCATTTCAAATCTTTTTCAGAGACCACATGGAAAGCTTCTGGGCATGATTCTGTCCTAATACAGCCAAACACTGATTCACTCACCAGCAGCTTAAACAAGTGTACAGCAGCATATACATAAGCATACAGACATGCCCTAACATCCATACTAACATTCCTTCAGTGAATGAGATAAGCAACCAGTGAGGGAAAACAATGTCTCCATTTGAATGACAGCGAGGCATGGTCCTTTCTTCCTGAAACCATTTGCTATACTGAAAGCCTAGTTTGACATGGTCTTGCCATTTCTCTGTACTTGCAATGCCTGAATCAAGATGTGGATTGAAAACTTCTATTTTTATCTCTCAGAGTATCTGGGAACCCATCTCCATTTGCTAACCTGACCAGACTTGAGCCCTTTTTCTGGCCTCCTGGCGTTCCTTATTAAAAGGAAAATCCCCCAGCTACTTTGCTGATGGATAATAAATGGGAAGAGAGCTGCAGTTGGCAATTGGGCTAGCAGAGACGGAGGAAAACTGCCCCCCTTAAGACAAGAGAAGATGACTGCTGGGGCTGCAGCCAAATAAACTAAAGTCCTGAGCCATGTGTACTGTGGTTTATCAAATATCTGGATAATGATGCAAACAACCAAAGAGAGAGAGAGAAGTGGGAAAAGAAAGAGAAGGTAGAAACATGTAACAACAGTCAGCTTCAAAGTCTTGGCCTCTTTCATAAGGCTGTTCTTTCAATCTGTTTCTCTCCATCCCCTACTGTCTTCTCTGGCAGTGGCAGAAACAGGGAACCAGGCTTCTGGATTTCCATCCTAGTTCTTCCTCTTCCCCACCACAACAGGAGCACCTCAAATCTAGTCAAGCTTCACCTTCCATCCCTAGGAGTGCAGAGTTCAGTTTTGTCAAACTGTAGAAAGTGCAATTCCATAATATGCTTAATTCCATCAAACTAAGAAAGTGTAATTCCATATTATGCTTAATCTCATCAAAATAATTGCCACTGAAAGGAATAATTACACCTTTCCTTACTTCTCCAGATCCCTTCTCCTGCCCATCCAACCTTTGCTTTGAATATCATGGTCGTGCAGCTTCAGGGTGTCAGTTTAATTCATTGAGCTGACTGAAAACAAACATACCAGATTCAAAATATACCTGTTTTCCATGGATTGTTACCATGATGTCCCTTCGTACGCAGCTGTGAGTTCAATGTCTAAAACCCTGTCACGGTCAGCCACAGAACAAAGAGCAGTTTAAATTACCAGACATTGGGGTTCTCACTCAATAAAATGATGTCTAAGTGCCATTTGAAATACCTTAGGGTAATCCAGCTGACTTCTGGGTGCCACACAGGCTGCTCATAAGACCTATACAAGATCTACCAGCATCGTGCAGGTCATGAACATGCTGCAGCACCTCAGATTATACTGAGCAGTCATGTACGTGCAACTGAAACAAGCCTTAGGTGTTCTCTTCAGAGATGGACAGCATTGTTAGTACTGACAAGTTATCCATCAACAATAGTTTAGACACCTACAGTACTTGAAGACTCCCAATTGTCCACAGACCTGTGGACCCCATACATGGATCCAGGCATTCATTTGGAACTGAAACCCATTGTGATGCATTTTAATTGCTACAGGCCAAGAATAATTCCCAACAGCACATGTAGAATAGATTATAATGCTTCCCAGGCTGGATTTCTATGTCCAAGCATGCTAACTTTCTCATAGCACAAGTTGGTCAATTTAATCTGACACCAGCCATCTCTCCAATAAATTTACTGTCTAATAAGCAGCTCGCGGCCACTGATTCATGGTCTTTGAAATCAGTAACAGAGGAGTACACACAAATTTGCACACACACATATTTCCACACTGCTTCAGCAGCGCTGCTGTAGCTAGAAACTTCTTTTGCCTCCCTCTGAGAAAACAGACCTGAAGGTTTTTGTCTGAACTTCTCCTCATTTTAAAATACAGTCTGTACAAAAAAAAAAAAGTTCAGGAGATTTACTCTGGAATGAAACTACTGAAAGGCATTTCTTGTGTATCAGCAAGCTGAAGCAATAATAAACCTAAATGTCTTTTGGAGATAGGAGAATTGGATGTTCTTACAATACATTAAAAAAAATAAAAATATTTACAATTCAAATATTGTAAAAATACAAATATTATGCAATGCAAATATTATGAATATTTTCAATTTACCAACTTGATTAATTAATCCAAGCCCCCAAAAATATAGCCTAACTCAAAACTAATGAAGTAAGGGGTGAATGAACAGAATAAATTTAACACTTTGCTGTACTGAAACAAAACTCTCTCTTTGTCAGCATACCAGGATTTTTTTGGCAGGGTCTTACGTTGCTAGCCCTGGAAGGCTCTACTTCAGAACACAAATACATGATCAGCACAGCCAACTGCCTCTCAGTTGAACAGGATGGAAAGGCAAGTTGTAATTATGTTTAGAGGCATGTTAAAAAAGAAAAAAAAGACACCATGGAGATTGGCATTATACAAATGTATATGGTATGTTAAGAGTAACTTTTGATTTAAGTGCATGCCTTGAGGATGTAAAGCCAACAGTATGCATGGAGACATCATGTTGCTTTGTCTAGAAGTGAGGCTTTGTGGGCATGTTTCAGGAAGGAATTAGATTTTGGCCTCAACTCAGGGAAGATTCAGGCTCCCAACTGAACCTAAAGCAGAATTATGAAGAATTACGAAAAGCTAGGTCCTTGACTTTTAGTATCTTGTTGTATCCAGGTGGAAGAAAAGGGTGTCACCAACATGAAGCTATGGGGCAAGAAAAAGGCCATGGAACAATGAGAATGGTGCCCTGGGAAGGATCCTCTATGCAGGAAACCTTTATGCCACCCACAAATTATCTGGGAACGCCCAGGTATAGGAGGCATTCCAACAGAGGACAAAAGACAAAGGCTTTGAATGAACTTTGATGAATGAGAAGTCAGAAGTTACATACATAAAAGCAGAACGCTGCTCTATGCAGCAACATACAAGGATGTGCAAATTCTGCTGCTGCTGTAACTCATAAGCCCTTGAAGCTCATTCAACAAACATACATTCTATAAACCCCAAATAAGGAAGGGCACAGTTAACACAGCAGATTTTACATAATCTGAAGATAACTCTTTTTTATTAATATGTAAATTAAAAGGTTTTTATCTATGCACATAGTTTATTACTCACAAACATACATGGTAAATTGCATTTGGAATCTCAAGGCTAAGTCTAGATAGCATGTTCCCTGGTAGAACATCTAATTTTTTCATGCAGCTGCTCAAAGCAGCCATGAAGCATGCAAAACAGGCACTTAATAAGGATCTAAGTTATTATTACAGCTCCAAGTACTCCATTTATATGTCCTAGTTGGAAAATTCTTCTTCCAGCACAATTCTCCTTGTTAAAAGAGGATTTATCCCTAAACAAGCCATACTGTAACATCTCCTAGTATAAGCACTGGGGCTCAGCCCACCTTTCTTTAGACACTTAACTGGGACACCTTAATTGGGAGTCTGCTGAGCTCTTCTGGTAACTGATGTAAAGAGCAAGGAACTTCCTCAGATTGTACCTCCCTCCCTTTTTCATATCTGAGGGGTTTGTGCTCTTAACTTTGCTACTTCAGTTGAGTAGCCAAAGTCAACTGGCAGAAATCCGTATCTACATCTTCTGGGAACAAGCTATATTTGGATAAATACTTATTGCTTCAGGAAGGTCTTTTAATCATAATGAAAATCAAGCTAGTCTCAATTTTTCATCAGATGTGCTTGATATTCAGGTTTAGTATTTTATAGTAGAAAAGCCTCAGGGATATACCTGTCTGCACAACACTGGCCAAGTGCCACTGAGATTCCTGCATTCCCCCAAATCGGGAGAATTTTCTACCATATACTAAACACTCTATCCTACTTTCTCATATACTCCAGTTTTAGATATAACAATGGGTCACACAAGCAAAAAAGAAACTAGAAAGATGTATTATCAAACCGATGGCATGTCACTTAATTTACTCTTTTCATGTTTTTAACATAGAATTAGTTTAAAAAATCTTCTGTATAGAGAATGAGGGGTTTGGGCTTTGAAAATACTGCCCTACTTACAGCAAAGTAGGTAGCTGCATGAGGTTCATGAAAGTGTGTGTGTAATGTGAATCCACAGAGCCTTATTATTTACTTATTTTTAATTTGTGAGCATTGTTGCACCTAACATCTTGTATTGCATTGAAAGGCAGTGGGTTCACCTCAGAATGCATGTTTCCTACAGTAGGCTACTGTACTGTAAGGAAGCAACTTTTCAGTCTTTTACCAGCTAAACCAGCAATATAAACTAGAAACAAAATTTTATTTTCACGGTTATTTTCTTCCAATGCTGCTGACAGTGTGCTGATGTGCTTAATAAGAAATCATGATTTTGTACAAAGATAACATGGGCTGCAGAACCTCAGAAAGAGACAGAAAGATGTGGGAGAAAGAATGAAATAGGGTTCATGGTGAAATAGGTAGTACATGCATTTGAAATTATTCTTCCTGCTGATAGTCCTAATGATACCATTTCAGAGGACTGAAGTGCTGCTGTCTTTTCATACTCAACTGTTGCCAAGAGGAGATTGGACCAGATAATGTGCTAAAGCACATCTGAGAACAATCACTCTTGATCTCAAAGAAGGTGAAAAAGAGGATAAAAGGAGAAAGCAGGGAAAGAATATCTCACAGAAAAGGAGATTATGGTAACAATAACCAGATTTATACTTTTTTTTTTCCTAAGATGAAGAAATCACACAGTGCTTCTCCAAGAAGCACGTGGAGACAGATCATGTTTAGGTATTGACTGCAACTTTCCTAGGATAGTCATGAATACGTTTAAATCGAGCTGTGACCTTATCTTAAAAATTCAGATTGCCCAGTGGTTCCTTCTTTTCTCTTCATCATCTCTGAACAACCTGAATGTAAATGAAATTAATTTAATAATGGGTTAAATCAAACCTGTTTGACTTTGAATGGGAATGGAGTGGAGCAACAGGCATCAACCCCACGTAAGGGCACTGGCAGCCTCAGACCTCAGATTGGGCATCAATGTATGAGCCTTTTTCCACTAGTAGGGAAAGCTGCCTGTCTAGCTTTGCACTGGAAAGGGGGAAGAACATGTAGGAATAGTCAGGAGAAACCGAAAGATGGTCTAAGGAATTGCTCCTTGGCTCCCATCAGCCTGAGTTTCTTTATGACTCACCGTCATTCCACCCCCTCGGCAGCAGATGGGAAGAAACTCAAGTTGATCCAAGAGGACTAAGTATTCCTTAAGCTTCAGTTCCAAATGATTGCAAGACTTGATAGCTGGACTCACATAAACTTAGCTTCAAGTTTACAAGTGAAAGACACCAACTTATTTTCGGATGAAGACAGAACAGATCACAGAGCAGGAGGTTGATCGGCCAAGGTTATGCTAAGGTGACACAACAGCAAAGTGCATGCAGTGTCTATGATGAAAACACGCTTTGGAGGTCTGAAATACTCTATGCCAGCAGATGTTTTGGGTAAAGGGTATCAGGACTTTAGCGGACTGCTGGTACTGGTTACCGCTGGTACTGGTTAACCTATGCATATGCAACACAAATATATACACAACACAGAGCCTACGTAAGAAAGGCAAGAAAATCTTTATGTGATTTAAGAAAAAAATGATGTATTCAGGAGCACATTCAATTCACACATTTACTTTGCAAAGCCACGTGGCGTAATTCTGTTCACAATCATGATGGTTCGGTGAAATGGCACCATCCAGGACCAGGGAGACAGAGCTTCTTGTACACTTTGCAAGTGGCACTAATGCAAACAGAAATGGTGAATCCAAATGTGAAAAGCTGTTGCAATATTAGTGGCATACGGCAGGGATACACGAGACTTGCCATGCTGTGATGAGCCACTTGCCATGCTGTGATGAGCATGAGACTTGCCACTTTTCAGCTGTGATGCGTCACCAGCCAGCCTGGCACAGCTGCAGTACAGATGTGCTGTACACCATTCTTCACTGACGATGTGTTTCCCACACTCTCTAAGATACTGTATTCACTGTCACTCAGCTGAGATTCCAGTGAGATAAATGGCTGGGTAGAGGGGACAGATGCTATTATTGCCTTGGTCGATGGAAAAATAGAGGCAGCCAAAATTGTCCATCTTCTCTGGTGGCAGCAGCTGACCTCTCCACCAGTGCATGCACATGAGCTGGTCATCAGCCCGTGAATACCTCCTGGATTAATCGCAGCAGAAAAGCTTTAATGGCTGGCCATAAAATCAAAACGACACTTTCTCTGCTGCCACCTCTCAAAAAAAAAAAAAAAAACCAACAAAAAAACCTCCAACCATTATTAGATCTGATGCTGTAGAACAACCTATTTACTAAATAATTTGTTAATCATTTTGCATGCAGTTTACATAGAGAAATTTCACCTTGCGGGTTGTTTACATACTGTTCAATTTAACTGCTCGTTGGGCACTTGCTATTCACAGCATGTAGCTGCTCGCACGAGGCACATGGTTTTCTTCCCATTGCCTCACAGGATTTCTGAAGCATTTCGGACAGATTTTGTAGATATTTTTTTTTCCAGGCTAGAAGGGGGGCTTCATTTAGCATGACCTTATGCATACCACAGGCCACAAATATTCCATAGCTGACAGAAAGCCTTATCCACATGCAAATATGGGTATTCATATCAATCCCAAAACACAGTGTGAACAGAACCCTTCTTGCTTTACAAATAGAAGTGAAATGAGAAAGATTACATCAAGAAGCTGCTCCTAGTCTGAATGAGCAGTGTTTGACACATACATTATTCAAGCAATCCTCTCTTAGACAGGATAGTTCACCCTTTTCAAGGTTCTATTCCCAGATGCTAAACTTGTCAGGCCAGGGGTAGTCAGTTGTAAGTCAAACTGGACCCTGCAACACCAACACCACCAACAATCCACTTCATCGTGTCAGTCTGGTTGCAGATGATGGACCTAAGCACATGGAGATGCAGGGGTGCATTAGAAGGCAGTCAACATAAGCCTGCATCTTTCAACACAGCAGAAAATTATTTCAGAAGAATCACAGAATCATCATATGGGCTGATATTGGCTGCCAGGGGAATATCTGTCCTTTTGGGTGTCTTATCCTCAAAATAATACTTGGGGATTAACAATTGCAAAATTATTCTTCCAGCACAAAATATGGAACAAATTAGAAGTGCCCTACTATAATTGACTGGAAAATTTAAATGCCCTGGTCATCTTTTAACATGAAACACAAAAACCAGCCTCCCTGAAATTCATGCTTCTACATGCTTATAGCTAGCGCTTCAGAAAATTCTACTGATAGATTCCATAAAGGGGAGAGGAGAAGATATTCCCAAATGTTAAACTGAGCCAAGGGACGCAAGGCGTTGAAGGGCTGACTACTGAAACATGCATTTTCCCGCTGATGATACAGGGAGCCTGGGGCAATTAGATTTAATAGATATCCATCCTCCACAGTCCCATTCAAGATATTGGCTCAAGTTCACTCTTGCCATTCAGATGTAATTTTATAATTAAACAATGACAACCAAAAAGGGTCTGTAACACTCCTTTGCAATGGCAAAATGAAACAGATGCACATCCTCTGCCAGGTGCTTGTTGGACCCTGTTGGAAGGGGTCCAAATAATTAGCTACTCACCAGATGGGTAGCAAAGCACAAACAACAATCTAATGTGTCTTCTGGGTACAGACAACTCTGACTTTCAGTGATGTAATAACATTAACATGTGACAGCATTTAAGTTGTCAGCGTTTTGAGAACTTAATTTGGTAGTCTGCAGTCTGCAATGGTTTGAGTCTCATAAACCAAACACCTACAGAAAGGAGACCAGGAATACAACTGGCAGAGGGAGAACCTCAGCTCCCCAGTGGGACATACAGACTTTGCTTCATTACCAATAAAGGATCTGAGACACTGGAAAACAAACCGGAAACCATCACCAACAGATATGAAAGTTATTTTAAGCATATTTAGTAACTTGTAAGATTTTCAATGTCTGTGACTAATTAAAAAGAAGTCTGGGGAATTTTATTCTCCTGCCTGGAAAATATATGTGAAATATGCAGCACACCAGACAGGGTGATCGTTTTATAGCATTTGCAAGCAATCATTGGAATAAC
Source organism: Tringa solitaria (assembly GCA_026413425.1). Taxonomy (NCBI): domain Eukaryota; kingdom Metazoa; phylum Chordata; class Aves; order Charadriiformes; family Scolopacidae; genus Tringa; species Tringa solitaria. Next base: position 207,194,550 of record JAOXJM010000001.1, on the reverse strand, counting down.
CTTCACAACTCACCTCTGAGCTTCACTGGTACACAAACCATGACCTGACAGAGACAAGCGAAGCTTTCCAGAGAAGATCATTACTTCCAGGAGTTAATTTTTTAGCCTTAGGCCTCTCAGGTTTGCAAGGATGAGGGACTGTGAAGGGTTTTGGTCCAGTGTAAAGACATATTTGAGGTGAACAAAAGCAGGCTCCTTAGCTGCTTTTTCTTAAATAAATAATGTCAAGATTTCCGCCATCTGCCTGTACATCCAAGTGGAAGTGGCATATATTATACTTAGAGCAAAAGTTGTTGAGTCTCAAGATTTATGATTCATCTGAGCAAAGTTGCCAAGTCTTGCAATTTCCTCATGGTATTAGGTATTTTTCTTAGAGCCCCAGACCTTTGAGTCATGGTTAAATGAGAATTTCAACTTCCATCTTAATGAATAAATAAAAGCCATTTTCCAGCTCTCCTGGTTATACAGAAAACACGAGCATGGTGGCCCAAAAAGGCTTCAGAACCAGAAGACAAACTCAAGGAATGTGCCATCTCATAAAAGGCAGAACAAATGTTGCCTCATAACGTTTCGTTTCTGAGGACCTGATGCTAGCAACACTCTCAGTGTAAAACCACAACCCCAAGCAGACTAAGCCTGTTTCTTGCCCTCCCCAAGCCTCTCTGCAGTTTTGGGCCTCGGGAGTTTGCTGGCCCAACTGAATTCTCCATTTGCAATGATCCAGTTTATTATCATGGAAATACTTATCATTGCACAAAAGACTGTGATTGCAGATGAAGACTCGGAAAAGATCTTGATTCATTTTATTTCACTAAGATTTCCTTTGCAATAAACCAGTAAAGCATTTACATGGGCAAGACCAGTATTAAGCAGAACCAGATTCATCCGTTATTTTCTGAACTCTGCTCCAAGCTCATCAAATTCAGGAGGGGACCTTCTGATCTCCTTCCATGAGTTTTGAATCAGACCTCTTAAAGAATCACATTCATAAACATCTGCCTATTAAAACAGAAAATCTGGAATATTTACCAAACAGATTTTTCTAATTAATTCTTATTTTTGGTCAATAAACCCATAACATTTGAATCTCTCCAAAGAGATATAAAAAAATATAGTTCCAACCTTTTGAAAGAAAAATATTTTTTTTTTTTTAAAAGAGCAAACAGTAATAAATTTAGGATATGCCTAAAACTTCTGTCAATAAAGCAAATAAATCAGTAACAAAAACAATATGTGGATCACTATAATGGGATAGATAATTTTGGGTAGTAGTTTTTTGAGATTTTTTCTTTTAGAAGATAAATTCTTTTTAAAATAGTTGTTGACCTCTATTCATCCAGGAATTTCACTTCAGTATCACCCATGAAAATGATCACAAGGGTTTGAATGAAATGAGATAACTTATAAACAATTTCCCCTGAAGCTCTAAATGTGCCATACTGGATATTTTCTGTCTACTTCTTTCCAGATCTTGGCTTAAACTCTGATTTCACTCCTGTTGTTTATCACATGACTATGGATTAATATTAAACAGACATATCTGTGTATGTGCTATGTCAACACTGAGTATAAATATTAATAGTCAATTGTGTGTATGTATGTATAAAATATACATATATTCAAATCATAGGAGTCTTGTGTTTTAAATTGCAGAGGAATCAGAAACTTACGTAATTAAAGAATCTACTGAAAAGAATTTCAAATGGTAGAAAAATAATTCTGAAGAACATCTGCTGGAACATATGGCACGACAGGATGTGCAGTATTATGCCATAATAATACACCTTGGGTGCAGTATGAGGCATGAAGCCAAAAGGCATATTTAGAGGCAAAAAAATCTGGACCAAAACAAACTAAATACCCAGAATTTTATTTTATATATATAATAATAGTTTCCTGTTCAGTTCATCCTCTACATAAAATTAAAGACCCTCACTGACAAGTGCAGTACCAGTTTATCTATTAGGTCCCACCGAGTAGTTCAAGAAATCCAGCATCTTGCAGAGATGGTACTTTCTTAATGAAAATACTTCCATATATTTTTTAATAGTGCCTATGCAAACTGAAGACCCTAATATCCATCGTCTTTCAGTCAGCTGGAAATCAAAGGAAATGTTTCTCTGTCACTCAAAGTTAGACTGAGATGTCACAGGAAGCCACGAACCATAGAGAGATCAATGGCAAAGAGGAAGGGCTTCTCTCTACCTTGACTTTGTAGCGTTGAGATCCTGTGGAAGGACTGTGTGTATAAAAGGAGGTAGCAAACTGCATATCAAATGTCTCACTCAGCAAGATAAGATATTTCCCAGGGAGTGAGTACAATACAATTAAGCTTCTAGTCAAAAAAAGGAGAAAACATTTTGTCATCATTCTAGTAGACTTTTACCTTTCTTACTTTTTTCCATAAGGGTTTTTTTTCTTCCTAATTCTGTAACTCATAACAAAATACTCATTTAAAGCAGTGATTCAAGAATATTGTCCTTTGAGAAGTCTCAGGAACCACAGTTGTCGTTTTCTCTATCCCTCAGAGAGAGGGAAGATAATTGGCACCGCTGTTCCAAACTATGTCACTGCTCCAATGTTTTGTAAAACTCGAAACCTGCGTGGTTATGTGGGGGCCTGCAGAAAGCTTCTGAACAATGGAAAACATTTTGGCAAATACCGAATTACTCAGTTTATAATGATATTTTTAATACCAACTTCCAGACTGATCTTGTTACATTTAATTTGCGACTCTTCCCCCACCTACTTATTAATTGACTGTTCTCTGACACATGGTCAGTAGGCTGGTAACTCCAGTCACCTAATTGGGGTTTAAAAGTAGTGACAGAGCAGTTGTCACCAACCTCTGCATCTAATGTTAGAATGTCAACGGTTGCCAGAAGGAAGAAAGAAATAATAAATTGCTATCTGTGTTGACTTAATACAGACATAGGGGTAATAAGGCAGCATGGGAGATCCAAGATTAACTTTATCTAATTAGTCTGATAAGGACACAGAGTCTTGAGGTCTCAATCTTGTTATGCCAAGAAGCTTACTAATAATGTCTGTTTAAAAGAAGAAATACTATTTCATTGAACCTGATTTTCTGCAGTGGGAAGGACTGAATGCGAGCAAGAGAGTCTGATTCTGAGTCTATGCTTAAGAAAGTAATTTTGTATTGGCAATACATTACCCACATTTGTGAGTGTGTGTTGGTATATGCATGTGTGTTGGTATGTGCATGTGTGTGTAACATGAAGAGGTGTAACTTGATTATAAAAGTGGGTGAACTGATGAAGACAGGCCTAATAAAATACACATGAAGAGCATGAAATGTCTACTAAAATAAACAAATGCAAGGTAAAATATCTGGAATCTGTTTTCACATTCAAATTAACTGAAAATGAGGACTGCCCTCCATGTGTGAATTGCTATGAATAGCTTCCTGAGGACAGTTTGAAGCCAAGAAATCATCAGAGCCACTCAGAGCACACACTGAATAACTAAGCAAGCATCTCTAGTACTTTGAGCAAAAGCTTTTTAGAATAAAAGGCTAAGTAAAATGAATGAAAAGGAAAATCCAACAAAATGTTTTCATGATTCATTTGTAATTTCATCTTTCCTTGCCAAAACCTAGAAACCTATACCATTAGAGAGGTACTTGTTTCCAGCTGCAATGAAAGAGTTTTGGACCATGTACATTGAATGAAGTTGCCAAACCCTGAAAGTCCCACCTTAATCAGTCATCAGGGATTACTGGATGGGGGAGAAAAAGCATGTTAGGAGATATTCTTCCCTACCAGCATCCTGTGGCAGCCCTGATCCTGGTATATTCACATCTTCTTGTTTCAGTCACATGCTGGATCCATTCAATCCTGGACATGAATGGGATGAATTCAATGGTGCAACATGAAACACATGACACTAGAAGGCACTCAACTGCTGAAGTGGAAACAGAGATTAGAGGATACTAAGGCTAAACAACTGAACTACATATTTTAATGTGAATGAAAAATGTATATAAATAACTGAATCTTTTCTGGTTTGTCTTCCATTTTTGTAGAGAAATACTGATTTCTCAGGTAAAAGGAAACATTTAAAAAAAAACAGATTTTCATTGGTACTGATGAAAGCAAGAAGGCATGATAGATGGTGAAAAATGTTTCAAAACAAAAATAAATTTCCTGCTCTCGTGTTTTCCTTTCAGTGTAGTTGGGTCAGACAGCCCTTCCCTTTACAGGAACATGTGTAAATATAGGTTCAAAAGTGGTCAGTACAAGGGATTTGGTCACAATACCACCACCAAGCCAAACTGTTCTCAGTTTTCTGAAAAAAAAAAAAAAAAAAGGATGCCAGACAACCGCAACTGTCTTCTGTTTGTTTGGTGGAAGAATGTGCTCCCATGTTTACTTTTTTTCAAATTTCTTCATTGCAATAACCAATAATCTGAGCATCTGTAAATATGCAGTGGCTGTGCATTTCTGTCAAGCTTGCCAGATGCATTTGATAAAGTACAGAATTTATTTTGCCCCCATTAAAAAAAATAAAGACATGCTGCAACTTCAAGATAAAACTGTGATTAGATACTGTGATTGTGGGTAGCAGCATAAAGCTCATAAGGCGGCAAGTGGTATAAATGTCTAAACATCAGCAGATTCCCAGGGAAAAATGAGCTCAAATTTAAATTTCTAAAACCACTGGTCTTGACTCATCTCACCAGTGTTTTCCAGATGCAAACTATTTAGGCTCTGAATGAAAAAAATTAGAATCATAGAATCATTTAAGTTGCAAAGACCTTTAAGATCAGGAAGTCCAACCATTAACCTAGCACTGCCAAGTCCACCACTAAACCATGTCCCTCAGCACTACATCTAAACATCTTTTAAATTACTCTAGGGATGGTGACTCAACCACTTCCCTGGCAGCCTGTTCCAATGTTTGCTAACCCTTTCTGTGAAGAATTTTTTTCTAATATCCTATCTAAACCTCCCCTGGCACAAGTTGAGGTAATTTATTAGTTGTATGTGTCTTCCATGCTCTACTGCAGACTAGCTCAATACATGAGTTGCTCCAAAGAAAGTTTGGCACAGCTCTACTCAGATCCTGATGTCAGCTGAAAGCCCAGAAAAAATTAATACCTTCAAACTGGCTATGAAACTTTCACCACATGTTTATCTACAGGTGGAGGTCTGCTGCAATATCAAGTCTAGTCTTCTGGTCTGTTCTTATTGTGACCAGGGAAAACAAGTCACATTTTCTGCCACAGTGACAAGAGGATGTGTCAAAGGAAAAATCAAGTTGTCATGGTTTGAGAAAACCCATTACAATTTATTGTTGTGTAGACAATTATTCTATCACCCGATGACCCCTCCCCACCCGGAACGGGGAATCGGG
>JAOXJM010000001.1:207170189-207181751 GCA_026413425.1 Tringa solitaria | reverse complement strand
GTTGGGGGATATGGTGTAGGGGAGAAATTTGTAGAGTAGGGTAGATGGTTGGACTCGATGATCCCAAGGGTGTCTTCCAAGCTAAATGATTCTATGATTCTATGAAAATCCTCAGGGATGCACAACAGACTATTATACTATTATCAAACAGAATTTGCCTGAAAATATTTAACTTAAAGGGCCTTAGATTGTTGCTGCAGTGATTTAGAATAGAATCATAGAATCGTTTAGCTTGAAAAAGACCTCTAACATCATCAAATCCAACCATAAACCTAGCACTGCCAAGTCCACCACCAAACTATGTCTCTAAGCATCACACCTATAAGTCTTCTAAATACCTCCAGGGATGGTGCCTCAACCACCTCCCTGGGCAGCCTATTTCAATGCTTGATAACCCTTTCTGTGAAGAAGTATCTCCTAATATCCAACCTGAACCTCCCCTGGTGCAACTTGAGGCTGTTTCCTCTTGTCCTATCACTTGCTACTTGAGAAAAGGGACCAATGCCCACCTCTCTACACCCTCCTTTCAGGTAGTTGTAGAGAGCGATAATGTCTCCCCTCAGCCTCCTTTTCTCCCAGCTCCCTCAGCCTTTCCTCATAAGACTTGTGCTCCAGAACCCTCACCAGCTTTGTTGCCTTCTCTGGACCCACTCCAGCACCTCAATGTCTTTTTGTAGTGAGGTGCCCAAAACTGGACACAGTACTTGAAGTGGGTCCTCACCAGTGCTGAGTACAGGGGGACAACCTCTTCCTTAGTCCTGCTGGCCACACTATTTCTAACACAGGCCAGGCTGCTATTGGCCTTCTTGGCCACCTGGGCAAACTGCTGGCTTGTATTCAGCTGCCTGTCGACCAATACCCCCAGGTCCTTTTTTTCCAGTCATCTTTCCAGCCACTCTTCCCCAAGCCTGTGGCCCTGCATGGGGTTGTTGGTACCTAAGTGAGGACCTGGCACTTGGCTTTGTTGAACCCATTGGCCTCAACCCACCGATCCAGCATGTTCAGATCCCTCAGTAGCCCCATTTTACCCTCAAGCAGTTCAACACTCCCACTTAACTTGGTGTAATCTACAAACTTACTGAAGGTGCACTCAATCCCCTCATCCAGATCATTGATAAAGATTTTAAAGATAACTGGTCCCAATACTGAGCCCTGGGGAACACCACTCATGATCAGCCTCCAAATGGATTTAACTCCATTCACCAAAACACTTTGGGCCCAGCCATCTAGCCAGTTTTTTACCAAGCAAACAGTGCACCCATCCAAGCCACAAGCAGCCAGTTTCTCCAGGAGAATGCTGCAGGAAATGGTGTCAAAGACTTTACTCAAGTCTAAGTACCCACAGCCTTTCCCTCATCCACTAAGAGGGTCACTTCGTCATAGAAGGAGATCAGGTTACTCAAGCAGGACCCACTTTTCATAAACTCATGCTGATTGGGCCTGATCAACTGGTTGTCCTGTACGTGACACATGATGACAGGCCTGTAGTTCCCCTGATTCCTCCCTCTGGCCCTTGTAGGTGGACATCACATTTGCTAACTTCCAGTCAACTAAGACCTACCCAGCTAGACAGGATTGCTTATAGATGATGCAGAGTGGCTTGGTGAGCGCTTCTGCCAGCTCCCTCAGTACCTTTGGGTGGATACCATCCGTCTCCATAGACTTGTGTGCATCTAAGGGGTGTAGCAGGCCACTAACCATTCACCTTGGATTATGAGGGCTTCATTTTGCTCCTCTTTCCTGTCTTCCAGCTCAGGGGGCTGGGTAACCAAAGAACAACTGGTCTTACTATTACAGATGGAGGCATTAAGTATCTCAACCTTTTCGTCATTCTTTGTCACTATGTTCCCCCCCATATCCAATAAAGGATTGAGATTTCCCTTATCCTCCTTTTCTTGCTAATGTATTTATAGAAACATTTTTTATTGTCTTTTATGGCAGTAGCCAGATTAAGTTGGGCTTTGGCCTGTTTTAATTTTCTCCCTGCGTAAACTCACAACATCCTTGTAGTCCTCCTGAGTGACCTACCTATTCTTCCAAAGGCCATAAACTTTCTTTTTTAACCCTGAGTTCCAGCCAAAGCTCTCTGTTGATTCAGGCCAGTCTTCTTCTACCGCATCTCATTTTTTGGCACATGGGGACTGCCTGCTCCTGTGCCTTTTGATTTCCTTCTTGAAGAATGTCCAGCGTTCCTGGACTTCTTTGCCCATCAGGACTGCCTCCCAAGGGACCCAGTCAACCAGGCTCCTAAACAGACTAAAGTCTGCCCTCTGGAAGTCCAAGGTAGCAGTTCTCCTGATCCCCTTCCTTACTTCTCCAGAAGTTGAAAACTCTGTCATTTCATGATCACTATGCCCAAGAGGGCCTCCAACCGTCATGTCCCCTACAAGTCCGTCTCTTTTCATAAACAACAGGTCTAGTGGGGTGCCTTCCATATTTGGCTCCCTCACCAACTGTGTCAGGAAGTTATTCTTAACACACTTCAGGAACCTCCTAGACTGTTTTCCCTCTGCTGTATTGTACTTCCAGCACACATCTGGTAGGTTGAACTTCCCCCTTGAGAACAAGGGTTAGCAATTGTGAGACTTCTCCCAGCTGCTTACAGGATATTTCATCTGCCTTTTCAGCCTGGTTGGATGGTCTACAACAGACTTCCATCATGATATCTACCTTTTTGGCCTTCTCCCTGATTCTTATCCATGAACCTTCAACCCTATCATCACCACCATTAAGCGCCAGACAATTAAACCCTACCCCACTGACTCTCCTTCCTTGCCTATCCCTTCTGAAAAGTTTGTAGCTATTCATTGCAGCTCTCTAGTTGTGGGAGTTGTCCCACTATGTTTCCATGATGGCAACCACATCATAGTTTTCCTGCTGCACAATGGCTTCCAGCTCCTCCTGTTCATTGTCCATGTTGCATCATTTTTGGTTCACATGCATTTGACGTGGGCTATTGATCCCACCACCTTTTTGGGGGGAGAAGCTCTAATTCCTACCTGACCATTCACAGTCACTTCTTTAATTTCTAATACATTAGTAGAAATGCATTGGAAACCCTTGCATCTTTGCTGCTGCATGGATCTCTATCATCTATCTCCATTGAGGCAGCAGACCAAAGGACCTTGCTAGCACGCTGTCCCTCAAACCTTGGCATGCTGCCCTCAGGCTTATCTCTAGCAAGCCTGGTTTTATACCTTTCTCCCTTCAAATCTATTTTAAAGCTCCTTCAGTGAGTCCTGCTAACTCCTGGGCAAGGATCCTTTTCCCCCTTTGAGACAGGTGTACCCCATCTGTTGCCCACAGGCCTGGTGTCATGTAACCTGACCCATGATCAAAAAACCCAAAATTCAGCCAGTGACACCAGGCTCAGAGCCAGGTATTGATCTTCTGGCTCTTCCAGTTTCTTCCCTCATCATTCCCTGTAATCGGAGGGATAAAGGAGAGCACCACTTGTGCTTTTGATCCCTTAACGAGTTGTCCCAAGGCTCTGAAGTCTCTCTTGATTGCCCTTGGTTTTCTTGTTGGAACTTCATTACTTCCTCCCTGAAAATTCAATAACGGATAATATTCTGAGGGCAGCACCTGCGAAGGAAGCTTCCACTTCACATCTTTAACCCAGGTCCCAGGGAGGCAGAAGTCTGGAGTGGGTCTGCTCTGCATATCGGGCCTTCTGTTCCTTTCAGAAAGGAGTCTCCTCTGACAATGACCCATCTTTTTTTCTTTCTGGAAGCAGTTTTGAAGCAACTTCTTGCTAGCACTTAGGAACAGTACATATCCTGGAATGTAAAATAACTTGTCTTCTATACCATTAAGTTCCCTAAGAGCTTTACTACTTTAGTGCCATTTGGATTCATTCCCTCTGGCAATCCTTTCTCAATGTAAAGGCTCCGAACTTTTCTTGCTCTAATATGCTGCACTACAGAAATTCACTGTAGACAGACTTCAGGGTATTCAAAAGGATAATTTATCAATAGAATTTAAGCTCACTTTAAGTAAACAAAAAGAAAGATCAGCATAACCCTTTAACAGTGCTTATTTTCTATGTTTTAGCAGAAATTTAAAACTCACTTATAATAACTGACAGTGGGTTTTTTCTTCCATTTTGTCCCAACTGAAACAAAACACTTTTCATACTTTGTATGCTGTCAATTCTTGGTTTGCATCTTCAAAGATACCTAGCTGAGAACACATAATGGCAACTGACACCACCTATGTATAAGCACTGTCTATGCATACTTAATTCATTGAACTTAATTGCCTTAAGCGTGTTGTCCTTTTTGCAACAATCAATAAAAATCCTATGTGTCTGAAAGCCTGTCAGAAAGCAGCAGCATTAAAAAACAATTGCTTATATATCTATTTCATCTTGAAACAGAACGACATGCAATCATGCAAATAATTGAGGAAGGGATGGTTGACGTATTTTAAAGAGTACAGATGAAGGCTCTAGAAAATAACTCTTGTTTTAAAATATGAGCAATGGAATTTAAGACTATGTTTGACTTCAGAACAGTCAGTGAGGAAATGAGCTGATGATCTGAATCATGAAATAGCCACCCTGAAATGCATTGTCTCATTTGCTTTTCTTAATGGAAATACGAACCTAAGCAATCTGAGAGCCAGATACGAACGTATTCACTATTCAGGTGTATTTTAATATACCTAATATGGAGATAACTTTTAGGCCATTTTAATGTGTAATCATATAGTAAATGGAAGTTCTTTGATAAGTTTTCTTACCTCATTCCACATACAATTTCTCCCTAGTTCTGTCAGTAGATCTTAACTTTATTTAGGTAAGGCTGCATTGGGTGCAAAACTGCTTTTGGAACAGCCAAAGTGTTTCATCTTTGATCAACTAATATGAAGTAAAAAGGAAAGTGCTTCCTTCTGAATTCCACAGAAGAGTTTTTAGCTAATAAAGCTATAAATATTAAGCTGAAAAAAAAGGGTTAAGAATACAGCAAGGCTGCATAATCAAATACTCAGACATTACCTGATTAACAAATCCACGATTACATGCAAGCAACTGTTCCCATGCAGAACATATACTCACATGCCATCCTTCTCTCAGGAAGGACACCACCATCCTCACCAGCGTGTTTGCTAACACTGAAATTTTATTTGAGGCATTCAGCATGGGAAGCATTGGAGTGAAAATCAACTGGAAACGCAATCTTACCACGGGAAAACCTCGGATGTGCTTAAGGTTAGGATACATTCCTTCAGATACTTTGATAATTTAGGGCTTCAAAATTCACCCCAAAGCAATAAGTACTAGGGCTGCAACTTACAGAGAACTACTAAGACTCGGGATTTGTAAGCAGTTAGGAGTTGAACCTTGGTATCCTCACTGGCACTTAAAAAATGACATTTTCATCACTATGCCTTTAACATTTTTTGCAGTGGAGCATTTGTAGAACGTCAGTGACAGTAACTGTGATAGAAGTGTCAATTTGTAGGGATATAACAAGATGACAGATATTTCTTCCCAAGAGATATCGGCTATTTATAGTAACTCCTTGTTCCCTGCCCCTCCAGCCTCTTTCTACCATTTATTTTCTAATTTCCAGCCCTCTGCTGCCTACTACCACCTTTTCCACCCTTTCTGTTCCCTTTCTATTCTCTTTCTTCACCAATTTCACAATGCTTTTCACAACGTCTTGTCCTTTTCCACCAATCCCTATTTTAATTTTTTCATAACTCCAGCATATCCTAGGGTAGGAATGACTCATCCCTTCACTCTTACTCTAGACCAACCTTTTACACTTTTATGTTACATCATTTGCAATGATTACCTTTATAATTGTGTTTTAAGGAGGAACTTCAATGAAATACAGTAATAAGTAGCTTTAAAACTGCTCAGGTCTAATGAAAAGGATTCCAAGAACAAAATATATTTCCTCAACTAGCTGAACATACTAGACACAAAGCTCCCTTAAATTTCAATTTCAGAACCAAATTAAATTTTGTTGGTTGCAGTGATTGGAGTGGGTTTAGAAGCTTGCAAGGTCACTTCCCCATTGCTTTGTCTAATACATACTTTTCTATTTAAATATGTATCTACAAAACAGTGACTGTCACTCACAGTCATTCACAGCCATTTTCCTGGTGCAGAGCAAACTGACTCAGGTGTCCTAAAGGAACTATGCTTTGAATGACCCTAAAAAGAAAGGAAGCCAGAAGGTAATATTCTGATCTAAATGAAGACAAAGAAAATATTACCATTCATTTCAGCCAGGACAAGATTATTCATGGCCATCTGCAATGCACTTATAGAAATGTTCATCATCCTGTTCTCAGGATACTGAAAAAGATGCTGCTGGAATCTTCCCTACTCACCAAACAACATAGTATGGTAAGCGTCTATCAGCCTACAGTATTGTCTTCAAACTTGAGCCCTCCTGTAGCATGTTGGCTTGTCAGTTAGAAACTGTAGAAACTTTTAACATCACATCACACCACATTGCAACTCATTTCCCACTGTATCATGGAGTGGGACTATGAATAAGAACCGTCCATCTGGACCACAGTCAACCCTTACAGTAACTGCTGATTTGCAGTACTTACTGGTATAATAATAAAAGTAATGCCTGTCAAACACTGACTTTTAATATCTTCTGTCTGGGAAATGGAGGAAAAATGTAGTATCTGGAACAGAAGACAGCCCAGAGTCAACATGTGAGTGGTGTGTATTTTTGGCTTCTGAATTAATGAGTAAATGGCATTCCTCTTCATTAAAATTCAAGTATGGATAAATAATGTATAGAGCTACTGATACATAGAACTATTTTGAGTTGCTTTGGGTTTTACTTTTGCCACTCTTCTATTACATCTACTTATATAGTGGGAGAGGGACCATACAGACACCTGTGAAAAAGAAAGCTCCTGGTGACACTCAGCATTGCCACAACCATGACTTCAGACCACAGATTTCTCAAAACTAGTCAGAAGCCTGATCCTTGAGCTGTGATCAGGCTAAATGAAGCACCAAAGGCTGGGAATCAGAGCAACCAGTATGCTGAGCAAGAGGAAATCAGAAAGGGCAAGGCAATATACCTTATAAAGGCTGTGTTCAAACTCTCACACTCCCTGAGTTTTAAGTTTCTCCTAGAAGTCCAGCTTAGGCTGAGATTCACAGCTGGCATCTCCCCTCCTGGAACTGGTGCCAAAACAATTCCTTTCTGTACAGCCACTTCGACTGGCTCTTCATTTTCACTTTTTAAACTGTGTAGAGGCAAAACCAGCACCTAAGGATTAGAGTGAAAGTTTTCAATGTGTTTAGCATCAAAGTTATTAACCCCACATCTGCAAGCCTCCAAGACAATCCTCTGCCTCCAGGTTACAAGTCAGCAATAACAATGATATCTCTAGCATCTCCCTCCTTCTGCTCTGCTAACAGCTATAGAATATGCCTAATTAAGCTGTATTTAATGACAAGGATACTTCTTTGTACCAGGGAAATCCTGGCTACCCTTCCCTTCTCCCAACTCTGCCTACAGCATTTTCTCCAAAAACTCCTCACTGATGACATCTCTGGGAGCTGGCAGAGAACGCTGCAGGGAAGGAAACTCAAGATAATATATGTTTGGGGCTCCGGATGGCAACCTATTCTCTACATGGCTGCAGGTTGATATGAGCACTTCCGGGTGAATAAGAATGGAACAGGCATAAAAGCTTCTATTTAAGAACTTTTTCAAACTCTTTTTTTTTTTTTTCCCTTTTATAATAGCTATATAGTAACTGTAATCTCAGATGCAGAGAAACGCATGTGGTATGACCAAAGAGCTGAGATCTGAAGATCCCAAGTTTCCAGCCTCATCTATGAGTGAGAGCCTATGATCCTCAATGATCCTAACAGTGACCTCCTCTGGAAAAAATATGGCATTTCCTGCCTGCTATTGATGGGAACAGCATCATGCCTTTTTGTCAAACACTTCTTCATCTTCATATATCTAGGAGAATGTTCAGTCCTCTTCTCTGGTAGGCTAGACGAGACCAGAGAGCACTTCCCAGACCAGTAAGAGAGGCAAAACTTCTACAGAGAGCAGTAACAATTATGCAGGAAATTCAAATTAGTATGGTTAGCCACATCTGGTTACTATTTTGAAAGACTGTTTTGAGAGGCATTGGGAGAAAAGGTAAAGAGGGTGCGAAAAGTTTTATTTTACTTCTAGTGCCATACACACTTCTGGCTTTTCATTTCCTATTTCCTGGCTCGTGATAAGTGAGCTCTTATCTTTCGATCCCTTCAAAATCCCCACTTCGTTTTCCCTGGCAGAAGCTAGCGTTCTTGGGTCCCTGGAGAAGTTCTTAAACCCAGAGTGGCCCTCTAGTAAGTTATGGAAGAGTGGGACAGAATGTGTAGTTGGCTTGCTCTTCAAGGGTCATTAAATGGCTAATCTAAAGTTTGGAAAACTTCAATTAGTTTACTTTCATGAGAATAAGCAGAACTCCTGAAACTACTTCACCCACAGAGAGGTTAGGCAAGCTTGGAAAGGACTCCATAAGGGTTCAACAGCCTGATATCCTTAAGGAAAAGTAGTTTCCAGTATTAAAGCATGGAAATGAGACCCAGGAGCCAACAGGTCTAATCCTGCCCCTACCAATGTGTACGGATTTCACCTAAATTAGCCTTGTCTCATGTGCATGTATCAAGTGTTTTTACAAGATGTATTTACAATGTCTCCTGAGCGCTCTGCATGGAAGAAGTAAAGGGTATTATTATTATTCCAGGAAACATTGATTAAAAGATTCTATTAACAGTGGAAAGGCCTTTTCTGTCCGTCAAATAAGTTTTGCTGTTTACATAGGTCCTAGATTTCTCCATGCAACCTCTTCAAGACCTACAGATTAGTGCTGGCTATGTGTCCACGACAGCATACTCTGCTGTATTGCATGGCTTGGCATTTCTTAAGACACTAAGTAAACAAGTTAAAGAGAATTTCTGGTACATATCCATATGTAAACTACTCAAAGAATTACCTATTTAGTGGTTTATCAGTGCTGACCACTGCAAGAGTACAATGTCCTTCTCTATAAAATGGATGGAAACCGACCATTAAGACTCAAATGTGCTGCAATAATATTTTTTTCTCAACTTTGTATATAAGTAATGATCTCATCTTTCTGAGAAAACCTTCAGATTCTTCACAACACTGTTTACATATAGATGTGAGTGTGAAGCATTGATATAAAACAGATAACACAATTTGGACTGAGTACTCACAGTACACGCTTTCTGGACTGTCACCAGAAAGTGACAGCCTTCTTCCCTACAGATCCAAGCATCCAGCATTCCAGAAAGACACTACCAATTTTACAAGAATTCTAACAAATGAGGCACAAATAAATTAAAAGGTCAATGTAATTAATTTCTGGAGAAATACCACAAGAAAAAAATAAGTGGATAAATAAAATTATATTTATTTCTGAAGCACTGCCCTTCATGTAAAAGCCTAAGGTGACCAAAACATTCTGTCATTAATAAAAACACCCTCTAAGTTCATTGCCCACCAGAAGCAACAACAAGAAAATAATAAAGGAGAATCCTACATTCACATATGCATGCAGATTTATCTCTATATAACATTTAAATAAGGATTAACAGGTATAATTATCAGCTACTTGGTATGGAGTCCATGGCAAGGAAAAGGATATAAGTTGGGGTTCAGGAATCAGGCCAGAAGAATTGTTGACTGAGTAACTGGGAAGAACTGTCAGGCCAGTGATAAATATTAGAATCAAAAATGGATTCCAAAAGACGTTGTAGAACACCTACCATTAAATAAATCTGAAAAATTAGTCTTACCTAAGTTTTCAACATTAGTAACAATATTGATAAAGCATGCAACTCCATACATCTCATAAAAATAAAATAAAAAGAACTATTCACTCATATGAATACTGGAAGTTAATAATTTTTGGTCATATCTTTTTGCAATTTTATCTAACAAACATTTGAGTGGTAACAGAATGACTTCAGCAATGATGCTTCCATTTCTTGCTCTTTTATTTGCCAACATAAATGTGTTCTCTGCAAATAAATGGGCCAGAAACAGTTTCCTTGTTAATACTGCAGAATTTCCCCCAGTCTCAATCTAGGACAGATATAGTATTTGATCTGTGCTTCACTCTAGTTAAATTTGAGCAATAATTCCATGAACGTTAATAAATCCACATAGAGAATCACACATCATAGAGTCCCAGGTTGGAAAGGATCTCAAGGATCATCTGGTCCAACCTTTCTTGGCAAAAGCACAGTGTAGACAAGATGGTCCAGCACCCTGTCCAGCTGAATATTAAAAGTCCAATGATGAAAAAATGGTGATGAAAGTGTTTAGAAATAAGTTTCAGGTGCAAAAGAGCTCCAAACCTTTGCTAATGCACCGATACTTCACATCTCTAAACAGCAACATTTGCTGTTGACATTGAGCAGCTCAGTTGTCCATATACAAGAGACCCAGCAGAATTCCCTGTATTGGGCACATTTAACGTTGCTGGTCAATGTTAACAGAAACATCTTTTTCATTAAAGGATGAAAAACTCTCTGAAATAGGGTGACAACTATTTTAATGACCTTTCCCAGATCCCGTTATAAAGCAATACATTTTCTAGTGGAAATATCAGTGGGAGGCTAGCACAATAAATTCCAAGGTAAAATATAGTCTCTACATAGTCATCAATCTGTCTAATATTTGTTAAGCTGCAGATGTGGCGAGCATCAAGTAACAGGAACAGGCTTACATTTAACACCCTCATGATCTTTCTGTTTTCTTCCTTCCTATTATCATTTCTCCTTTATTATCTTGCCATCTTTCCTCCTTTCTTGTTTTTGCTTCTTTTTCCCCTTAGGAATCTGGTGATTTCCCCCTTCACTGAAGGAAAGCATCTTTGGAACAATTAAGCCTTCTAAGTATCCTCATCTCCCTTTTCATTAGGCCAACCAGAGTACAAGGTAACACCGGAGTTCACACCTACTAAATTTAAGGCATGGGACCGCCTAGGAAAACAGAAACAAATTCCTTTTTCAGTTAAAGTTGGTATATAACCTGCACAAACATAGAGGTAAAAATGTAACAGCTGAAGTTGGAGAGATGCCTTTGCACGAGGCCTGGACCAAATCTGCATACGTTAGGAGCAATGGGAGCAATAACCGGTATCACAGCTTCACATGCGCTCAGGCCTCATTGAACACTGCGGTACCACTTCAAGACAAACAGGCACAGTTAAACAGGCACAGTTTAAAATTAATGACTGATAACACATCGGAGGAAAAGGAGCCTCTCCTCCCACCAAAACACCAATAAGTTTAAGAGCACTGGGCTAACGGCCAGAAAACCATGTGTTATCATAAAACCTCCTCTACCAATACCCTTCCTCTGTGCCTACAGGCAGAACTGGGCTTTATGTATTTACTTTAACCCTCTGAGTAGAAGTAACAGTTTCAAAGAGGCTGATTTCAAGAATGATAACTTCAGCATATATTGGCATAACACGTGTGCAATTTGCATGAACCACTCAGCATATGAATAGACAAAAAAAAAAATATACTCCTTT
>JAOXJM010000001.1:207148517-207170152 GCA_026413425.1 Tringa solitaria | reverse complement strand
AATTTCCACTCCATCAGAGTGGAAAAGTTCAATGGGGTTTCAGGACCCCAAGAGTGTGAATGTCTGTGTTTGCAAATTATATGTGTAGCTCTGATGCTTCATGAGGTTGTTTTTCAATAAAAACAATGGAAAAATCAAAGTTTTTCTAGCATAACACAGAACTCATTAAAAAAGACAACACCCCAATTTAATTGGGATATGGATATGTGCAGTTAACCCTGTTGGACTTGAACGTGCAAATTCACACAAATAACAGAATCTGGACATTAACATGTATACTACAAATGCTATTTTCTGTCATAACTCCCTTCTTTGATCTTCTACAGCCTTTAATTTCATACGTTGACTGTTTACCACTTCTTTTTATTTATCCTCCTATATGTGCTGGAAGGATTATAATGACTTCAGTTACGTGCCTGGTAATTGTTTTTTTTTTTCACGTTGACCTTTATTCATTTCAATAAGACAATTAAAAAACTGTTCAATCTTTCATTATTACCAAAAAAAAAATATATATTTTTTTGTAATCTCTTATTTCATAAGTGTTCAATAATGACTGTCTGTGATGAGGACTAATGCTTTTTCCAGAACACTTTAGTGGCAGTTGCATATTCCTTTTCATGTCACAGTTAAGAGATTTTGGGACAGATCCATAAAATGGGTAGTAATAAGTCATGCAAGCCATCATATTCACCCAAGAGTTTTGAAGAAACTCAAATATGAGACCATAAAGTATTAACTATGGAGGATCAATGCGTCACTTAACTCATCCTTTGTGTTAGGGGATTCCAAGTTCACAGTTGATGGTGTGGCATCAACTTTAAAAAGGGCTGTGGAGGGATCTAAGGAAATGCAGAGTAGACAATCTGTGTCTGTTCTGGAAAAAATGGTAGAAACTATACAAAAGAATAAATCATTAGATGGAGCACAAAGATGTGGCAAAACAGAGACAACTCAAGCTTGGTTTAACATATGGAAAATATTTTTCACAGACTTTTGCAGTCTATTCTTTCAGAGGAGACAACAATCATACAGATGAGGTTGGTTATTCTGCTCAGATTTCCAAAATATTTAATATGATCCTTTACCAAAGTCTTTTAAAGAAATTATGCTCTCAGGAGGTAAGAGGACAGATCCCCCAGTGAATTAACAGCTTGACAAGAATTGAAAATGAAGGCTAGGAATAAAAGACACTGTTTCACTGTAGAAGGAAGCTTTCAGTGAAGTCTGTTAAGAATCTCGTCTGGTGCCTACGTAATTCAAAATACTCATAAATCATCTAAAAAAGAGGATAACAGAGAGCTGACAATGTTTGATGAGGATATTGGCTTATCCACGGCAGCAAAAATGAAAGTCAACTGTGTAAAGCTATACAAGGATCTTGTGATACTGAATAATTCTGTACTTATGTCTGTCAATAACGGGTGGGATTCACCCATTTAATAATATGTGTCATGTGTCATTTTCCATGCTTTCAGGTACCCTTCCTCATCCCAAACTGCCTCTTCAGAAAAAAGTTACGTGTCCTCTCCAGTGAGCCCTCCTGCATTGGTGTCTCAGACATACTAGGGCAAATAAAAAAGCCTTCAATTCTATCCACAGTGAAATTAAGTGTTGATCAATACAAAGTAACAGATACATAGTAATACAATCCTGACCATAGGTATACAACAATGGGCTTTAAATGAACAATGACTATTCAACAAATAGTTCCACTCAAGTTAATTTTTTAATTTGCAAGAAAACCTGTTTTATGTCCTGTATTTTTCATTTTTTTTCTTTATTTGTAACACACATGGGGTGAAAATATTTACTTGCAATTTATCTTTTCAGGCCACTTTTCGAGATGATACAGATTTTGATGGATGACTTAGAGTTATATCTATTATCTCAATGACTGGCAACTGATAACATCAGTTATCAGTCATCTTTGAACTTCAGCTCTGTAAAAAGATGATACTGATAGAGGAAACATTAATTTATTTTGACTCAAACGATCCTTTAACACAAAACTTTATGTTGCTTTTTCCCCTTCCATAGCCTCTATTTAACTTTCCCTTCACTAGAAGCATGGAGAATAAGACATCTAACTCAATATCTGAATTTACTAAAGTTCAGTCTTAAAGGTATTTCATGCTCCTTTGTTTTCATTGTCATTAAATCATTTTAAGTTGTAGTGTCCTTCCTGCCAATACTAGTCTCAACTCACACTGACTCCAATAAGTTCATGTTTTCATCCATTTTAATACTACCAAAAGTAGGACCCTGTAAGAGCCACAGACTAAATATTTTTGGGTGATTTTTTTGTTTGTGTGTTGGTTGTATTTTTCAAATTAGCTCCTAGAGAGCTGCTAATTATGCCATGGTTCTTATGAACACTTCCCTTCTTTTCTTTAATATCTGGATGGCTGTCAAGCGGTAAAACCCAACTCTTGATGCACTTGCATAGAAGTTTCATTACTAGTCACCCATTCAGTAGCAATTTTCCTCTTACCCTCATCATTCAAGGGCTTCCTACTTTCTTCACCCCATTCCCTGTGTTGACACTCTATGTATACCTGATAAATTGGTCCCAGTTCAATCTTATGGTCTACGTCCATACATTGCCTCCCCCGCAAAGAATGTCCCAGAACCACCTCCTGTCTCTTTTCAATCTTGACCACTGGCTATCTGAGGACATCTGTTTTGAATCGGATATTGTCAGCTTTAGCCAAATTTGTTTCCTGCCATTTCCTTTATCTGCGCTATCGCCTTTCCTTTTAGATTCCTCTTAAATATATCCACTATGATTCAGCTTTTCTCCAGTGGAACAGATTCAACGTATGCCACCTTTGGAGAGCTTCCAATTGTACAATGGCAGAAAAAGCATTCATATTTAATTCCAAGGAGTTCTGACAGGTGAATCAAGCTAACCAATTTGCATTTCTTTGTCCAAATGATTGGCTTCTCTTCGATCTTCCAGTAGAAAAGATCTGTTTTAGAAGGGTGTGTTATTAGATGTGAGTGCTACTGTATTCTTTCTTTGATCTACCTGCATTAGGGATCCCTATACTTGCTTCAGACTACAGAATAACCAGATGATTTGAAAAAAATCAGAAAAGTAGTCAGCATTATGTAACTTTTTTAGAGCACCATTTGCCTAAAGAGTTATCAATGCTCTCTTTCTTCTCCAGGTGGTATCTGGAATTTCCCATCAAAAGCCTTTAAGGTCTGTTATTCTCATGAAAAATTCAACTCTGGTTTTTGATCTTTGTTTTGTAGAACTGATGAAGTATTTTGGAAGTAGTCTTTGTTCTACAGTATTCTATTAAAGAATCGTAGAATGGTTTGGGTTAGAAGGGACCTTAATGACTATATACTTCCAACCACCCTGCCATGGGCAGGGACACCTCCCACTAGACCAAGTTACTCAAATGCTCACAGCTTACTGAATTTTTGGCCTTTACATTTCATTGACATGCTGCTTTGAGACTAAATGTAAATCATTAATCAAAATATAGAGCAAGTCTGCATATAACATTGGCTCTGGAAGCAGTGCCAGCATCCCTCTGCAACTCTGTATACATCCATCTGGGCGCAGTCACTCCTGGAGCCTAAAAAGTCATGTAGCAAGACTAAACTCCAAGCTAATTAACATGAACTTTTCTTTAAAACTTCAGGAGATAATGTAGCAAGCTCTTAAAATCAGCAGGAGCTGGGCGCCTAACTGCTCTTGATGTTTTTGAAAGTCTATCTCTAAAAAATATAAGCAGCAGCTAATAATTTAGTAATTCTATCAAAACAAGCAATTAAGCGTGTCTTGCATGATTTGTTCTCTATAAAAATCATGCTGCTTGTTTACTCAAACTTCTATTACCCTCTAGATTTTACTGATTTCATCTCCGGATACGTATTCTATTAATTTACAAGGAATTGAAATCTAATTCATGAGCTACTCACAGTGACACCTAAATCTTCTCTCACAGCCAGTCTGTCAAATGAAGAAATGATCAGTCAGAATAAGACAGACTATTTTTGCCAATATATACTACTATACTTAGACCGTAGAAAGTAACTGAGAAAGAGTTCAGTTAAATTCCATGTTAAGAGTTTGCTCAGCCTCCCAAATTATTCTTAATTACCTAGTTTTTCTAGCTATTCTGCACTGATTTGAGCAAGCAAGGCAATTTAACTAATTTAGTTCCTGACTCTTTTCTTCCACAAATTAGCATAGAAATGCCCAACTGCAAAAACTTAGGCAAAGGTCCTGCAGCTCTGCACTGGACTGATAGCCATTAGGCTCCATCACAACTCAGCTTCTTGCTGCTCAACAAGTTTGTGGTTGCCGGTAGAATTGGCTCCCTAAATGTATCTCAAAAGAAAGCCTAGCAAAAACATTCAGAAAAAGAAATGGCAACTTAAGTCCATAAGCATTACCCATACCTACCATTTTATTACATTTTTCCAAACACAAAATAAAAAAAATCCCACAACATTTGTCCAGCTATCAAGACATGCTATTTGCTCGCAGATGCTCTGCCATGTTGATGTGATACACTGCTCTGGACTTAATTAAAAATCTAAGCCATTTTCTGTGGAACCACTGATCTACTTTCCAGCATCTCCCTGGGCTCCACTCTGAAAAAAGTCACTGCTTTAGGGGGTTTCTGGTGCCTGTACGGTAACACTGCATGTTGTCATCAACATTTCTGCCACACTTTGAGAAGAGCACAATGGAATTAGTTAGTTGCAGATCCATAAAGTTTGGTGACACTAAGAGCTGCCTGACCTGGCCTTTAGGTTCCTGGAATGCAATTCATGAAAACAACTAATAATCAAATTCAGAAAAAGTAGCACGTTGGCTAGAAGCAGGGGGGAATGCCAGTAAGAAAAGAGATAAAAGGCTATTTCTGAAATTCCCTGTTTCCAACTGCAAGTCACCTAAAAGAGACTAGGATGCATTGCCTAAAGCCCTCAACCCTACTTATATGCCTAAATTACTCCTTTGGGTAGAGAAGATTGCTTCATTCTTTCCCTTCGAAAAATGGATGGAGGATGAGATGCTCTTACTGTAATTGCATTTTTGTGAATGGAAGTTCAGCACAAGCTTCACTCCAGAGGTCAAATCCACATTTCCACCTCCCCAGAGAGTGCTATGACCAGCAGCAACAGATAAGGCTCAGACAGAGGAAGCCTCCATTCTACCTGCAAAAGGCAGCCAGTGGTATGCGGAGAAATGAAAGAACTTCAGCCCAAAGGATGAGAGATTTACTTCTGAAAACGGTGCCTAAAATCTTGGAGACATCTAAGGAGGGAGGAAGGGAGGGATGGGAGTGGGCATGGGCTTTATGAATTGCCTGCTTGGACTTGGAAACTTAAATTTTGTCAAAGCCGCTAAATTGCTTATGTGGATCCAGGGCTCTGTAGTCCATCGCTGCATCCCTGTCTGCTAGACTGGCAGTTAGAGAGAGTGTTTCACCATAGCTCATCCTGCTTAGAGGATAGCAGCAAGAACAAGTCGCTATTTGTTATCAGCCAGCCTTTTCGACTTCCTGACAGTTGGGGTCTTCTCGCTCCTGTTCAGAAAGGAAGATAAATTTGAAGCTTCTGCAGGTGTGACAGTATCTTTAGTCAGTGATGAATAAACAGAAAAAAAAAAGTTAAGAACAAAGATAACAAAGATATAAAGATTGCAGTAGTAAGCGACTGAATAAAAAGCTACACAACATCTCTTACAAAAACAACTAATATACTAACGTACTTTTCAGTGCTTTTGAGCCACGTTATTTTAAAACAAACAAGTTTTAAGCACCTTGAATATTGTTAGCTTCAACCAGTATTTATGATGCATAGATTCTTGAAACATTCTCTTTTATAAAATTAGACTATAAAATATGTTATTATGCCAATATTTTGGTTTTGCACCCAAAAACTGAACCCCAAAATAACAAGCTGTTTTCCTAACTCCTGTCTTGCCCAGAATAAATTATATATATATATATATTAAAAAAAAAAGCCAGGTGCTCTGTAATACAATAAAATATGTGGTTTTCAATATATTTTTCCTTTCATTCTCCGTTTCAAGATAAAAGGTTCTAATGCTGACCCAGGAAAATTAAATGTGGAATCTGAAATCATATCACACTGTTATGCTGTACTGTACACATTAATAGGTCTCACAGAAATTTAGGAAAGCAGCAAGTATTTGTTCATCTAGCTTGGTGAAACAGAGGATCAGACAGGGTGATTTTTCTTAGGGTGCCTTGGGACCAAGCCAGAACACAGAAATTCTTTTGGAAGAGCTCATAGATCCTTTGTCCCAGTCCCATTCTGCCTCAGATCCGCCATCACGTTGTGCATTTTATGGCAATTCACCAGAAATAAGGACTCAGAAATTAGCTGATAATTCTGTTAATTATCAGTGAATCACAACACCAAACAAAACAACTCACTCTCCCATGAAGCTGTAGTGATTCTGTAGATTATCACTATTAAACAAAGTCAAAATAAAAAATGGTATCCAACCTCCATGTCCAAAATACCATTTGGAGGTAGTAAAATAATCAGACATGAATGAATAAAGATGTCGAGCTTAGTTTAGTAAATAGACCATTTAATAAGCTCCCTTTTCTGGGAGTTTACTGCTTAACAGCAGTTAAGCACATCTAAGAACCCAATAAACATGCAATATGCTAAACTACTTCTGTGAATGCTATGAATCCATAAACCTAATTCAATTTTTTTTTTTCATTTTCAGAGGTGATAAACTGAGGAGACCCTTCTACTTTCATTTCAAAATCAATTTTGTCATTGATTTCATTGAAACAAAAGAAGGTCTTATTCAAGGACCTACTGTTAATTGGAAAAGAAATACTGTGAATAACTTTACAAGAGGAGCTCTAAACTTCATATCAGCCACAATGTAACAAATAATACACAAAAAGCAACAGAACATAAATGAGAAAAATTGAAAGATCGGCTCAAAGACATTTTTTATTGTAGAGAATGCTGAGTTTCCATAGAACTGATGTTGCAGTATGTTAGTGACAATTTGAATTTAATGAAAGATAGCTGGAAAAATAATTGTTTAAATCATCCCTTAAAACTCAAAAAACATTCTTCATGCACATATCTAAAGGGGGAGAAAATGCATAGCTGATCAGATTATATTCAAATAGAATAAGCCTATATACCACACCAGAAAACTGATAAGCATATACCTGATAAGTAAAAGACTTCTTTGCTACAGTTAAGAATTGATAAAGTTAATGCCAAGATTCTATTATAAAACCAGTACTTTATTAAAAAAAATAATTCAGGAGAGGATTCAAACTTCCAAGGTTTAATCACTTTTACTAGCAAGAGAGGATGAGTAACCAAACCCTGCCCTCTTACGCCGGCGCAAATCCAGATTTACTTTACGGTATCTGACAGCAGAATTTTGCTCCACTTATATAATTCTTATTTTAATGAGTTCCGGTCTATCAAAAGTAACTGCTCATCCATAACATCAAACTTAAGAAGCCTCTAAACTCCTGATTGCTGGAAGGAGGAAAGGCATTCCAAGGGAAATATCACTTTGTACTTGACATCTTACCACACTTCATCTCTAAGCATCAACTATGGACTTCCATCAGCTGCAGAGCTACAAAGGTCCTTTGGGACATTTGTTCTATCTGCTATGGCCAGTCTAAAGTTTTAAGAACCATCTAAAAAGACTCAGTCTGCTGATGTCAAATGTGACATAAATTGCCTTGTTAGCAGCCAGGCCTGGACTGAGCTTAGAATCAAAGGCTCCACTGTGCAGAGCTGCAACCGATCAGGACTTGTGATTCTGCTTCATGGTAGAGGCAAATCCAGGTAGACTGCGAATTCTCCAGTGAGTGATTCACTTGGCTTTTTTACTGACACCAATCTTTAAATAGCAGATTTTTGTGTTTCATGCTTTATCTTATCATATTCATGCAGTAGCAGAGACCAAGACAGGATCACAGTGGAGGTTAGAAGTGTGTGACAGTGAATCATCTCCAAATTCTTAAGCGCGGTTTCCTGTAACAACAAATGACTGGATTCTACCTCCCCAGGTTTATTCCCTGTCCTTCAATCCAGTATTGCCATTCTGCTACTGTCATGATATTTCAAATTTTCTAAATGGCTATCCAGTGTCTTCTAATCACAGCTCTTCACCCGTGAGTGGTTTTTTTCTGATTACCTATTCCAAAAATAGTAAATGTTTATCCAAATGGGAATATCCCTCTGCAAGTACCTCAGAAGTAAGGATACAGCAGGGAAGAAGAAAATGTGAGAGCTATTCTGTGGGTGAAAAGACAGCACCAAAATAAGGAAGAACACCCTGCTATCCCTCCTCCCATCCCCAAAATAATTCAAGACCCAGGCTTCACTCAGAAAATCCCAGACGGGTGACAGCAAAGGGAGTACCACAGCAATCAGACTGAGAGGCAGGTGGCACAGCGAGAAAGGACAGGAGCTGAGCACCAACAGGTTCAGGTCAGCTGGAGACAGGGCCAGAGAATTATTTATGCACCAGAGATCGGTACAACCAGTGTAAGCTCAGGAGCTGGTACTGGAGGCACAAAGAAGGAGGTACTGAAGTGTCTGTGTAGGAAATACATATACATAGTATGTGTTTGTGGGAGGAAAAGCTTCAACCTGTGTTTTTGCTTTTTCTTTAATTATACAGCATCCTATTTTAGATGTTTCCGCCGTACATTATAAACAATTCAGAGGAATACGGAAGATGTAGCCTCTAAATGTAGCTGCCCCTGAAACTCAGCTCACAGCAAAGACGGGGATGGCAGAGCAGATTGTGGATCTGACGGCTCCTACACACTTTGGTTGTCTTGTTGCTCTGCAGCTACAGTACAGCTCACAAACTGAAGGTAAATAACTGAGCAAAGGGGTGGCTCAGGTTGCCAAAATAGAGTATCAAAACCCTCTCCTGAAGTTACTCCACTTCCATTTGTAAAAATGTCCCTACCCTTTCCCCAAAATAAAAATGTCCTGTTGTCTCATCCGCTGCTTTATTACAAAGCCCCAAAGTTGTTTCAAGAGCTGACTGGTTGCATGGCACAGTAAAATACAAAGATGTGGTGTCATTCTTGGACTATTAGCTTTATCATGGGTTAATTGCATTCATTACTCTGGGTGCAGCGTTTGTTCTAGAACTGACGTGCTCAGTGTACTTCTATACAATCCAGTCATGGATCACCAGGGTTAGGTTGACAGCTGGACTAGATGATCTTAAAGGTCCCTTCCAACCTAGACAATTTTATAATTCTATGATTCTATGTTGTCTACCTCTCTGCTTCTCCCCCTTGGTTGTAAAACAGGAATGATGGCTTTTTCCAACTTATTCACAAGGGTCTTGTGACAACAAATTAATACCCTGAGAAGCTCAGACATTAAGGAAATATAGCAAAGTATCCAAGGTAAGAGAGAAGAGATGGGCCTACTGTGGGTCAGATGAATAATTGGAATGACGGATAGGAAGCATCTGAATCCATAATTAATGCTAAGAGCCTCAAACATGTATTTATCCCTGTGACTTCACATAAGATGGTGACACTTGATGCAAAAAAAGGCAGATGAACACTCAGAAAAATTCAGGCAGGGACACTGACCCATAGAGATGTATACACAAGCTTCATTCAGACTGCAAGAGTCACCAACAGCAGGGCCGAGCACCTTTGGGTTTTGGCAAGGCTCAAATCCCAGGAAGAGATGATACAACTCAGGTCTGCCTGCTTGGGCAATTGAAGCCTTAGTTTTCAAACCCCTGAAAATACAGGATTTAGACCTATAATTCATAGACTTCCTGTGACATAAAACAGTTAATTAATTATGTGGTTTACAAGCTCTTTCCCATTTATATTTCTTGCTTCTTTAGAGCACTCAAAACAAACAAACAAAGCAAACAAATCCTAATTTGCGTGACTGTTCCCAACTGTAAAAAAAAAAAGCAAAAAAAAAAAGCACCAAACCACAGAAATACCAGTATTCTGTAGGGAAGAGCCTTTGAAGAAGCTTTTTATATTCATTTCCTCATAAATGCCTGTGCAACACCTTCCCAACATATAGGCTGTCCCAGTCTGAGGGCAGGATTCCCATGTTCATTTATAGTGGCATATGACTGATACCAACAGGGTCGAAAGGAGGTCCCCTAAGCACTTCACAGGAGACATTAAGGACTTTTCAGAAATAAACTTTGGAGAACACATTCACTAAGATAGCTATTCACAGCCATTTATGTGATAAAGAGAGACTTTTAGGTTTCTATAGCCCTGTAAGTGTAAATGACATCATACAGTATGTATGTACTGAACGAATAACAGGACTTGCAATCTAAAACTACAAATGAAAATGCCACTAAAACATATGGTCTATTATGGTTAAACAGATTTTTTTGCAAGGTATTCAGGAAAAAGGTGGTTGGTATAAGACAAGGTTACGTGAAATGCTGTAACACCTCTACGGCTTGGGCTGTGCCCAGATCCAATCCTGTATCATTTGCATTTTGCCTCAGTGGCAGCTCCACCTCTCTAGAAAAGGATAGCTATAATAAACTGCTTGTTTGGGGTAGCCTGGGAGGAAAGTCTTGTAGCTGAGTCTCTGATGTAGGTCACCACTTTGCCACAGACTTGTGCAACACTGAGAAAATCCCCTGGCGTGGGATACATCTTCTGTTCAGACACCTGTATGAAAGCGAGTTGTCTGGGTCTACTTTATCATTAATCAGGAGAAACACACCCTTCAAGAGCCCAATTCATACTTTAAAGAACTACACTTCAACAGTGTTTATACCTCTCCAGTGACATAAACCTGGACAGATGAACTTCATGTTCAGCATCTCTATCAAATACTGCCGAACAAGGCATAGTTCCTACCCTTTGTCTTCCACAACTGCTTCAGCGACAAGTTTCTTCTATAGATTTTTACAGTGCCAGGCACAACCAGGTTCCTTGCTAACGTGCAGTTTCCAGATATCATCATGGCATAAGACTGAACCATGAGTCACAGTCTTACTCTTCCACTCAAGCCCTGCATAACCTGGTGGTTACATACACATATCCATTTTTATTTATATGATGAACATGTTTGGTTTCCTAAAAATTTAAATCGCTGCCTCCTCTTATGCTGCAGCACATCTAAGAGAAAAATAACGAAAAAAAATTAATTCACATTACAGGGGACTAGAAATACTTCTAAGCATTCATATTAATCATATTTGTGGGTTATTTCAGGGTATAAATAAAGAGTGGAGCTAACTTTATTCTTTTGTACATCACCATAAACGCAGGTTTGAATTGCTCGTGTTGGACATGGAATTCCCCATGTCAGGAAAACATGGCTTTCGGGTAGCAACACCCCTGGGATATAGCCCTCAAGCTATGTATATGTTATCAAAAAGACTACCCTCCAATAGCACTTTTACTGTGGAAATAACAAATAACTACTGTAGAATTTGGATGTACACTCTATTTTTAAACTTCAGTGACCATGTCAAAATTTTGCCTGCATAAATCAGGACTTAAAATGCAATTTTAAGATAGTGTCCAGAAGAATTAAGTTTTGTTTCGATTTTTTTTTTGCTCCTAAGCCTCTTAATGATTTTAAGTAGTTAAAGCAATATTTGTTTTTCTGTAAAAGTCTACCTTTAAGTAATTGCTGTCATAAAGATCAATACCAAGTTTTAGCCTAAAGAAAATTTCTATAATCGAGTTATAACTATTTTGTTCTAGTTATGCACTGCTACACTTCAGTGACTGGGACTGCTGTAGAAACATCCTGGTGCTTTCCACAAAACAAGTAAAGCAATAAAGACAGCAAATCTCCTATATAATGTGTTCTTAATGAGATTACTCATTTTAAATAACTCATGCAAAATGTTTCCTGATGATGCTGTCAGGCAGCTATTTGGGTCAGTCTGCAGATAATGATTTTGTACAGCGTAATGTTTATCACACTATTTTTTAAACGAATTATCACCTCACCTCAAGAGCTTCTGAGCTTGTTTTGCAATTGTGAAGCCCCTCCCTTGTTTCACTGGGTTGACGTGAACTGAAATGGAAGGAAGGACCACTTATGTCATAAATTAAGTATATATTTCATTGTCAAGGGGCTATTACCATTTTAAAAAATCTTCTCTCCCATTTCTTCCCTATTCTTTGATGTCATAGAGGAGTAAATGGATTCTTTTGCCCTATTTCTCCCAAACTTTGCTCCTGAGCCCTTCAGTTAACACATGCTCTGCTAGAGTCTGCCTCTATCTGCCCAAGCAATGAAGCATTTGCTGCCCTGCTGAGATGTGCTGTGGTTTGCTACTAATTCAACGCTACCTTAGTCTAACTGGAACTGTCCCCACTGAATCCGTAAATCAGATTACAGGGGAGATGTAGCAGCTCTTCAGCACCTCAAGCTACAGCCAACAGCAATAGGAACAGCAGGTTTTTCCCCAGGGAAGGCTGAGAAGGAGTGGTGCAAATAAGAAGAAAGCATCAGAGAGCTATCCGAGGGGAAGAGGGATTTAAGTGGCTATTTTAAAAAGCAGTTTCATAGCTGGCAATTGGTGACAGACTCAACAGCGCAGGGTAAAAACAGTCTTTTTAAATGGTACAGAGGTAGACAGTGAAGTTCCTTGAGCACTGGCCAAGGAGAGGTACAGGAGACTTTGGAATGAAGAACTGCAGGAATACAGTGACCCAGCAGAAGTATGCAAGGCATGACTTTAGTACATCCTTCAAAAATAAAGCTGAGTTTTAGCACTCAAAATTTTCCATTACCATCAGTGCCGAGGTGAAAGATAAAAGAACAGAGCATTGTATTAATAGCTCAGTTTTCACATATTTCACATTAGCCACAAAAAACATTCCCCACCACCCGGATTGTCTGTGGAATTTATTAACCAACAGGGTTTTAATAGAAAAAGACTTAAAGCTTAGCGAGACAGAGAGACCCTGCAAAAGGCACTTTCTGGAGTGCAGAGCTATTTATTTATTTTATGGAGCACATCTACACAGGAGAGGAAGGGACATCATTACAAGGCACAATGCGAAGCCCCAGGAGAGCCGAGTCTAGCCAACAGAGCCATTTATTTGTTCTGTGTTTAAAGAGAGAAAGATTGATTTCAGAAACTATTCTTCTAGACTCATAGCCTTAAAAAAAAAGCAGAATTTGCATGTTTCAATATGTTTCTACTTGGCTCCATTGTACGATATTGTGTCAGAACATTCTTTACATAGAGCATAACCACCAGAACTAACATACAGGCATTTTCTAAAAGTATGAATTTCTTTAAAACATCTCCTGTGAAATGAGTTTGAATACAAAAGCCTTGATTAGTTTGGAACAGGAATGTTTACAGGCTGACTCCCGGATTAGGCTAAATTCAGATATTGTGCAGGGTATTAGTGTATTCCTGTCCCTCCAAGTGTTCCCAATAAACTGGGAAAAGAGAAAGCCAGAGTATCTTTATCCTCCATGCACTGACCTATTCCACGTAAACAGAGCAATAATATCCTGCACATGTATGCAGGGTTCAAAAAAGAGCGTGCTTTGGACAAAGGTAAACCAAGGAGCAGAAATACTGAGGGCCCGGCTGCCGAGCAGGCTGGCAGCCAACACTCCCACTAAATTTCCACAAAATGCAGGACCTCTGTAAAGCTGCAGCCCATGAGCTATCACAGCGTGCACAGCTGCTGCATTTCCCCTGTCGGGACCCTCGCTCAGGTTCCCAGACCTTAAAAGTCACCATCCCCTTCTGGAACAGGCTGCCCAGGGAGGTGGTGGAATCACCTTCTCCGGAGACGTTCAAACCCCACCTGGACATGTTCATGTGCAACCTGCTCTGGGTGGACCTGCTTTGGCAGGTGGGTGGACTAGATGGTCTATTGAGGTCCCTTCCATCCCCATGTGATTCTTCACAGGGAGGGGACAGCTGATACTGAATGAGGCTCTGCTTAAGGCATGCCCCAAATCCATGGCGTTTTGTGCCCACAACACCCTTTACCCCTCTCTCCTGCTGCTTCTCAGTGGCAGATGACTCCCCAGAAGGGAATCTTTTGATGGAAGGAGACTAGGAACTGTGGCCAAGCTGAGGGTGCAGCAGGGAAAAGCAGAGAGGGAGCCGATTCGTGCTGCAGGGTGACACAAGGTGAATGTTTGTGCTGAATGCTGAACTCAAAAAAAGCTGTCAACGGGGCCAGGAGAAAAGACAACTCCAAATGTTTTTGCATGTGATACTTCATTATCTTTGCATGATTGATCTAGCTAGCAAGCCACCCCAGCGATAGGAAGGTTTAGTATGCTAAAGAGCAGTGCAGTGAACTCCTTTCGGAGTATTTTATAATCAAACACTACAAATCCTTCAGAAGACATGACTAAAAGTGCAAGTGCAGACAAAGCCACCCTTAGGTAATTCCCTTGATTAAAACTCTCAGACTTAAAATGAATCTAATTAAGGACATTGAGAAGGCACAGAAAGGCAGTGCTCACTGATGCCCTCTTTTGCAGATGGTGAGTTTCCAAACAGAACTGAGAATCTTAATTGCAAGAATCATCGGTAAATTCAAAAAGGATGGTAAATTAGGGACTGCAAAAGTCAGGCTTTTACACAATAGCAAGGCTGCCAGATCTCCTGGTTCTTGCATTAGATGGGAAAGGCACTCCCAGGAGAGGACACAGTGCTTTTTATAAAAACGACTGAAAAAGGAGAGAAAAACCTACCCCAGACCTGTGCCATCCTGAGTGACACAGCCAGCAAAATTGATGAAAGAGTATACCCTTTCTACCAGTTTGTTTTTCCCTTCATTATTTGACTCTGTTCCATATACTGCTCTTGAGAGGCATCCAAACACACATTATGGTCATCTAATGGAGCTGTCACAACTGGCCAGATCTCTTTTTTTTTTTATCTTTCAAGCCCTCCATAGCAGGTAATATGCTTTGATGCGTCACTGGAAATTTCCATTTTGTTAATCAGCTTTCTATCAAAATGCTGATTTTTCACTGCTCTTCTTCTCAGATAAAAGCAAGGCAATTAAAAAATACTTTTCAAATCAAATGGTGACAAACACTGACCAGATAGAAGTTGATTTCTGTTGGATTTAATTTTCCCCAACTGTCTGCATTAGTCTCACAAGAAAAGAAATCTACAGAAGTATGGTAAAAACTGCTTATAAATATCTGGTCAGGTAGGCAGAAAAATGCTTATAAATATCCGATCAGGTAGGCAGAAAAATATGTTGGGCTGCAGAGAAAATGGCTTGATAAAAAAAGAAGCAGGAGGTACTTGGGAATTACAACTTATTTGTGGGGTACTGCTGAGCTCCTTCACTCCATTCAAATCTTATAAAGCAAAATACAGGTGGAAGCAAGCTCCAAGTACGCAATTACCTCAAGGACCACATGTTGAATTCTACACTAAAAAACTAAGTGAATGGTTGAACTCTATTGTAATAGTAGGTTGGGTTTTTCTCTTAGACTGATAGAATGGTTTGGGTTGGAAGGGACCTTTAAAGGTCATCTAATCCAACCTCCCCCTGCTGAGGGCAGGGACATCTTTTACTAGATCAGGTTGCTCAAAGCCTCATCCAACCTGATCCTGAATGTTTCCAGGGATTGGAAATCCACCACTTCTCTGAGCAACCTGTTCCAGTGTCTCATCATCATAAAAAATTTCTTCCTTATGTCCAAACTAAACCTACTCTCTTTCAGTTGTCCCTGGTCCTGTTGCTACAGGTCTTGGTAAAAAGTTTCTCTCCATTTTTCTTATAAGCTCCCTTTACATATTTAAAAACTGCCATAATGTCTCCCCAGAGCCTTCTCTTCTCCAGACTGAACAGCCCCAACTCTCTCAGCCTGTGCTCACAGCAGAGGTGCTCCAGCCCTCTGATCATTTTTCTGACCCTTCTCTGGACCCAGTCCAATAGGTCCACATCTTTACTGTGCTGAGGTCTCCAAAGCTGGACACAGTACTCCAGGTGGGGTCTCAGAAGAGGAGAGTAAAGGGGCAGAATTACCTCCCTTAACCTGCTGGCCACAATTCTTTTGATACAGCCCAGGATGCAGTTGGCTTTCTGGGCTGCAAGTGCACATTGCCAGCTCATGTCCAGCTTTTCATCTACCAGTATCCCCAGGTGTTTCTAGTCAGGGATGCTCTCAATCCCTTCATTTCCCAGCTCGTATTGATACTGGGGGTTGCCCCAACCCAGATGCAGGACCTTTCACTTGTCTTTTTGATCCTCATGAGACTCACACAGGCCCACTCCTCAAGCCTGTTAAGATCTCTCTGGATTGCATGCCATCCCTCAGGCGTATCAACTACATCACTCAGCTTGGTGTCACCTGCATATTCGCTGAGGGTGCACTCAATCCCACCATCTATGCTGCTGACAGATACTAAAGTGTCAGTACCAGTTTCCACTCTAACAGTTTAAAAATAACACTTCTTGGAGTTATTCTGATCTCAGTCCACTTCTAGCGCTAACAAAGACAACAAAGTTTGATTCTCAGTTTACCATTTTTTGTGACATTATAGAAATTCGCAAGATAGCAGGTCTATAGATATTACCTATGCATGCACACATAGCTGGTGTAACAAGAGACAAGAAAAGAATACTCAAGCTAAATGCTTTTGATGGTTTAAGAAAAAAGTATCCTAAAAAATACCCAAAGCATTTAAAGCCACTATATGAAAAGACAGATTTTGGTGCTAGTGGAAATCACTGAGTGCAACTGCTCCTAACTTATCACAAACTCCTGGTACCATCACCATTTCTCAAAGCACCACACTGCCATACTTCTGCTTATGCTGCAACCCTCTTAATATAAACAAAAACCAGTGGAAACTGATAATTAAGAAAAGTTATTAATTAGTTACTGGGCTAGATCCTTATGTGGTAAAAAACTGTTTAACTCAAGTGCTCAATCAATACTTTTAGGTGGGTCTATTTTAATATAGGTCAACAGTGATATCATAAATTTTAACATATTATAAGGACAACCAAAACTACAGGGTCTACAATCACTTGCAAGATTAGTGAGAGACTGAGGGAGAGTGAAAACTTGAATTTGCTTCTCATTTATCTACTCACAAAAGGTGATAAGTTGATATCTATGGACCAACATGATGCTGTGGTCCAGAGCCAAAGAAAATATCAACTAAATCCTGCCAAGTCCTCAACTGAGATAAATCATCATAGCTCTATTAGTCAGCTTTCTACTCCGACTTCCAGAATCCAAGGATTTGGCTCTATCTACAATGTATGTTCAGACAAGATATTAATCAATGCAGTGTCAACTTGACCGCAGTTTCTTCTTTCTCTTCAAATATTACTGTGTCTTTGATAGTTAAAAGCAAATCTCACTGAAGATATCTAATTGGCAGGAGGAGGAAAGCTTTTAAAAGGTCATTTCCTATAAATCCAGCAAACTAAAGTTCACTTATTGCCCATCATTTCAAAAGTTGTTGTTACTTACACTAGGCAAATTTTCCCACTTATTAGTCCATAAAGCACTCGGCATCATCAGTCTTTCTTTCTTTCTTCCATGCGAATGTGGAAAAGATCCATTTCCCTTTCCTTGTGTCACCACCTGGGTCTGGGGACAGCCTGGTGATTTACACATCAGCTGTTTCTCATAGACCCTGCCTGAGCTTATGAATGAATTCCCACAAACTCTGTCCATAACCAGAGAAAACTAGCAGGCTCCCAGTCATCACGCTCAGCTGGAGCACAGAGTTATAGCAATCAACAATAACTTCACACTCCTCTGAGCTGGACACGATAACTACCATGCCATGCTTGCTGCTGATCCCCATTGCTCCATGTGGAAGCAATTAAATTCCCAAAGAGGCTGAACTTCTGGAGAAGCCCTGGTAAGTCACTACCCAACATTTTAACAGCTCAGGCTTCCCAAGGAGCTTGGTCTGGCCTCAGGATTCGCTTCTGTTCTTTCTCAAACGCACTGAGTATGGAAATTTTACCCGACGGGGCTGCTCCAAACACAGAGACTTACCATTCAGTCTCTCAAATCTTTGTATTAAAAGGCTCAAACTTACGGTAGAGTGCTGAATGGGTATCCAGGCAGGTGTTTCGACTGAGCTTTTGTGGGATGGGCATCTGCCATGGCTTTGCTGCAAATAAGTGAAAATGGCATTACACACAACACAGTATGTGCTGCAATCAGTAGGCGCAACGGACTCCATTCCAGATGGAGCATCTAGGAGTTTGCCACTACACATTACACCTCACGAAGTCATTTTCCACTGTCATGTAGGGAAAATAACCCGCAGTTCAGCGGACCAAAAAGTCCTCAACCATTACCCATTAATTTTGTTTTGAAGTTCTCAGTTACATGGGTGAACATATCCTTCATCCGCTCTGAATCCCAAGCTTGTGCCATCTGGCTTTCCTCCATGCCGGAGCATTCAGAGAACAACAGCAGAGCTTTAGGTAGCAGGTAGAGACTGGCTTTTTTTTCTCCCCATTTATGACAAGCCATTTCCCTTATGTCCCATTTGATGGCTGCAGCTGAACAGCCCCAGGCTTTTTTTTTTTTTTTTTTACAGGAGGAGTAAGCTTGTCCCAAATTTTTAGGGTGTGTTTCTTTGCTGAGCAGAACATTCTGCTTCCTCCCCAGATTGGTTCCTGGAGGACATGGAGCAAGTACCCAAGACTCCTGCAGTTCCCTGAAACTTTGCAGAACCAAAAGTGAGAGATTAATTTAAAGTCTAATGTTCCACATGGCAGTGCAAGATACAACCATCAGCCTTCGGGCTGATCTTGTTGTAATTTCCCTTGCATTTGCAGTGATTCAATTACATTTTAGCAAAGGTTTGGAGCCCATGAGAATGAATTGCACAACAGATTGGGTCAGAGTCCCTGAAGAAAAGTTCAGAATAAATTCTGGTGTCTGCCACCATTACTCTCAGCATTTCACATAAGAGTCAACCTGCTATTTAGCTCCTTGAATTAGCGACTCTCATAATCATGTGTGTTCCTGCAGCTGGAAGTAATGCAGAAGAAAAAGCCTTCTTCCTTTTATTTTCACTTAAGCAGATCTATTGCAAGCCACTACATCACAGCCTTCTTTTTCCCATGCTGAGAGCAAAGGAGAGCAACCTCTGCAAACACTAATATTAGGCTTCACATGATTTTCAATTTTGAGTCTGATTTAAAAATATTAAGTAATAAAGCACTATTAGTGTTTTGGTTTTTATCTCCAAAAAGTAAACATTTGTAAAGCAATGCAATAGTAAATACTTTTATAAGTAAAAAAAATAAAAAGAAAAAAGGAAAAAATGTGCATATCAGTTTCAGCTTTATATTCCCCAAACCTTAAAAACTGGTTATCTCTTATGTTTTCACTTAGACAACTTTAAGGAACATTCAAAAAAAACCAGCTACCAAGTAAGAAGCATTGTACCTTTAGAGGGAAGTTTAGAAAATCTTATTTAAAAGGATTTGAAAAAGTCACTCCTATCATGTCAGAAATATCCTGTGGGTGTGTGTTATCTCCTGCAAGGACGGAATGAATGCAACAGCAAACTATGTAATCCTATCAAAATAATAAAACTATAAACAAATTTTGATCAAAATGCTGCATGAAATATAGGCAAGTATTTTTTCCTTTCTTTAACAGTTGTAGGTCTTCAGTTTTTAATCCAAGGGAAGATAAAGGCAAGAAAATTAACAATTTGCTTTGGACAGGAAATATTTTTCTGATTGAATAGCCTGATCGTACAAACTCAGGTAACCGTGTATAACATGCTTGTCAGGAGACTCCTCAGAAAGACACCTCACATTCTTAAAGAGGATACATCTGCAAAATAAAAGCTCCAGATCTCATAGCAGCAGGGGCTGATACTCTGCAAGTATTCTTGACTTTGAGATTCATACCAAAATTGCCCCAGGGCCCAGAATCACATGACACAGGCTGCGTATTCAAGGGCCAGAAAGATAGAGGCAGCTGGGAAATGCTCCCAGGCAGCAGCTCTCCAGAGATCCCAATTTTTCAGCACAAGGGCTGGGCTGATGGTGCATCTGGGCTGTGGGGTGACCTGCAGAGTTTGGCCTTTCACAGCTGGATATTTGAATTACTGTGCTGATAACATGACATTGCAGTGGAATCGTCTGAGAAATGCATGTAGCTCAAGGGCTAGGGCTGAACACTTTTCTCCTACAGCTGTTTGGGGTTGGGTTTGTGGGTGTGGTTTTTTTTTTAATTCCAGCTGATTTCTTATTTGAATGATCACTGCTTTTTGCATTGTTTGTATTGTAAAAAACAATGTTTTCCATACCTTTCCTATTTTACACCCTCATCTAGTTGATATAGTTCTAAGAAACAAGGTAGAAATATCAGTTGCTGGTAATGCTTTTCTTCATAAAATTGCTCAATTTTATTATTTATTTTTTTAAATCAGTCAAAAGCTCCGACATGTCATGCGTAGAGACACTGACTAAAAAATATTAACCAAAGGTCAGCACTACATAAAGTATTCTGCAAGCATAAGAAATGCAAGTAAGCACAGGAATAAATGTATTGGGAATTACTTGGAGATTGTAGAAGGAATTAATTACATTTGATTATTACTGCTAACATTTTCACTCACTTAGGAGTTTGGGAACCATAAGGACTAAAGACCCTGGTCCATCACTACACTGGAAAGGTAAAATCTGAAAAGTGATGAAAATCCATCATTTGAAATAATTTTTCTTCAGATGGCCTTCAAGGGAGGACAGAATTACTTGCAGTTTGCTTTTCACGTTTACTAGTATTTGTATGCAAAAAGAATACGTCTCGCCTTGCTGTTTGGGAGAATATGTTCCAATAAAAGATTTCTCCATCTGCAATGGAAACAGAGGCTGCTTCTCCATAGCTTCCGAATGAGCGATTTCCACAGTCTTGTTTTATTCCCTTTCTTTGAGGATACCCGGCATCCTGCGCTAAGCTTCACCCTTGAGACAACTCCAATGTAGTGATAGACACAGTTATCCAGGCGTAGGCTTTATCACAGCTTCATGCAATCAGAGCCTCCAAAATATGCAATAAGATCTTCGGCTTGTGTAATTTTTGTATAAAGAGATCTTGGGACACAAAAGAAGAAATCCATTCTCATTGCTGAATTCAGCATCAGTCACAGCTTCTTTTCTAGGCTGATGCTTTAAATCCTTGATAAATTGCATGGCAATAACACACTCAGGGAGCAACGAAGTGATGACAAAGTCAGATAGAGATGCTAACTTATAGTCAGTAAGAGACAATGCATGTGCTCCTCTGGAGGCACTGCTCCATGTAATTCCCAAACCAACAGGTTTACCAAGCATCCAGAAATGCAGACCCCATAGGTAACCAGGACACAGGAAGCAGAAGACAAAACCAAGGGTGCAAGCCCTTCAGGGTCTCTGTGCCCAACATCTACCTTCCCGGCACACTACCTGTAAGGAAGCTTCTTCCCTATGTTCTTTTCTCAGTCAGGTGTTGAAATAACCTGACTGCTATTAGCACTGGTGAGAAACACTGGTATAATGTATCTGCAGATAGATTAATTTAATGCAGAGTAGTAACATTTTTTCAGTGGTGTCCAGGGACAGGACAAGAGGAAACGGGCACAAACTTGAATATAAGAAGTTCCACCT
>JAOXJM010000001.1:207129983-207140862 GCA_026413425.1 Tringa solitaria | reverse complement strand
AGCTAAGCTCCTTCTGTGGCCTCATTCCCCTCCTGTTTTTTCCCCATATGGGTTTCTTCACCAGCAAGATGGGAATGACAGCTCGCATCTGTTTCTGCATCTCCGCCGTGCTCCCTACTCTCTGCGACAGCCACCCGCCACTCCTCAATGCTGCCTGTGGGTGCCCAGGGTGTCTTCTCCTGCCCTTCTCTATGTCACGGATGGGGGTCCTCATTTTGCATGGCCATCACACAAAAAAAATGACAGCAACGAGGACAGCAGTGCAAACCACTGATTTGCCTTATCATTTACGCAGACTTCAGGTGTTGGGGCTAACCCAGAGATTTTGCAAGTCCTACGGAAATGATGAAATTCATCAAAAATAACCCAGAGCAGGGAGCACCTGTGCTGAACCCCAACGTCTGGACTTCCTCCAGTAACTGCTCCTTGTAAATACTATCACCATGTGCAAATGCAGTTACAAACATGCGGTGAGCTGCCTGCCCTGTAGCAAGAGAAAGGGAGTTCACTGATTATCTCCCTGTCATTTAATATTAAGTTAGTTTGCTAAGTTTGAGGACATCTCAAAGAATCATTCAGCTTATTCCTACCCCAGATCTTTAATTCAGGAAGTGTCCTTAACCCCAAAGTTCCTACCCGGAGGCTGTTGCTGTGGATAAAAAATTATTTACATGCACGCTTGGAAGAAATTATTTAGAAGGACCATTCCCAAACAGTCAGGTTAGATCTAACATCAGTGTAAGAGTGCTGAATTGGGACCAAGGCTTTTTTATTTTGCAGGCCTAGAGATGCAAAGTAAGCTGTGTTTTTCCCCCAAAAAGCCACAATAAGCCACAAGAAACTTGCATCTCTCCAATCAGAAACATCATGACTATCTAAACTACATCTGATTGGCCTCTTTAAAATCCTAGGACCCATATAATGCCCCCCCATTATTTTTTTTTAATTCTTTAGTTTACAGAATATACTGATAAG
Source organism: Tringa solitaria (assembly GCA_026413425.1). NCBI lineage: Eukaryota > Metazoa > Chordata > Aves > Charadriiformes > Scolopacidae > Tringa > Tringa solitaria. Next base: position 207,139,887 of record JAOXJM010000001.1, on the reverse strand, counting down.
CTGAAAAAATGTGTGTATTACACCATTATTCTGAGAGTGCTCTAGCAGCTAGAGATATTAATAGACACAAGCATAGGCTTAGATAAAATATGAAATCATTTTCCCTTTGCTAGTAAAAATAAGTAAATTACATATCATTTAGAAAGTGATATAGAAACAAACTGCATAATCTACAGAAATAGAGAACAAAATGCTCATTGAAGCAAAGCTTATTTATCACTTTATCTTGCAACCTGACACAGTACATGCTCAATCTATTTAATTACAGGAACAGAAAAATAGCAGAGAAATATGTACACATAACAGCAATGTTTCCAGTCCTACCTTGGTCGTGACAATGCACAGACAATCCATTCTGTAAATCTCCACAGGAGTGTATGTAAATCATAAAAACAAATCAGCAAGGGTGAGGAAAGGCTTTTGAACAGCATGAACAGAACCGGAGGCTTGAATCTGCACAGCCTGCTTTTCCAAGTGGGGCCCTCATAAGAAACTCGAGTCCTCCTCCACAATGCTAAAGGCAGTCATGATGCTCACAGGGATCAGAAAACCCACTAGAAATCGTCTCAAGCAAAACTTCCAGGTGGCTTATCAGGCTTGATTGCTGCATTGTTCAATCTGTGATCAAAATATTCTGTTGAATGGTATGCAGCCTTCTAAATGGGAAGATGAGAACCACAACAAGCACAAAAGAGCAAAAGCATCACATTTCAGCCCTGGCTCTGGTTTCACAATTCTGATCTGCTGTTTCAGTATACCCATAAGATTTCCTTTGCCAAGTCTCTCTCTCTCTCTCTCTCTCTCAATCTCTCTCCCTCTCGCTCTCTCCTTCCCTGTCTTTTTTTTTTTTTTTTTCTCCCCCCTCTCGCTCGCTCGCTCTCTCCCTCCTCTTTTCTACTAACTCTGAGCAAGCACAACACACACAACTATCGGGCCCATCTATCACAGCGCTGTCACTCCTCTGCCAAAACCACTGCTTTGGGTTGTACGGGCTTTTATCAAGAGCACGGTTCCTACAAACGCAGATTGCTCGAAGTGCATGATTGAAACATTAAGGTGTGTGCGAGAGCTCGTGCGTCACATCTACAGTCGCTCAGAATTACTAGGTCAGATTCGGATTCAGGAAGCGAATATAAATAACAGCTGGGTAAGGCGAACTTTCAGAAAGTATAGCAGAAAATAATCAGTCAGGGGTAAAAAAAAAAAAAAAAAGGAATTGCATATTTACAAATGCACGCAGGTCTGTGAGGCTCAACAGTGATATAATTATAGTTTACCACTCATGGGAAAATAAAAACACATTATATACATTATTCAAAGACCGAGAGAGGCACCTTTTTTTTTCCCACTTATGAAAAATACATCAAAGTTTTAATTAAAAGAAAGCACCCCAAAGAACAGAGCTTAAAAACTCCTTAAGTTCTCTCCCAAACTTTTTTCTGCGTCTATGACAGATCCACAGACTTCATCAATTTATCTCGTGGTCTGTATGTTTCGCTCAGAGTTTTACAGACTGTTCAGCCCACAAAGCCCTACCTTTCTTGCAGTGATGCTGGTGCAGAGCTTGCCTTTCAGGTGTCTTACATGAATCATTCTGAGTTAGAAAGCTCGCTGTCAGCTCTTAAAGTCTTCCCTCTCTTACAGATAGAGGAAGAGAGAGAGAAGAAAGAGGGAGGGAGAGAGAAAGAGACACAGAAGGGGAAAGATATGTAAAATGAAAGCTCTGGCCAAAGAGAGAGGAAAATCAATGCTCCTATTCACTGGAAAAAAAAAATACAGCCAACTGGACTGTTGACAGCAACAAGAGGAAACGTCTAGACACCCATACATTACAATTCACCTTTTCAACACACTGGACAGCACAATTCCCCCTGGGTGCTTTGCTGAGGATCTCTCATTCTCACTCAGAGCTAAAATATGTTTTCAATAAAATAAGCCTTTCCAAGAAAATAAAAGGATATTTAAGAGTCATCTCTCTTCCATAAATTACTCAGGTTATAACCCTAATATTCTTGTGATTGCTAAAGCAGCAAGAGGCTCAGTAAATGACACACATTATTTTGCCAAAATGAGGTCACTGCTACCAAAGTTACAAAATCCATAGTGAATCAGATATGTGGTCAGAGAGCAACCAACCCTCCCCCAACTATTAAGGTCTTGGTGAATGTAACATCTTAAAGAGAAAGTCTCCAGAGCACTTACAACTGTGTCTAAAACTTTAACTCGCTCTGAATGACTACATGTGCACAAAACAAAGTTGATTTGTGTTTACAGGCTGCACTGGAACCTGCATGTTTTCTCCCTTCTGAGGTTTAGTCCGGTAGCCAAACAGTCAGACAACTTTGTTAAACTACAGATTATATGAAACAGAGAACTCTTCAAGCATCCTTGAAGTAGGAACCAATTAACCATCTACTTAAAAACAAATTAACCCATTAGGCCGGTCTAACCTAAGCCACGCTTGTGCTTTAAGCATGAAAGGGTAAAGGGAATTCAGTCAACTTTAAAACCAAGAAATATTTTAACACTTAGATGTAAAGCATCCAGCAGTTTGTTCTCTTCCACTTGGTAGATTCAAGATGATCTAGTAAGGTGTGAAATATTTCCATACACATAATTGCCTAATGACTTGGCTGTAAAATTTCATGTCATACTCAAAACTGGCATATGGGGATGTATTTTGAAATTTAAGTGCATGATCTGTAAATGCTTCTACTTGCAAGTAACTCCGCTACCGTGAGCTGGTCCCAGTGAATTCACAATCCTAGTTACAGTTTATGTAATAAACAGAGTTGAACCCTTTGAGGTTGTTTATGTGAACAACATGACTCATGTGTTTGTCTGGGAAAACCAGGCTACATCACTGTACCTAAAAGCTTTCTCCATGCACTCCTACAATTTTTGAGTGCCACCTCCTTCTACAAGATGCACCAATGAGCATTTGCCCATGTGCTACCCAGGCTCAGTGCAACCTTGAGCGCCATGGTGTCAGGAATACTGCCACCTACACTTTACCCTCAGAATCTCCTGTTGCTCCAGTCAGAAGAGACCCACACTTTTGGGGACACAGACCCCAGCTCCATCCTTCCACGGGCTCATTTTGGTTGCCAGGGCTCCAGGTCATAGTTTGTAACACATATCTATTGATGACTCAATGAAGTCGGGGCTGCAATATGGGAACAGGTGACTGTCAACAGGTCTCCAGTGTTTCCTCCAAGCACACAGTTCCTCATTTTCATTAACTATCCTTCCCAACCCCCAAAAACAGGCTAAGCTGCTCCATTTTCTTCCTCCAACTAGATACTTTTTCCATTCATTTTTTCTCCCCAAGCTTAAGATTTTCAAATCCTTGGCACTGCTTTACCCTTCATTAGCAACATCTCCTCCTGCTCTAATTTCTGCAGGTCATATTGCTGCTTAGTTCTATTTTTTCCTCTGCTCTTCCAGCCTTCGTGTTATCTGTACCTATGATCATGATTGAAATCTACTATAGAAAGACTTGACCCAAAAACTAAACAAATTGAGAAGCAGCCATCTGGGGTGAAAAGAGATGGTTTATAGTTGCTCGTAGTTGATTTAGATGGTCAAAAATAACCTCTGCAATGAGCTCTGACTCTCAGGAAGCCTTAATACAGGAAGAATAACAACTATTTCCCACTGGCTCTGCAGACCACCATGTAAAAACCACTTACTCAGGTGACTGCTTCCTTCTCCTCTCATTTTACCAAGATGCCTATTTTTAAATCATACAAAAACAAACAATTTGAGGTGAATGGGTGAAATGTGATGGGCTGTATAATGCAGTAGTTTAGAGTGGACAATTTAATGCCTCTTTCTGGCATTAAAATCTTCACTGCATCCAGGTACTTCCACTTGGATAACCAAAGCATAGAGTTTAATTAGGCAGTTATACTTAGAACCGGAGCCTGTAACATCCAGCTGAATTTAATATTTGTAAAAGCAAGCTTCTGCAAAACCAATAGGAAGGATTCTATGGGGTTTTTTTAAATCTTTCATGACACACCTTTTTAAACATTTCTTAAACTCTTTTGAAACTCATTTTAGAGCAAAAGCTGTAAAGAAAAAGTGATTCTTTAAAAAAAAGCAAACCTGGCTTTATTATTATCTCTAATTCAAATAGTAGAAATTAAGAAAACAAAGAGTACTCCAGGTACTCTTTGGAGTAGACACTAAGAAAAGAGACATCTACCGTACTGCTAACACAACATTAGTAATGTCAGCATCTTGCAAAATTTAGCCAGTGACTATTTAGAGCTCCATGCACCTACACAGAGAACACATCAACACACAGATCCTGTTACAAATGTGGAGAAAGATTTATTTACTCCTAATGTATCTGAAGTTGTGTACTATGGAGCATTTGTTGATGGAATTACACTGCCAGTCTTTCACATGGAGTAATGTTCTTTTTCTTCTTTTCAGGTCCTATATTGCAACCAAACAAGCTACAAGTAAATACTGTCCTGATTACATCTCTTCCAACAGGGCAATTGATGTAGCCATGAACTTAACATCTTTAGAGTCAAATTCATTTATACCACTGCAGCCCAGTTCCAGCTAAGTTGCTCTGCACCACAACTGGTTAGTTAGTGCGTTAGCACCGGGATACAAGTTATATGAGTAATTATAGGATATAAGGGAAAAGCTCATGAGACAGCCTCTTTATTAGGACTGGTTTGTGCTACACACACACACACAAAAAAAAGACAAACTACTTATCTTGCAGATCCTGGTAATGTAGTTATGAGCTATATTACGTACGAAATGTCAGAATAAATCCTGCTTCAGCCAGGAAGAGAGGTTAATACAAATTTCAGAAGGTGTGAAGTTCTGTATGCCTTAGTTGCTAAGAATTTTAATGCAGTTCCCAGACGGAACCAGGAGCCCATGAGTGCTGGTGTTAATTTAAAGATCAACAAATTAGCAATTCTGCCTCTCCTGACTGCAGCAGCTCTAGCAGCAGCAGTTCTGCAACTGGCCTCAGGCCCATGAGAGTCTCAGGCAGAAGCTATAACAAGAATCATTCCCTTCTCCCGTGCATGGCAAATTTCATTGCTATTTAGGACGATCAATGCTGGAGCCCTGACCAATTTCCCTGTCTGGTAGTCTTCTCAAAAAAAAAAGAAAAAGAAAATTTTCTGTTCCATAGGGTAGCAGAGACCTTGCCACTCTAAGCCCTGCAGGTAGATGTAAAATGGGTGCGAGGAGCAGTGAAGGCTGGACAGGCAGCTCCACTCCATCATAGGGACTTCGCACCCACAGAGTGGCCATGGTGGCCCCAGGCTCAATAGCCACAGAAAAAGGCTCCGTTCCTGACCCAAGCACATGCCCAGTTTGCCACCCTTGCATTCAGTGCATGGGAGCTCACACCGCTTTAGTCAACCATCACCCCAGCACTCCAAAGAGAGAAGAAAGCTATTTTTATTATTTTAACAGACAACGAGCACTTTGCAGGCTCTGTTTGCTGAGAGCCTTATTGTAATAGCTGGCCTTTGGCTGCTGCACCTGGTGGTGTGTAAAGTCACTTGCCTCCAGTGGGATTGGAGGGTAGTGTTCTCCCTGTCAATGTAATCACTGGATAAGTGACAATGGAAAGGACCTGACGAGGTCTTCATTTCAACCTCCTGCTCAAAGTAGGCTCAGCAGTGAGGTCTGATCAGGTTATTCAGGCTGTTAGCCAGTCTGGTCTTGAAAATCTCCAAAGACAGAGACCGTGCAACCTCTCTAGTAGTCTAATTCCCACAAGCTGAGCAGCCTGTGAGAAGACAGCAAGACAAGCTGGGAACAGAGTATGACTTGTAGGCCTGTAGGAAACACACATTCATAATCAGAGGGTGTGGAGCAGAGGACGGGGAAAGGTTCTTGAGCCATCCTGCAGCTTTGAAGGGCCATGGATAAACTAGCCTTTTGAAAGCTCTGCAGCCTTCATTAATCTAAAACTTATACCTAATGTATTATGTGTCTATTATTTCCCATACAAATCCATAATTGCTTCCCACAAATCTCTTATTCAGAAAGAAACAGAAGTGCTTCGGTTACAAATCCTCCACTGGCTTTATGTGGGCTGGGATGCTCGGCGATAGAAACACTCGGTACTCAAGGGCAATACGTCCTGAAGTGGCTCTCAGCTCTCAAGATCCACGATGAATGAAGAGTTCATTTTAATTCTTGAGCGTTCTGCCTGGGGAAGTAAATCTAACAACCAATTGATCATCAGCAACTGAAAAGCTCTGGTGCATATGTTTAAACATGTAGCCAGCCCTAAATAGCTATGTGTCACGGTCCTAGCAGCGTGCCACTGATACTCAAGCACAGTCACTTGAAAAAGAAATCAGACAAAATGACTCTTTCAAATGAACTGGCACACTAAGCCACAAGTTCCAGGAAATGAAACCAACGCATCTGCTATCTGCTATCCTATGGCACTGGAAACTGGAGAAAATACCACTCACAGCTCTGAATGTCTTCGAATTTGGCAATGGAATTGCCAATTTGGGGAGTTTACTCTCATGTACGCTTTGTGCTGGAGAGCTACAAACAGCAGGAAAATGTAGGGCATAGAATTGCTGATGAAGAAACACTGAGTCCAGGAGTTCAGTCTACGTTGGGAAGATGGTGCATTGTTCAATTGGGCATGCATACTGGCAATGATGTGAAATTGGCCTGAGATCCACTATATCCCATGATTTCTACAACATCCTCATGGACACAATGTATTCAGGGTATACATCAAGCTTTTGATAATTCCTTGCTTTGGGAAAATAATTTCTTCCATAAATATAGAGACAAATTTCAACGAGTACGCATTCTGCATTTCAACGATCAAATAGCACCACAGTCCTATATGGCACAAAAGTTTTTCTGATCAGCTGGGAACACAGCAAAACAAACAAACAAAAAAAAAACCCTCAGAAAGTCATGCCAGGCAATTAGTTCTTTTGGTCTTGAAAAGTTAACAAACAGAGAAATCGATCTAGAAATGTAAACAAAGCCCATGAAAAAACCTTAGACAAGAGGAATAATCTGCAAGTTTCCCCTGTTAGAAATAACCTTTGCTGAAGTCTACAAGGTATCACATAAGCATGCCAACTCAGTTAATGCCTGTTTTCTTTTCATCATGTTTCCAGCTTGCAAACCTTAAAAGAAAAAAGTAATAATTTTCTTTCACTTAGAAAAGAAAAAATACACAATGACTTCAAGGCTGAAAGTCTACATAATAATACCTAAGCTCAAGAGAATTGTTCCAGCCAAGTTGTGAACCTATGAAAATAATGGAGATATTATAATGAAACACTTATAAATTCACCATTGCAAGCAGCAAGACTGTTACAAAGAGAAGTGTAACATACCCCTTTACCACATCCATAAAGTCATATTGCTTTGTGTATTATTCAGTGTAGTTTTAGGGTAGGTATCATTAGACTGCCCATACAAAAACCATCACTTCGCTGACATTCCTATTCTTCCATACTGACTCCAGACCGAAAATAAACTACAATGCACACTGACAGACTGAAAAACACCTTGAATAAAATTTACTAACTCTGCAACACCTCAAGAATACACCAAAATGAAAACATCTTGAGATCAGCAATCCTGTAGAGCCATCCCGATATTAACAACATTTTTACATAAAAATAAAAAGTAAATCCTGCCTAGGACAGCATAAAGTGCACAGGGCTAGTAACGTACAGCAATAAATTGTAGCCATAAACCTCATTCAAATCTGGTAATGTGCACGCAGTCATTAAGCAGCAAAAAAATGACTGCAGGAGCTCAAATTTAATATATTATACACATTTCACCTCTAGCAAAACTTGACTAAATAAGGATTTCATTCTCTGTCACAAAAGAGTGGGCCATACCTTTGTCTTCATGTCTACCACATAATTTTCGAAAGTCTGGTTCTCCTTATTGTGTTCACCACATTGTCCAGATCCTTCTGATCCATTGGAAGCTGCAGACTAAAGAGGGGAAAAAAAAATAAAATACAGTCACTGAGATGTGCACTATAATTTTATTACACTTAATTACACTTAAATGTAAAGTTGAACATGCACATACAAAAGGGTAGCCTGAATTCACATAAATGTCAGTTGGCTCATACATAAGATTTTCAACTCAGTGTTTTGTCATGCAAAAATTTCTGGGTTTAATCTTATAGCCAGCCACTCTCATGGAAGTCTGTGAAAGTCTTAATAGGCTAAATCTACAAGATGATGCTTATCATAATCTCTAGTTGACTAGAGAAGGCATTCAAGGTGCTCTGTAGCTCTCAGCATCAGGACATAGAGATAAGGAAGGAAATCAGTGCCCTGCCAAAAAGGCCCGCAGACGGTAATGGGTTCTCATCTGGAGTAGCTGCAGGAATAAATCTCCTTACAGCACCAACTCAATTACCTGGTTTGTTTTCACATTTCTAATTCACAACATTCTCCTAAGTGACATATTTTTGAAAGGGTTTCATACTTGTGTAGGTGCCATATTTGCAAATCTTTTAAATTCAAATGCTTTTTTTTTTTGTTACCTTTCCTTCATTTACACAGTTTTCAATCTTATATTGCTTAAAGAAAACCTTCATAAAACACATAGGGGTTTTTTTCAAATAATATTTTTACTAGAAGATATAGCGAAGGGCTATATTTGTTTTTTCAATTTTCCTGCTGGAAATCTAATACATTATTGTAGATTTTGCATTAAGTCAATAAATATTATTTATTTACAATGCTCTGCCCTGCAAAAATGTTCTTGAAGAGCTAGCCTTTGAATGAAACATGATGACTGCCACTAACTCGGATCTCAGAAAATTTCTGGGCACTTTGCAAGAGCACGAACAGGAAAGGAGAGTGAATTCAAACAGGGTACAGTGTCTTGTAGCTGTCGGCGCTGAGCATCACTGACACTGAGAGTGATTTAGATCCATCCTTTTTTTAGCCTGTGCACCAGGAGCGCAGTCAATTTTAACACAACAGGCAAGAAATTGTTAGCATTTTAAATAGACCAACCATTGCCAGCACAACTCAGAAAACAACAAGGCAGTGCCACAGAAACAGCCAAATCACATCCACATGTGCAAATGTTTTCTCCTCTGACACTAGATTGTTTATTTAGGGCTCTGTCCAACAAAAGACTGAATGCTGGCCCCAACCCAGGCAACTACTTAGACACGTGCTTTTAACTTCACTGGAACCAATGGCATTAGTCTTGTGCTCCACTACAGAATGTGTTTAAACGTTGGATCAGGCCCAGCAGCTCAGCGCTACATGGGGCTGAGCAGACAGGACTCCACGCATGTCCTCTCTAAAGTTTTAGCTTCTCTAACACATTTGCAATCACAGAGAACCATGTGTTCCTCTGGCTTGTTTCTTATCACCGAAGGCTGTTGCATTTCCCCCATTTGTAATCTGGAAGGGAGGAAGGAATAGCAAGGCAACCCAGCCAGAATTATGCAGGACAGCAAGGGGAACTGAACCCAGGTCTTGCATCTTGCCTCAGAGCCTACAGAAAATCCAAGCAACTCCCTAAATGTTTCTTTCAGGAAAGGAAAATTGGTTTTACAAGGGTGCATAAAAATTTTCATTTCATCTTTGCTTTCTTTGAATATCTGACACAAATGTTTTCCATTGTTATTACTTACGGGCAACCATATAAACTATGCAAATCAATATATTATTTATTTGCTGTAATCATCAAGACCAAACTCTGCCTGTTCCTAAAGAAGCTAAGCTTCTGCAACTTCTCAAAAAGGGGGTTGACAATTTTCAGCAGAAACTACAAACTGTATGCATTTATCAAATGAGCGCAGCTGCAAAATTGGATAAGGAACTTTAGTTTGTTTATATTTCACATTTTTTTTCTTCAAATTTTTCACCATTAGCTGACT
>JAOXJM010000001.1:207115069-207129883 GCA_026413425.1 Tringa solitaria | reverse complement strand
GACTCCAATATTTTGAAAGAACATAAAACAATGTCATAAGATGCTATGAAATGTTTCAATTGTTTTCCTTAGGGAAATGGGTCACAGATTAATTGTGAAGAGCAGCAAAACCAAGGACATTAGGAGGGTACAAACAGCTCAAGTAAGAGTAATTGTAATAAATCTGGAACATCTCTCTGTTCCAGTGTATTAAGGTTCAATAAGCATTAGCAAAATAATATATGGTTTCCAAACTTGAACAAAGTACACGTTAGCAATCCATCTGAAAACCAAGTCATTTAGCTTTCTGTTATGAAATAAATGGGACTGTATAATGCAAGAGGCAAAAAGAATACTTGCTGTGTGTTGTGATAGATTTATTAAAAACTAGCACTCTTGGATTTGAGATTTTCTTATTCTTGATTACATACAATCGTCTCTTTAGAAGCTAACCAAAACCCTAATCTGTCTAAAATTATTTGTACACTTTATATCCAAAAGCTGCCTGCTCACGCAAAATAAGTATTTTAGCAACACCTCATTATTCCTGAACCGTGCAGGTCGCCATGAGAAGCAGAACTGCCAGCCCCAGGGTGACACAGTACAAATGCTGTGGAGCACGTTCACCATGCTCCTACCTCCTCGTAGGAGGTTCTGGAAATAATGACTTCAGGCTTGAATTAAAACCACTGACCAAAGCCTAAGCTTTTTATCAGACCCCTGTATCTAGGAGGCTGGCAGTTGGAACAGCTCTGTGTTCCTCTTCACAGAAGGAAATATTATCTTATTCTCTTCAAGTTGGTCAGAAAAAGAGATTTCACAAGCAAATGTTGCAAAAGCAGATTAAAACTTCACTTGGTAACTTTGCTCACACGGGTAGTAACCATGAGAATCGTAGATCACACCAAAAGCAATCTTCCAATTTTGTGTATAATTAATGCTAATCTATTTAGATTATAATTAACATGGACTATTTAGACCGTAATCTCTTCAGGGCAATGTCTCTCTCATTGTGCAAACTTACAGCATTATTTAAATGTTTATTAATAAAACAGTAATCACATTAGCTACCTTGTTAATTTTATCTAATTTTAACAGTGCTCAGCAAAGCTTTTCTGTGCTTATAACACATCTTTCCAGTAGCTTATTAGGGCATGCACAACCGTCACAGTCAACCATCAACAAAATCCTGGCTGATTATTTTTTACCAAAATACACAGCTATGAACTGTGAAAGACGTGACACTGGTTCCACTTCCAGCAGGCAGCACGTTCCAGTTCACGTCTGAGCCAGCAACCAGCCAGAAGGAGCATCTGCCCTCGCAGGCAATTAGGGTATATGGGGGTTTCCAAGAGTTCCTGCAGGAGGTCTCCCTATAGCAGCCAAACTCTGCAACAGTGGATGAATTCTCCAGTCTATTTCATGGCTCCAGAATTTATATCTAATATGAGGTACTTGTAACCATCCACAATAGTTACCATGTGTTTACCTCTTGGAGAGGGGCCCAATGTTGGGAATATAAGAAATACTAAAAAAAACACTAAACGTACGTGCAAACAATATTCTGTTCTTCCATGCTCTTGAGTGTTGCTGCCGGGACTTTGAATTTATTTACGCACACACCTGTATGGGATAATTTCTGGGGCACAGATACCGCTTTGTGTCAAGAAAATGCTGATCAGCTTTGCAAAGGGACGGGGAGCGCCGGTGGGAGTGTGGGGGAGCTACAGCCCAGGAGCTGAAATAAATCTGCAACTGCCTTAGGGTTCAGAGAGCTAACGCACCTTCTCCTACAGCCGGCAGCTTAGGGAACGCTCTCCTGTGTGCTTTTAGAGAGAGAAATTCAAAACAGAAGCTGATCCGAGACCTTTTTTTTGGCGGTTTGTATCAAGAATTGGTAGCTCTGCTCCAGTCCCATGAGAGCCTGTAGATAAATGCCAGCTTGCCCCACATGATTTACATTAAGAGAGGAAAGGCATAAAAAAACCCAGTGATCTTTAACTTTTGGATGCCAATATCTGTCAGGAAATCTATCATCTCGGTAATCAAATGCTCCCAGGAATATATAGTGCTGAGAGATACTGCTTTTATTTAATTAACTTTTTTCGAAAGTAAGCATTTTTAAAAAATCATTAGAACATTTAAAAAGCTACAGGGGGGGGAAGTAAAATGCAAGATAACGTATGCTGGAATCATCCATTTTACAGGACAGGGATGTAAATGAAGTCATTTAGCAGCTATGCTGGAGTAGGAAGCAACCTGAGCTGAACCGAGATGCACAGCAGGGTCCTGCTGCCGGCGAAGGCAGCAGCACACCTCCACGCTCTGCCCAAGCCATGCGTGAACTACAACTGGACCCAAGTCAAGTTCATCCTTTGCAAGATGCCAGCAGCAGCAAGGCGGCCTTCTGCATCTCTGATCCCTCCACCAAAGGCTGCACCTTTCAGCGGCACCTCGGCAGAGCTGACAGCTCTCCTAAATGTATATTGAGCATCTCTGATTCGGCTCCTGCTGCTGACAGTCATGGATCACAAAAAAACCAAACCAAACCAAAACAAAAAAACCAACAAACAAACCCAAAAGTTGTAGTCTTGGACAGTTTGTGGGGGACTTGAAGAGCTTTCCCTGCAACGCCATGCAGAGAAATAATCCTACGGATCATAAGACATGCTATCCTTTTTCTGTACCCTGCTAGTCCTATTTCTATCCTTCTTACAGGAAGAAATGTCATTCAGCAAACTTTTTGGCAGAAATTAACTTTTGCCAATATTACAGATGAGTAAAAACTCAGACAATCCCAGAGCAGACCATACTGGAAACTAAAATCAGAACTATAATCCCACAGAACCCAGGCAGAGTTTCATTTGCTTCAGCTGAGCCTAAGTTCAGTCCAGAAATCATGTAGCAGAGCTCTATTCTAGTCCAGAAAATCCCTTAAAAAAAAGAAGGTGCCTAATTAAGTGTTTCCGAAGAAAACACTTAATTAGGCACCTTCTTAATTTCCCTTTAGAAAAACATGGTTCAGTATCCCCAGTCAAATGATTCTGGCATCAGGAAGGATTTTGTTTCTATTTCCACACTACGGTTTTTGGTTGGTTGTTTGAAGATGTCAAGGTTTGCTCCACATCACATCGCATCAGCTCAGTCTTTGCAGCTGTCTCAAGTCAGGGTGACGTTGCAGATTGCTATGAGGTCTCACAGCCAAAGCCTGTAAGAAAGTCACCACAGTCCCTTCTGCACCAGTCTTCCCAGTATAACCAAAAAATGGGAATAGATAAAAGAAAAATATACAGTTGGGCATGGATTTTACTGTAAAAATTGCACCACAAGTGTTTGAAATTTCTTTTAAGTTATTACATTTGGAAGTGAGCATAAATATCATCATAATATTTATTTTACCCTGGTATTTTTATGATTCCACTTTAACTAATAAGGATTCAACCTTTCAGAAGGTTTTATGACAGACTTAAAGAGTGTTAGACCTCAGGAACAATTATGTGTCTGCAGGCTTGTGTTTCAGAAAGGTCAGGATGGGATTTAATGCTGCCCCGCCATCCTGACGGCAAGCCTTGCTCTCAGTGTGTTTCTGGATGTCAGAACGTCTCTAGCGAACTTTGCGTTTGCTCCTCCCTGATACAGATTTGATCACCCATCTAAAAGCAGTCGTCATCCAAGCTACCAGCTACTCAGTAGCTGCTTTGGCTGGGTTAGCCCAAAGCCTGTACTCACACCCCATCTCCCTGACTATCCATACCACAATTACCCGGTTGCATTGGGACTCCCATCTGGGACAAGACAACTGGCTTTCCAGGCAAGAAATTCAGGCTGGGAGGAGACACTGGCTCATGCTTCAGCTTTTCTCCTCCCGGAGATAGAGTTCAGATGAAGCTGGCTGGAATCACTTGGCTCCACAAACTCAAGCCTTGTGACCAGCCAGAAGACACACCCAGGAGCTTCGTCTTGCTCATCCAGGCTCCATCTCCAGTGTCACAGAGCTTTATTTTCAAGCCAGGGCTCAAACCAAAGGCGCTCATGTGTCTCCTTTTCCAGGGAGTAGAGTGTCACTAAGGTCACACCATGGTGGGCTCTGCCAAGTGTAATGGTTCGTGCAGTGAGAAGGGACCATGGCACTGTGGGGTGATCAGATTCCTTGCAAAGGCTGTTGCTCAGGTCCAGTCCTGCTGAGATCTGTCCCCTGCTGAGATCTGCCACACCAAATGCAGGTGGTTGGAAGCATCTGCTGACCTGCTGCATGTGACAAAGAGGAAAACTGAGCAAAAAGAGCAATGAACCCTGCTGCAAGGATGAAGAGGGAAGTGGTGGACTGTTCAGCTGTATGAGACTGGGCAGAGTTTTCAGGCAAAAACCCACCCTTGTTGTAGCTCCATGCCAGGCAGCTATCCACATAAGAAATGAAGACAATTAACTTACGTTACCCTGATAGACTATTCTCCTAAACATTCTCAGTGTTACCAAATGCCGCTGGGCAAATTCAGACAGTTCTAAACATGAGAATGAATGAGATGAAAACTTTAAACAAATCAATGTATTTCCCTCAGCTCATTGCGATCCTGATGCTCATTAGCCCCATTCCTTACCTTTCAACTATCAGTCTGCACTTTGCTGGGCACATATAAGATGAAAAATGAAGAGTAATTTAGGATATAAAAGATCTATTTCTTTCAAATAAAGCAGAAGCTATTACTGAATTCTCCTGAAGGCTGGAGGAAAAGGACTCAAAAAATTAAAAGGCTGAACATAATTAATGGCTGCTCATTTAGAACTGGCTACCATGCAGCATCTTGGAAGCTAAATTTACGGCTGAAGAGGGCAGGCTGTATGCAGAAATGGGCTCTGGAAGGAGCTCCATGTGCACTGTGTCAAGCTGGGGGGAAAGATATTAAGCTGTGGTTGCAGGGAGGTCCCTTCAAGCATAGAGCGATGACACCTGCCAAAAGCCCCTCCGAGCAGAAAGGTCAGCTGCAGTAAGAATAACACGTTAAAGCACATGGTTTGATTCCAGTTGTGTCCATCTGCATACATTTTATTCAGTAGCTTCAGTGGAGCCCCTCTACACTGAAACTCGTATTAGTGAAATCACATTCTTGCCCTGAAAATACAAGCGGACCACAGCTGGAAGCAAATGCAAATACTTGGAAGCAGAAAACAGAAAGGCAGTCATTAATTGTAAGAGAAAACATGACTAATGGTTTTAAATTAAATAATATTTGCATGATATTTTAATTAGCAAGGACAATGTTTATTTTACTTACATAGAAGTTCTGGATACATAAATTCCAACCTACATATTTCAGTTGCCATAACAACTTGATACATTTATTCTCCTGTGTCATTTTTTATTGCATCAGTGCTGCTTTATTTTTTTTAAACAGCCAAAAAAAAAGAAAACCCCAACTGCTTTGGTTGCTACAATAACACAGTATCTTTAATTGTTCTTTTCACATTTAGTCCTTCTTGAAATCAATATACTTTCCCTCCAAAAGCTATTCACAGCACAGTGTGGGAATTTCACTACCAATTCCAAGGCTCAGTGCTGGGCTTTCCAGAAATCCCAAGGTTATATGCAGCCCTGTAGCTCAAACTGCTACTTCAGCGGTCCCCCTTAGGAAAATAGTCATATGGCTTGGAGTCAAGATCTTAACAGGAGACCTACACAGTAACAGCCCCCAGTTGGTGCATTTTCCCCTGAAAACCAGAAATAAATTAAATGAGAGCTAGACTCTTCAGAAAGGTGCAAAGCTATAGTAGATTTGAGGCAGCAAACATAGCTGCAGAGATGTAAAATATTTAAGTAAATCTCTGCAGTGCTCTCCAGGCCAGGAGGATATTATAGAACAATTTCTGCCTTTCATACACACTGGTGTAGCACATGATGAGCAAAGACTTCACTTTTACCCAAGGAGCAGTACCAGTTCCTAAATTCTTAGGGCCTCCAAGGAGTTGGCCCAAATCTTTCTACAAAGCAAGCTGATCAAATGGTATCATGATGGGAGGAATAGAGAGGATGAGGGTGGCCTTTCTCCTCCTCACCTCCAGCTACCTGTGCAGCCTAGCTGAGCCTGCTGTTGCCCATTCACCTTCCCCAGCTCTGCACACCCACAAATGGACCCATTTCAATTAAATTGCAGTTACCTAACTGCTGATGTTGCATTTGTATCCAGTTCCCTGTGGTAACTGTAATGAGAGACACTGTATTAATTAATAACGATTATATTATGGTGCAAGATGAGGAACTGCTTGGCAACCTTTCTTCCATACAGCTGGAGAGGACTGACCTCAGATTAGAGATAATAGAGCGTTTATAAATGTAAGGTTAGAGTTTTTGATGGAAAAGAACTAGTGCAATGGCTCCTGTGGACTGCCTTGGCCTTTGGGGGCAGCTCTTCATTTACTGCTAACTATAATAGCCTCTTACTTCAGTCAGGAGAGCTATGACAATTGCTTTCAGAGGACTGAAACCCTCCTAGTTCTCAGGAGAACAAGAGTGTGCCCATGGGTTACCACACACAGTTGAGGACAAGCTCTAGCACTAGATTTTTACTATGACAAGCATTGTATCTCTTTTTGTTTCTGATCATACTATTCTTCATTATAAAAAAATATATGTAAAATGTTAGATAAAAATATATATATATATCTATAATAGAATTGTAACAACTCCAAATAGGAGAAACACCCAGCAGTGTTACATACTTCATAATAACCTTGTAGGAAATACATTTAAATAAAAGTCATTCAGATAATGTGGCTGAATTCTGATTTATCTTACGATGCACTGCAGGTCTATAGGAAATCCAAGAAAAGAATCCAGTCCCCTGTCTCCACCAGTGGCCCACACAGCCTCTTCCTATTTACACACACCTCCAGAGAAATTACAGAGAAGGAAACTACCCACATTTCACTTGAGATGAAATTTTGTGCCCGTTCTTGCCAGAAATGGCGAATTTAAGTCAGTCTACTCAATAGCAGTAATAAAACCAGTCCCATTTTGAGAACAGGACTGATATGTCATAAAGTGATACTTAGGAAGACCAAAGGTGTTTTACGCTAACACAAGAGTATAAAGTCAGTATTAAAGACAATAAAATGAAAAAACCCCACACAAAATCAAAACTCCAGAGAATATTGTAATGACTTCTACTTCTTGAGATTGCTTTGCTTGAAGCATCCTAAACCTTGGTATAGAAGAAATTTTGTTTCAGCCAGAGCCATAGGGAGGAGAAGTAAGCAGTGGCTGTCATTGCAGTGGCAGGCTGCCTTGCTAAGTCATGGCTGCTGAGCTACACAATCATATATACTCGTGCTGACATGCAAAAATACTGCAGCTAAACAAAACCTTCGGCAAAACGCAGTGCCATCTCTCTTCATTCAGCTTCCCTCCGACAAAGCACTACAAAATGCTTTGCACCGATATATATATATATATAAAAGGAAAAGGACTCAAAAGGTAAATGGCATGACTCAGGTCATTAAACTGCAGAATACGTCATCATGCTCCCTAAATGTTGATAAAGAGAAGACAATGTGAAGTAAAGGGAAAACAAACATTCCCTAAATGCTTTGCAGGAGGCTGGAGCTCCACGGATCTGCCAGACAATTTCCTGACAACTGTCATGAGCTAAACGCTGGGTAAGAATCTGCCACTGCCTATTGGAGAGGTGGCAGAAACCTGTGCTTTCTTATGAGGACTCCAAGAACTATTAACACTAGCCACTGATCAAGGTTATTAAAAAATTATGTATGGTACAGGGATTTCAGCTTCTGTGAGCTTGAGGCTGTAGACCTACAGAAGTGTAAGGGCAGCTGTAGCTGCATTAAATAAACATCACTGCCAGCTGCATTGTGAGAAAAGGAGCAAATGTACCAGGTGATGCCAAGGGTGGCAGGGAGGAAGTCTCCTGTCCATAATATGTTCCTGCCATGCATACTACCTTATGTAGCCCATATGGTTTGGGCATGTTCCCCTTGGGTTCCTACAGGGACAAGGAATCCTCCAGAGCTGTCAGCTGAAGCTGATATTTCTTTACTTGAGAAACAGTGCCCTTGTCACAGCTCACTGACACCAAGGTCCAGATGCCACTATCGGAAGGGGAGCCTGGATGAGGCAATAAATTCAGTCTTATGAAAGCTGTCTCTGATTCTGCAACACTTCACGCTAAAGCTGTCTGCTACTTTATGCACTTGAAACGTGTCTAGGCGGCTTAGATAAGTCTCTCTCCTTTTTGTTGGGATGCATCTACCATTGAGGTGGTTGGCTTGGATAGAGAAGTACATATAGGCTTGGGGGAATGCCAGATGGAAAACTTATTTGAAAGTATATTCATCGTTGATGAATATTTGCTTGAAACATCTCTAATCACCTTTATGTACTAGTTATTCTACAATCTCACTTATCATTAGCAGGGGCCCAAATTCTAATTCTGGTTGTATTCAGTAGCCTCATAAAAATATTGATGTTTGTTAATGTCAACAGCACATAGCTCTGTGTGCTATTCTGTATATGTAGCCCATTCTTTACAACATATTGCATTATTATTACCCGGTCAATCAACTTTGCACTTCACTAGCTTATAAACAAAGCTGAAGTTAAGCAAGATCATCTTCTTTACACTTTTTTGTGCAGTAGTTATAAAACAGGGTTCCCAAGAGGTGCCCCTAAAAGAGATAGGCAATTCTAATACTGCACTTTTAAAGGCTACTGGCAAAACCACAGTTTCTACTATTCAGATAAATATCTGCAATCAGTGCTACCATTTCACCGTTCAGAAACATCACACTGCCTGTTTTTTTAGCTATGGTTAAGTAGGAATCTTCTTCCATATATTTATGACCAACAACCTGGTCACGATTCACAAAGACAATCCAAGCCTTTTGGCAGGGCTGCAACAAAACACTGGGAAGCTGGGCACAAAGTCTTTTTTTTCCAAATTCACTACAATTTGAAGAGAAAGCTGCAGCACTCCCCCCTGCTCAGTCCTGAGCAAGGATGTCAGATCAGTCCTCCCCTCTCTGTGATGACTCTCCATAGAACAGAGCATCAATATATGGAGGGTTTTTGGTCCTTTTCCAAGGGTAAGACAATCATCACAAATTGCAAGTGAAGGGCAATATATGACAATTCTAATCTTCAAAAGTAACAGGAGCATCCACTGTGAGTGCAAAGATACATCTGTGTGTCAGGCACATTCCCAAGGTAGGAACAAAAGCAAGGAAGCCAACTAAGAAATAAAGTGATATTGAGTTAAAATATAGCATTAAGAAATACACCCGTAACTGCTGAAGATGGACTGTTTCAAGCAGCAACATAGTCAGCATCCTGAATCAAGTTACAGGCTTGCTGCTGACCTAGCAAAGATACTGTTGGGTACCCTGGGAGCATTTACTGTCAAAAAAGTACAAGATAGCTCAAAAAAAGAATACTGATTACATAACTGGAGGCATATGTCTGTCATGAATCTTCCTACTCCTTAGGAAGAGACAAAATTCTCTGTTTTGTTAACCTCTGTTTTTCTACAAACTACCACAACACCAAAAAATGTGTGAGAGAAGGCACCAGTCTGACGTAATGAATGACCTGAAATCTCTCAGCAGATCCTTTCAGTCCTTCTCATTGTAATTAACAAATTCAAAAAAACACAGATCAAACCTGGTTTAGTGGTTCATTAAATTAATAACAATTTAAAAGTTACTGTTGCTGTTTCTACCAGAGTTCCAAAAGCTGCCTTCTGAGACAGTGGACTTAAGATCCACTATGTCTGTTACCCCTAATTTATTTTTTTTCCCAGCTTGTACAGAAGTTTTTTGCCTTTTCTCTTCTCATAAAGAGACACCTTGACTGCCTGAATGTGCTGAACTAAAAAAAAAAAAAAAAACCATACAGCAAGAGGACACAGCATTTCAGAAAACTACACAGGCTCCCCTACACTTCTGCAAAGAACTGGAGGGCCTGGGACACCTTCATCACTTTGGGTTCTCCTTTCAGCAAAGGAAGTTTATGCAGCTACAACAATGAACTGAACACCACTATCGGGGCTATAACTATACTGGAACAAGGCTGACCTGACAGAAAAGCAGAAGAAGCCACACATACCGGCCAAGCAGAGGCTGGAGTTCTGAAATCCTTCACAGGCACAGAGAACTTTCAGTGGGTTCAACCACCTTTCCTCATTGGCATGGTGTATGCAGGCTGATGAAATTGTGAGATTCAGCTAACCTGACATTTTTTTAAACAGGAGATATTTGAAGGTGTATTAAAAATTCAGTTTCAGAAGTCATCTGTAAAGCTAGTTTTCTGGAGCTTGGGGTGAAGAGACCTGAAGCTGCAGATATCCAGCCACAGATTACATCTCCTTTGTGCTACTACATGGGGCGTTCCGCTCCAACAAATGGTCTGTTTCAGTTCAAGAAGACAGAAGTTGGAGAAACATGAGCAAACAGCAGGACATTATTGATCAGCAGGAGGAGAATGTCATATCAGGAATGATTGCTATGGTTGCAACCACCTCTCTTTTGGGACAAAACACAGTTTTAAAGATTAAATGAGATAGTTTTACAGCTGTTTCTTAAGAGCTCCTGTACCTTGGAGGTGGCAATACCAGGAAAGTTCCTCATTGAATATGTCATTAGTAGCTGAAGAAGCAGAGATGGAGGTCAATTGAGAGAAGTACAAAAGACATGCAGAGAGGAGACACACCATGACAGGCCTTAAAAGTAAGACAAATAGAGTCGTGTTGATGTGGTGGAAAGGTGAAAGTCAACAGAGGCTTCCAACAGTAAGGAAAACAGGGTTAGAGAAATAAGCCCAGAAAGTGATCTCTTCACAAGGCCATTTGGATGGGTAAATGGATCAAGATTACACAGGAAAAAAAAAACATGTTCAAATAGTAGAACCATACTAGAATACTTTTGGTTGGAAGAGACCTTTAAGATCATCAAGCCCAACCATTAACCTCACACTGCCAATTTACCAGTAAGCCATGTCCCTCAACACTACATCTACACACATTTTAAATACCTCCAGGGATGGTGACAAACACTTCCCTGGTCAGCCTGTTCTAATGTTTGACAACCCTTTCAGTGAAGAAAGCGTTATCAATGTTTAAGGGTTATGTTCCTGAAGGGTTTTTTCAGGAAGAAGGAGAATGTCTAAGAGTGAAATTCACTCCTTCATAGAACACAAAGGTCTAGAAAAATGCTTTATTCATGATCCATCTAAATATTATAATGGCAAATAAGCAGTAAATCGTCTCATCTCTAAACCAGGTGCAGTTTTCACTATAACCTGTTACAGATTAAAGTGGTACAGGTGATAGTTAAGCACAATCAAATGTGTAAAATGTACTAGTCATGTAACCTGTAACTATATTATACATACAAAATGTAGAGAGAAATTATATTTTCAAGTTGACAGCTTCCCTTTTATTCCCAGGTTGTTGCATTTAGGATTGTATTTGCTATTTGTTAAAACCTGCAAGTACCTGTCCCAGTTTATAAAAAACTAAACAAGACAGGAAGTGTATTTTCCTCTTACATATATATTTATCTTACTGAGCAAAGATACATGCACCTATCCAAGGAATGTCTCCCAGGGTGATCTTTGTATGATCTAAAAGTCTTGGGGTGATATCTTTCTTTATTCTTGGGAACTATTTAAGACACATTTTAATAAAGAAGTATTGATAGACTACAGAAATATATAATGGGCTCTTAAACCTCTGTCCTTTGCACATGGAGGGCAGTGAATTCTCTTGCTTAGTTGCTCAGATTGCTGAATGATCTGAGTTAATAAATGTGTAAGTGAGACAAATCGCTCTGAAATATTTTTAGAGTGAAACTTAACTAGAGTACATTCGTCCCTGAATATCAATTTTACAGAACCCTTATAGTTTTACAGGGCAAAGAACTATATTTTTAAGAGTTGATGTATTTGTTTTTGCAGGTGGTTAAAATATAACTTCTCAGAATCTTATTAGAAACAATGAATTATATCCCATACCCTTCAGGGGAGCTGCTAGCTTGTGGTAGAAGCCTCTTGGGACATTCTGATATTTTTATGTAGGGGATTTTTTCAGATTACTCTGGTAGGACAACAGCCCTTGTTAAAACATATCATGTTGTAGAAAAATTATTCTAGAAAAAAAAATATGTTAAAATTGCAAGATCTTGTTATTTAGTGATATTTTTATAGTGTCTTTAACTACTAGATCTACCATTTTTGACCTTGATACACAGAAGTGGAATTCACACAATAGTCTGACCTCAATGCTTATCACAATAGAGACTCATTGCTTAATTAAAAGTTTGGCTAATTCTATATGCTGGTTAATATTCAGGCATATTTTCATTGGGGAAAATTATTGTTTCTGCTCCCTAGCAGCTGTTCTGGCCTGCTCCCAATCCTTTGCAGATGTAATAACAAATCCCAGATCAGAAAACTGCCTAGAGGTTGTTTGATAGGCATATTATATAAATTTGAAAAAAAAATAAAAACAAATCAACCTGCTGTGGTGGATGTGACTCTTTCATCATTGCTGATCTGATTTTAGGTTTTTTTAACGGCGAGATGTCAGTTCTGTTCCCTCTCCTACCCATGTCAGTAGAAAACAATTATTAAACTAAATATACAATTATTAAACTAAATCAAATCTCTCTGTCAGAAAGGACCTGTCAGACTCCTCTAAACCCTCATGCAAAGCACACCAACACGATGGTGATGTTAAAATAAAAGTGAGAGGCAAGAAATGAAAAAGCTTTTTATGTGAGCATGTCTAACTCTATGCAAACCCAAGGCGGTGGCAAAAGCAGAACGATGTCTTGTTCCAAGACTTGCCCAGCGAGACAGAAATCGTCTGTTTAGAGAGCGGCATGACATGTGTGTTGCCCTACTCTCAGCATCACAACTTCAGCAGGAAACTCTCCTGTAGGGATTTAGGATGCGGAGGCCAGAATGCTGCACTCGGGAGCGTTCCTGTCCACAGGATGACACTGTTCTGCATACACACAACTTCTTGGTTTAAAATGGAAACACCGGCCTGACCACAGTAAAACACACTCAAAAGCAACTCTAAAGTGACATTTAACAGATGCACTGGCACTCAAGTTATTGACAAGCTACAGAACAAATAACAAATTTATAAATAGAGACCCAGCATAGATACCCAGTATGGGTAAGACATTTAGCTACTCATAAATAAAGGTTTTAATAACACAGCGCCTTTGCAGTTACCCATTTCTAAACATTAGTCAAACCATTTGAGAAGGCAAGTATATAATATAATCTCTGCAAGTAAAGCATACCTTATTAATGCATAGAAAATAATATTGCAAAGTCATTGTATATATATAAAAAAAAGAAAGCACAAAGCCAAGCTTCAGGATTGTTGTTAAACAATTATCTAGTTATGGTTGTTACACATCCTTGGGTGCAAAAGGAACACGACTAGCAAAACACAAACCAAGATGTCACTTATACTGTATCCCTTAAAAAGACTGCTGCCTTCTTGAAGGAGAAATTAGTGCCAAATATAATTACACGGGAATTGGCTCTAGTACAAAATCAACCCACAGACACAAACTGCATTTGATCAGATATATGTATACGGTAGGAGCTAAATCTAGTGAAGAAACAGACACATAAAACTAAATGTTTTCAACCCTTCTAATGAAACATTATGGTTGATCATACCTAATGACTCTTGCATATTAAGTATAATCACTTAAACAGAATCCGATTTGGCTCCTGGGAGTAAACCAAGCCATACAAATTAAGCTGTACTCAGTTTCAGATGAAGAAAACAAACAAAAATCCAGAGAAGAGACTGAATTTTTATAGGCAACTATAGAAGGATCTTGCAGGTCCACAATTTTTTAGGCAAGCTGTTAGTGTGAAACATATTAATGGTTCGATAATTGCTCCAGGCAGAGGATTTTTAAGTAAGGATTTTACTATTGGAACTTTTAACAAGCCAGCACTTAGAGGACAGAGAAGTAATTACAATGTTTATAATAGCTGGGTACAAGGATAGCAGACATTCCTGAAGCAAGCAGAAATAGGAGGATTCATTCCACGCGCTGCAAAATGAGCCTCTAAATGTAAGAAATGCATGAAACGACAGGAATTAAATGAAGAACTGGAGTCTTTGGGGACCATCTCAAAGCAATGAGATCACACTGTGCTGAGTGCAGATTGTGCGTGTGAGATGCGTGTGCGATGACCAAACTTGCACAGTAATTGCAAATGATGCTTGTTCAATATGCTAGAAGTATCTGCACCGTATGCCCTATAAGTAAATAGCCTTTTCGTGCTATGATACAGGGATAAGCAGACCTTCAGCTACCAGATTTATACGTAGGTGCAACAGCAGCGTGTTCTCTTCCTTCACCTCAATTTTCCATCTGAATAAAGGTCAAAACACTGCTGGCCAGAAATAAGTAGCACTGGAGACCAAACTAATGAAAACAGAGGTTAAAACAAGGGTAAATTTATGTCTTTTAATGAGTGCCTGGAGGTGAGCACAAGCCTGTAGCTTTGAGCAGTGTTACTATTGTCATAGCTAAAGAGCTATTCAATTTTTGTTTTACCAGATGGATACCTCCATCTAGCTACTTTTATGTTCGCCGTTATTGTATTTTCTGAGCATCTCACAGTTTTAATTGTATCTATCTACACAACACTTCAGCAAGAACCATCCTTTATCTGGTGACTGTTTAACTCTGCATTGCAGAGAGCCCTGGGAGGGAAGAATACCCCTCTACTCTCCTGAGACCCCACCTGGAGTACTGTGTCCAGCTTTGGAGTCCTCAACACAGGAAGGA
>JAOXJM010000001.1:207081645-207098985 GCA_026413425.1 Tringa solitaria | reverse complement strand
CCTGGACATGTTCCTGTGCAACCTGCTCTGGGTGGACCTGCTTTGGCAGGGGGGTCAGACTAGATGATCTCCAGAGTTTCCTTCCAACCCCATATCATTCTGTGATTCTGTGAATAAGTACATAGGTAGGTGCTGCTTGAGCTGCAAAGAGTTAAGGCCAGATCCCATGCAACCACCTCACTCATCTGGATCCTGTCTAATTAGTATTTTCTACAAGAAAAAACTTTCCTTCCTGAAAATTCCCAGTAAGTCTGCTCTCTGCTATTGGCCCCTCCTGGAAATTTTCTCTCTGTAAGAATAACAGCTTCAGTCTTGGTGCTGTGAACATATTTGTGTAAAATCAGGCATAAAAAATTAAATTAAAAGTATGAGTAAAAACGCTTTTTGTTATTCTATCGTTTTGTAGTGATAATCGGACCTTTCAGTTTCTCAGTCTTAGAAATTACACCCCTGAAAGAGTCTGATACAGACTGATTAGTGTATGGCATAAACCCATACATAATCCTTCTTCCTTCTCCAGAAGCTATTTTCTCTAGCATCTATTAACAGTCTTGCTTTATTTATTTAAAATTCAGTACTTAAGATCCTAACTCGGATTTTAAAATTTAAGACACACACACAGCCCCGAGAGTCTGACACTGGGGGTACAGCTACAGAAATTCAAGGTTACGTCTAAGACAAGTGGTGACTAAGAAAAGGAGCAGTAAAGACTCCTGAGCAACTGGAGCTCTCCAGAAACGCAGGAGGAAACAGAAAAGTTAAAGCAAGAGTTTGGCAAGCACAGATTTTCAGCACAGGCAGATTTTCTTTGGATAAGTTCAATCACAGATGTACGAGATTTGTACATTAGCCCATGACTGAGGCAGAGAAAATAATTTATCAGAATGTGCAGCACAAACATGAATATTGAGCTCCTAGACACAAATGAAGCTATTGAGAAAGATAAATTTCATAAGAGAGCTCAAAGGAAAGAGGAAATAGTTGAATAATTTATAACAGATTTGATACTGTTGAGGCAAATGTGCAATTTTGGAGGGCTTGTGAAATTCCTAATTCTGGAGAAGAGATTGTATTGGGAATAAGAGCTCCAAATCTGACGGGGTGAAAAAGGCAGAAAAAAAGAAAAAAAAAAAAGAAAAAAAAAAGAATGTGAGGAATTCCTTATCCAAAATCCAGAAAAAAAAAAAAAAAAAGAACGTTTCCAAGATTTCAGACCTCAAATAAACCCAAATGCAGGTTTTGGAAGGAAAAGAAGATAAAGTGGACAAGATAAGAAAAATCTCTGCAGAGGAATCTGTAGACTGCAAATGGAAGGAATTTGCAAAACTATTAGGCAGGAACCAGAACCGACCAAAATCAGTTCTAAGCTCTATCTGTCATCTTTGGAAAGACCTTCCATATTTGCAAGAAACAGATGCCAGAATGTCCTAAAAAAGAAGGAAATTGCTACCATGGCACTGTTGAAGAGGCATTTGCATCCAACATAACCCTGCAGTGATTTTTTACTGATTAGTTGCTTTTGCTGATTAGTTGACTATGGCCAGGCAGCTTAATGTGATGGTTGAAATTACAGGAAACCATCTGAAAACACACTTGCACTCAATACAGATGAGTAACCACAGATAATGCTGTGGAGAAATTATTCTAGTAGCAGGTTTATACGAGTTTGACATAAGGATAAAAGAAAATCTTAAAAAGATAAGGTTTGTAATTGTTTCAGGGAAAGAGCCTATCGATTCAAGGTCTGCAAACACGGCAAGTGCTCAGGCTCATTATGAGAGCTTATGCTGTAGGACAGAAGCCTATGAAGGTAGAAAATCAATTCTATGATGTCTTTAATGGCATCGGGAAGCTGTCAGCAGAATAAAAGATAAGGATGACGAAATTCAATTCTCCTGTCATAAGTATCACTAGAAATGTCCCTGTGGTGCTCAGACACAAATGTCAACAAGTGGAACAAACACCTGAGTCTGGCATACGCATGTATATGTGGTCAAGGAAACTTTCCCATTGCAGGTGCTTTTGTCTGCCAGTGCTACAGTATGAGCTGACTCTTCCCCAAAACAATACCAGACATTGAGACCTTATGAAGATGATCCAGGGACTGGAGCATCTCCCTTATGATGAAAGGCTGAGAGACCTGGGTCTGTTTAGACTGAGGAACAGAAGACTGAGAGGGGATCTCATCAATGCTTATAAATATCTAAAGGGTGGGTGTCAAAAGGATGGGGCCAGTGTTGCCCAGTGACAGGACAAGGGGCAAAGGGCACAAACTAGAACACAGGAAATTCCATCTCAACATGAGGAGGCACTTCTTTACTTTGAGGGTGGTAGAGCACTGGAACAGGCTGCTCAGAGAAGGTGTGGAGTCTCCTTCTCTTGAGACATTCAAAACCTGCCTGGACGACATCCTGTCTAACCTGCTCTGGGTGACCCTGATCTGGCAGGGGGGTTGGACTAGATGATCTCCAAAGGTCTCTTCCAACCCCATATCATTCTGTGATTCTGTGACTCCAATTTGATAAAATATAACCAGAATCCTTTTAATATTATTGAAAGAACTTCATGCTGTAGGTAATATTTTATTCAGTAACATTAGATTGATGTGAAACTTGAAAAAAAAAAAGAAAAACAATCTAACAATACACTCCATGATGATAATTCACAACATTGCAGATCTATGTAGATATTAAGATGTTTGTCCATGCAAGAAATACTCATGTTCTGATTTGAAAAGACTATTCCTACTATATAGAAATAGCACTATTAGAAAATACGAAAATGAAATTCTAGCATTCCATATGCACATATTAGATACAAAATCCTGGAGCTGGCATACCAGGTACGCTAATGATAAATAATGGTTCACAATTTGATTGACTTTAAATGCTTTGCAAAAATTTAAGCACATTACCTTGAATCCAGATCATCCACAATCTAATGGTTTTGTGGAAAAACCTATCAAAATTGCTTAAAGCATGCTTTAAAAAAAACACCTATGGATTTAAATTTAGATTTCCACTTGGCATGCCTAAATTAAAAAGCAGTGTCTTTGATCTAGGGTCTCAGAAGTACAAGCCTTGTGGAGACAGGCCCAAAGACTAAGCAATTTGCTCAGAAACAAGATTCATAAAAAAGGCAGAGGTGGAACTTAAGTTTGCGAGTTCTCAGTTAAGTTCTTGTCTTCGTATCCCACTTCTCAGAGACACAAAATATAGATCAAATGAGTTTGTTATTTATTTTAGAGTATTTTTTCTGAGCTTAATATTTGGTTAAATAGAGTAGTAAGTACCCATCGTACTTTCATCAAAGTTTATGATCATTGTTTGTTTCTCTTTATCTTCAGAAGAGGGCTGTCCTGACATCCAGCCAAAACCAATAAATAATTTACATACACTTCAAGTCTGCTTTATTAATTTATACCACAGGAAAATGAATTCCAGCAGTCAGTTAAAGTAGCTTCACATCACATTAAGGATTCCTTGTTTGATCATTCACGGGGGCTACAATACAGTATCAGACCATTAACCTGCAAACCCAGTCCCGACTCTGCAGGACTGTGACCAGTTCAAGACCTGTTAGGGAAAAGCATAAGAACTTCTTAATGGGGCATAGTCTGTACCCATCCTTGCCCCCACTGGTGACAGGCTCAAGCCATGAAATTTCAGATTCTTTCCCTCAATAATAACTCTGGATATTTTTGATGCACACATAACACATGCAATCTCTTTTTCTGTTTACTTCATTTGGCTTGGAATTCTTACTGTGACCACTTTACATTATAGAAAAATTGCTTCCATAGTTTCAAAATTCTCAGTTCTTTATTATGTAAAATAGCCTTTTTCATGCCAAAAGGAAAAAAAGAATCCAACTTCTTTCTTGTGGTTCTGGATCCTTTTATCCATTTCACTCTTTCTGTCTATTCATTCAATGCTTTTTCATATCAGAATGTTTCACCTCATTCATACCTCTATCATACCCCTTGAGCTCTGATATCTCTTTTATGCAATAAAATGGCTAGTCACAAACAGTATTAAAACAGGCTTCACCAACTGAATTATGTAAAGAGCTTTATAAAAACCTTTGTGTTGTTTAACATCCCATTCTTTAGGAATTCTTACATCCTGTCAACTTTTATTATTATGAATGTGCATGGAGCAGAAGTCTTCATTGTACCTTCCACAATGATGCCATGTCCCTGCCTATCAAAGATACACTAGTCACGACATTTATTTTGTTTTTATTGTGACATAAATTATATTATTCACATACATTACATATGTTCAGAATACCAAGGTTCAGCTGAAATAGTTCCCAGAGAAGGGAAAATTAGCTATCATCAAATGACCTTACAAATATAGGAGGCAAATAAAGGAGAGTAGGGAACATATGGGAGGAAATAAAGAAGAAAGCAAGAGAATAAATTAACAGAATGAAGCACAAAGCATTTCTTAAACTCTATCTTTAGTTTTCCAATAAAGAACTAAATGGATTGCAAATTTGGATTCTCTCTCAACATATCATAGAATCATAGAATGGTTCAGGTTGGAAGGGACATTAAAGATCATCAAGTTCCAACCCCACTGCCATGGGCAGGGACACCTCCCTCTACACCAGGTTGCTCAAAGCTCCATTTAGATCACTGTTTCACATCTATTCCAGTTTAATAATGGGGATATCTAGTCATTATCACTTCTTACCTACTGGAGATCTCCATAACATAGATGGAGGTATCTGCATCCAAAACACTTTGAGAAAATAGGTACGCCAAGGACACTTCTATTTCTGGTCAGTGCTTCTGCTGGCAAACCCATTGGAGGAATCAAGCACTGATAAAGTCAAAATTAATCTTATATTGTGTGACATCCAAAAATTAAAAAATTATGCCAAACATTTAAACAATGGTTAGGTATATTTGAATCTGTATTAATTGTTTATTGCTGAGTTGAATTTCTAACTGAGCATGTTTCTGAGATACTTGTAAAGTTAATATGACAAAAACTCTGTGGCTTCAGGCAAATGCAGACAAGTTTAACTTTATGCATGTGAAGAGTTGTGTTAAAGACAATAGATCGCTCAAAATTGTAAATTAAGTACAATGGTGCCTCCCTGCAGAATTCAGCCAAAATATGAAACTCCCATTGAGTTTAAAAAAGATACTTTGACAATCCTGAATAACAGTGTTAGCCTGACAATTTATACTGAAAACAAACAAAAACCCCTAGCAAATGCATTAAAGAGAGCTCATAAATATTAATTTGACATTTCTACCAACACAAACAAATAAAAGCTATGAATTGAAGTATTTATAATAATGAGAGATGCTTGTGTGTTCTGTATCTTATACATTGTAGGTTTTGGTTAGTGCTTTTCCACTGTTTATATTTCCAGTCCAATTTGCTCTCCAAAATATGCTGCACCTTACTGGTAACCTAAGCATGAATTTCAATTTTTTTCACTTCAAAAAGGTAGATGAGAGAAGTGGATAGGGGACCTGTCTGTTTACTTGCCATTTGAAATGCAGATAGAAGTCATGCAGATAAAAAGAGTCCTTCCTTGTCATACCAAGTAGCAGTGGTTAATTGTGATGCATGACGAAGCATATGCATTGTCAAGAAACAGACACATTAATCTTGGGAAATGTCATCAGGCAGATCAAGATACACTGGTCAATAAAACCCAAATGGCTTTGTCACTCTGGAGATAAAAAAAAAAAAAGAGATGACTTAACTTTAAAAAAGCAAGAGGACTCAAAAGGACTTATAGTTCAGTTTGAATAGTATTTTCCTTTAATTTCAAAATTTAGACTGTCCCCCACTGACTTCAGTCAGAATTCACGTGCTGTGTTCCTGTACCAATTTCAGAGATTTTTCCCTCTAATTCCTTTTCTCAACCTCATAAAGGCCTCCCTCCTTCTTTCATATCCTCTGTGAAACCAACTCCCTTTAAAAGTCTGGTTTGGTTACAAATATGACATACTAAGGTTCAACCTCAGACTTTCTATGATCAGTACCTTTATGAGACACTCTCAGTTATGGCACCATAAATTCATTGCAGTTGGATGAATGCTCTGAGTACACCATGAGCTGAGGAGATCTGCCATGAAATGGGGGTCTGCTGCAAGATTGCCATGGACAGATTCCATGGCTAGAGCTACCTAAGGAAAAAAAATTATTTGAATTGTACCTAAGAAAAAATGCAAGGTTTTTATATTGTTTATATTCTTCTTTGAAGAATATATTCTATGAACCATATAAAGGGATTCTGGTCCTGCAACAAACCCTTCAAGGTACATGTCATCTCTCTGTCTCACACTTGTGTTCTTCTGCTTGCTTGGGACAACTGCAGACATTCTGAAAAGAATCTTATTTTTCAAGCTGCGCAGAATATCCCCAGTGCTCAGTCTCCCACATCTGGAGGACAAGTAGATGAAGGTACTATTGAAAACCACCTTTGCAGGAACCAGTCCCTCATAAGTCTTTTGCTGTAACCAATCAAGCCACAAAGACTTCTTCACTGCTGTATGAAACTCATTTTTTGCTTCTACCTGGGTTGGGTCCAACAGAAACCATGGGAAACAGTAACCAAACAAATTATTCTGTTCATCACTAGCTGATGCCCAACTTGCGAGTTTCTAGGAGACGTGGCCTCATCTTGGTTTTATCACCAATATTACGACGCTGAAACTGTAGAGAGAACAGAGTTGTAATGGGGGGTGGGGATGGAGGTGGAAGAGGAAAGGAGAAAGACATAGGATTGGACATGAGACAGTTCCTCGTCTGTGCCTAGAGTGAAGCAAAGTTTATTTCAGTGTCCCTTAGATCATGGACCAGGTCCCTGTTCAGATAGGTGACTCAAAAGCAAGATCCTTGTTTGAAACAGAAAACATCTGAGGCTCCCAGTCAGCCAGGGAATACAAGAATATCAGTCAGCATGAAAAGGATCTGCCTTGGCACACTATCAACTTGTCAAGGTTTCTGTAAGGCATCACAGGAAAAAAAGACTTCTCAAACGACTTGAAAGCTGCTTTGTTGCTGTTTCAGAGAGCTCCTTCCAAACGTGAGGGTAAGCATGGGAAAGGTGATGATTTTAAGATGTAAAAACAAGAGGAAGGGAGCTGGCATCATCAGCCCATCAAAGATGGAAGCTGACATCTAAAAACGAACAAGAGATGACAAGCCATGTGTGGATGAAACAAAAAGGTTGTTCAAAATGAAAACAAAATTATGTTGTATAAACAGAGATAGAGAAACTAACAGAAGAATGCAGGAAGGAGGTGATATTGTCAATGTACTGGGGTAGGAAAATGCTTCTGTATGTTAATTTTGAATTAATTTAAATGGGAGAAAGCTGGAGAAAAGTACCTTGCAGTAAGTAGGATGCCAGGTGATAAGAGCCTGGACAAGACTTCTAGCTATGTTACAGTTACAAAAACACCACATCCTTAAAAGAAGGTATGTAGAAGGATTTGCAAGACCCAACCAAACTGGATACAGGAAAGCTCACTTTCATTACTTTGCCCTCAAAAAGAGTCCAGAAGAGACAGCAATGGAAAATATTAACAGAAGTCATGTGTCGGTGCTGGCTTGAATTGATCTATGTATGTCAGTCAGACCTGTCAGAAAAGTAACCCCAGACCACTGTTTGGAGGGAATAAAAATGGCCTGGAGTAGGCAGGCAAGCCTGTGACCCATCAACACAGACATGATAAGACAAATTTATCCTTGTGGATAACAATACCACGAAACAAGGAGAAAAGGAAGGAGCAAAAGAAAATTAAGGGCAGGCCTTTGTGGTATCCTTACAAAAAGCTGGAGGAGGGTCAGAAGATGAGAAAATGTGATTCAAAATGTGACAAAAAGTGACAAAATCACAAAATGTGACTCCAAAGAAGTTAGAGTCACTAAAGGGGAAGAACATCCTGGGAAAAGGGTAAGGCCAATGGCATCAAGAGCAGCTGAAGGTCAGTGAGGGCAGAGGCTCATACAGAGACTTGGCTTAGTAAGAGCTACTGCAGACTTTGTTGAAGGCAGGTAAGGAATGCCAGTTGGACTGAGGAAAGTCTAAATCAGAATCAGAAGAGAAAATTTTATTTTAAGACAAAATCTCTCACTTCATCTGTTCTGTATTCTTTCATACTTTTGGCTTCACACACTTGCAATTTCCTGCTTATATAACTCCTAGGAAGGGTACGGAGGGAGAAGAGTTATTGGGACTGTGGTCCTATGGCTGGATAAATGCTACCAGACTGTTGCTACCAGACATGCCCATTGTCACATGTCGGAATTCCTTATGGAAACATTGCAGCCATAGTGGCCAACCAGCAGCACTGCCTTCCTCTCCAGGGGAGCATATCGCCAAGGAGAGTCTTCTCTTCATAGAGGGGAGGGCTGAGAGCTGGCGTAATTCAGTGTTTCTGCACTACAAAGTCAGGCAAAGCAAGCTGGCGAGGTCTTCTGCTCGTGTGACAGCGGCTTTTGCTTCAGATTCTGGGGAGGTTCTCCCTGGTTCATTCTGCAAGGTGTCATTCAAAAGCAGAGGATGTCACAGTTGCGGTGCTGCTTTTCTGTGCTGCATTGCCTCAGTGGATAAAGACCTCATTTTCTAGAGCTGTGGAAATGGCACCTTTTAGGAGAAACCAGCTTTTGAAAATTCGTAATAAAAACCGAAGATTGGCTTTAATAGCTAAATATTTGTGCTCTTACCTAATTTAATTTGTAAGATTATTCTTCTATTTCTCTACTATTCCCACTTTCTTAATGGATTACACTAGTGTTGATGTGCTTTCTTTTAATTGAATATCACAGTTTCAGCAAATTATTTAGTGAGAAAGAAGAGAAACGTTTACCTCTTTCAACAGATGAACAGAGCTTCAGTTACAATGAAATAACCAACACACCCTCATTAAAGTGGCATTTAACCCAATGTCTCAACGGGTGTAGTTCCCATTAACAATCATTTAAATGAATAGAGCTGCAAGCTCTGGACCAGTTAATGATGGATGCTAATTAGCGGCAGTTGAACAGAAGAAGCCAGTCTTAACTAAACAGACGAATCTCTGCACTAAAAAAGCCATCAAGCTCCCACTTATAATGAGGTTAATTTAAACCTACTGTTGGACAAAACCAGGCTCTCCAGCTTGAAGGACACTCCTCTTCCTAACTGCAAAAGGGAAAATAAGTTTTAGGTTGAAAACCTCCAGTTCAGAACTTGTTGTAGAGTGGCCGTATGGGCCTCATTCTTCTCCCCAACAATTAGGGGCAAAAGTCACCCTGACTCAGCTGCTCCAGGCTTAACCCACAGTTCTAAGGATAAGCCCACCTCAGAACAGTGGCTGCAGAACCCATGTCACAGAAACCTGAATCTTTGGTAAACACCACAGCTCCAGTGGTGGTGTTTCACCCAGAGCATCTGCTCATTTTCTGTAGCTTTCAGCTAGGCTGCAACATCACTATTCTGTGCACTCGCAGTTTAAGAAACCTCAATTGCTATATTGAACATAATATTACAAAATTAGGTACATGTTCCCTATCTGAGTTCTCATTTCTCTCCTAAAACATAATCATCTTCTCTAACCCTCTGGGCTTTCCTCTTGCTTGTTTTACCCCAATTTTTCACTCCATCTCAGCCTCACCCAGAAAGCTTCTGCAAAACTTCATGGGTAGCTGTCGGTGCTTGGTACGGGATCACTTCACATGTTTCTTCAGCTCCTTCATCTTTGTCCTCCTCCTTTTTGCTTTTCACAGCTCTGTACCACTGGTTTTAAAGTCATCCCTGAAACTCAGTACAGAGTCCAAATGAGGCTGCATCCCTTCCATAATAACTCAAGTAAGGAGGTCAGTGATGCCATCAAGGTCTATTTCCAGACGCGATGCTTGGCCTCCCACCTGACAGTAAAATATTCCTCCAACGGCACATGGAAAAGACTAGAATTCAGTTTCCTCTCTCAAAGTGTTTCCAGCTCAGCAGGACCACTAAGACAAAAGATACTGGCATTACAATTGGCAGACATGACTCAACATACAAAAACTGGAATTGTGAAGAAGAAGGGTTGCTAGCTGATTTTTTTCCCCCAAGACAATTTTTCCCAGTATAGTCATGCCTTTTAAAGAGACACTGATCCACTCCTGCCAGCATAGACTATTAGGATTAATGGTTAATACAGACAGACCTCCAGTGAGATTTTCCACATTTGTCAGATTCTTATTAGTTCATCGTTTCTTGGCATTAGTCCATTTTTTTCAGAGGAAGGAAGGATGGGCTGTTTGGCTTTATAGGATTTGCAAACACAAGTGGGGAAGGTAGGAGCTTCCTAATACTGTCTGAAAAGACCCCAGCTGTGAAGGAATACAGAGCATCACCTCATTAACGTTAAATCTAAATCATTTTTGGGCTCTCTGCTGACAGTTTGCCATGCTAAAAGCAAACGTAGCTCAACTGAAGTGAAAAATATTGTGCTTGTTCACAGCTGCATTCAGAAGTAGCAATTGCCTGTCACAGCAAGATGAAGTTAATGCCAGATGTTACTAATACAACTGAAAATAAAGTTCTAGAATGAAAACAATATCATCTCATTTGGGAAAATCTATAGAAGATGTAAGAAGCCAGATTCTTAGATGCTGGGAATGAAGACAAGTCAGTTTGCATCAGCTGAGACTCTGGCCTCCTATCTCTATTTCACAGGTTCAAATTGAAAACTAAATTAGAAACTGATAACTTAGAAGAGGAATTCAAAACAAATGAGGAATTTGAATCAAAGGTTAATAAATTTTGCCAGAGGTTATTCTTGTATTAAAGAAACTCTCAAAACGTTTAAACAAATTTGAAAGAAGTCTTTGAAGTACCTGAACATGACTTTCAGCTTTTGTAACAGCTTACTTTGTACCTATTCAGGGACCTGTACAATTGAGTATGTTTGATACTGGGAGAAGCGAACTAGAAGACCTGTGTTTCCATTAGATGACAGCAAGTAGGGGTCTACAACAAAAAGAGTTTCTAAATGAAAAAAAAAAAAAAGAAAGAAAAGAAAGCACTAAGGTCCCTGCTTGTGAAATTCATGCTTAAGATCCGTTAGAATTAAATGACACATTTTGTTGGAAAATTAAATACATGGTTTTCTATATGCATAAATTTTTATTTTTCCCCAGACATTCCTAGATAAATTACAGAAGCAGTTTTTAAGCTAATAAATAGGAAACCTTCTCAATACCAGTGATTTTAGCTTCCCTGTGCTCCTGAGAATATCTAGTCAGAGAACTGCCTAATTTATATTTTCTAAGTAGAAGATAAAGATAATTATTTTTAAGTGGAACAATAATTGCCATCAGAAATTAATTCCAGTAGTAGACAAAATCCCAGGCACCAATTTATAAAAGAGAGATGTTTCAGTCTTCTATTTATTTGTGGGTAATCTAATGATTTGATCAACAATGAGGACTAACCCACAGTTTGCTTGGTTACAAATGCCTAGCAAATCTGGTGGACATTTTTCTTACAGAGAAAAACCTCCAAGCCCTTCTAAAAAGGCTAAATAGAAAAGAACTCACAAAGAAAAAGAATAACTAATACTGGTGGAAATGGCCGTGGGGGGAGGGTGGATGTAAGGGTTCAGAGGTTACAGGCTCAAAATTGGACTGGTCTGACACCAGAGCGCAGACACTGAATAAAGCACCTCCTGTTCCTGGAAGGTCTTCAAGGAGCTGGTGGACGGTGCCCCGTGGTACATTGCCCAGAGCCATGAGAGGACGAGGTGAAGAAGCAGACCTCATGGTCACTCAGGTCTCCACATCCAGCTTCTCCTTGTGGCTCTGGACCCTACAGATGCTTAGAATGTCATGCTGGAATGAGGTCAAAAACCAGTACCCAACTGCTCTTTGGGCACCTCCATTGTAGTCTCGGCTCCTTTTATGTTATTCCTCCCACCACATTTTTATATTTAACCTGTGTCCAACTTAAAACTAACGTGAGCTCCATCTTTTCACTGAATGGACTGAAACCTCACCTGTTGCCCATATAGAAAAATCTTTAGGTCTAATGCTGCTGCTGTCACCTGAAAGCCTGTGCTAAGAGGAAAAAATGCTTTTTGCGGCAACTTCTGCAACAGTATCATTTTCCTTGGAGCTCAATACACTTCAGATTTCTATATAATAGTTTCACAGGCAGCCTCTGCCTGACATATTTGGGTATTATTAAAACCACAAGGGCCTCCAAAATCCATTGTCAAAAACAAAGCTACCTTCTGACTGACTTGCATTTTGCTCGCACCTGTTGTTGACACCGAAAAAAACCTCCCCATTTCAAACCTTCCCCAGTTGTTCTCTCTATTTCTAAACCATTTGAGGACTGTTATAATTTTTTTTTTTTTAGTGCTCTGTTGTTCCACTCGGAGTATTTCCTTACCTTGCTTTGCTCCGTATAGGATTTAATAATGAAAGCTTATGGTTTGACTCTCTCCTTTACCTCAGCAGCACTGCTCAAAAGACTGCAGTACACAGAAAATCATTCTCATTCTGTCCCCAGTCCAAACCCACACGCTTGTCAGGGGAGGCTTAGGACTTCGGTTTGTAAGGACATAAAGAAGATTTAACAAAGAAACAAGTCACTATAGCAACACATGTTTTAAAGGAGAATTTATATTTTGTGGTGAGAAGCAAAGCAGGGAGTATTATTCAAAAAATACCGGTCTCAGCCCGTAAGCTTGTGTATTTTAAACACACAAGTGGTCTCATCTGGGAATACTCGCGGCGTCACTGCACACTACAGATTTCTGGTTTCTGGGCTTTTTTCTACATTGCGGTCCTATTTGCAAACCTTGTCTTTGCACTCACGAAGACAAGCATCCCACCCTTTGTTCCAGGACAAAACTGAACATCCTTTTTGCTGTTTTGTCTGTCTCCAGCAGCTGGAGTGGCGTTTATGCAAAAACTCAAATCATTTTAAAGCGTTATACTCCACGCTGGCTTTTTAAGCACATGTCAGCGGGATCAGAGCCCAGGTATTTCGGCCACATTGTCTTTGCATTTCTCTGCCCACTTCTGCTGTGTATTAAAACCACTTGCAGAGCTGCAGGCGCGTCAGACGGGGTTCTCCAAGCTCACACACAGCTGCCTCCAGTCAGCTGCACACATTCCTGTCCAGGGAGGTATGAAACAGAGCTGGACGCCCAAGCCACCTGTTACAACATACTTTAATATCTAAGGTTGACTGTATTTTCTATAGAAACAGAAATTCTTAGGTATGCTTTACTATCAGAATGCCCCAGCATTTTGTAGATGACACTTCTCTAGGTAGACCGGACAGACAGAGCTCATCCGTCTTTGTCACCGTCACCCAGTGAAAGTGATGAACAATGGGAAAAGTGTGGAAAGTTAAGTTTGAGATCAAGCTTTCAGGTAACAGGAACTTAATTCCCTCCACTGCAAAAAGTCTTTGTGAGTTTGAAAAGCCACGGAGTATTTCTTTGTCTCAGTTTCCCATATGTTGAACTTTGACTTTACCACTTTGCAGCTGCCCAAGTGCACCACGCGGACTTTGGGAACCACAGAGGAAAGGAAAGTCATCATAGATGACTTTCATAGATACAAGGCTATACCCATTTCCAATGATCAGATAAACATCAGGGCCAATTTCCCTGCCGCCTCTCATTGCTCTTAGAATATAGCTTAAAACAAAACTCAGAGTCATTGAAATTCAGAGAATAATGCTGAATTTTGAGTGTGAGTCAGACAAATTGATTTCCAGACTGATCGGCATTTATGCATAATTAAAGCCGGTTTTGTTCAAGCAGTTCATATGTTTACCAATTAGCAGCATTACAGGAGTAAGAGTCACTTCTACTGGAAAACACCTCCTGAGTCACACAAACAATTCATCTTTGGGTGCAGACATCCTGAAAGCCAGACGGGCACTTTGAGCAAGAACCTCACCCACGTGAGTCAGCTCACAGTTTCCCTCACTTTCCTGCTTTACAACAAGCATCCCAACTGGTATCAAAGTGGGAACTGCTTCCTAGAAATCCAGGAAAAAATCTACTTCCAACTACTTTTCTATAATGTGACTTGAAAGATGC
Organism: Tringa solitaria; assembly: GCA_026413425.1. Classification (NCBI taxonomy): domain Eukaryota; kingdom Metazoa; phylum Chordata; class Aves; order Charadriiformes; family Scolopacidae; genus Tringa; species Tringa solitaria. The sequence continues at coordinate 207,084,917 of JAOXJM010000001.1, read as the reverse complement.
CAGTGCAAAACAAAAACATATTTTTAGTACTTTTTCTCTGTGAGTACATCAATATGTTTTTTATCCTTGACTGGACAAGTAACTATTCCGTCATATCAAAATTTATACATGACATTTCAGTAAAACAGTAGATGTATAAGAAGCTTTCAGGATGCAAGCACGTTCTAATTTCTCAAGTTTCCTGCCTTGTAAAAAAACCCAGGAAAGCTCACAAACAAAGACATTGAATTGTTTTTTACCAAATATAAAGATTTAAGGCCCTCAACTATCCCACAGTTCTTTTCCTGACTATTTTGTTCATGCTGTTGCAGATTCAAGGAAAAACTGCTCAATGAAAGCTTCACCCATAACTGCAGGCAGGAGGTATGGAAAAGCAATCACTGAATGCCATGACTGATTAAAATCACATTATCAAAAATATGTTTCAGAGTTAGTTATGACTCTGTTTAGCATTCTATTTTTAATACAGTTAGAAAGTAAATTAAGCCACTTACAGTGAACCAAAACTTCCCTTGTTTCCATGGAAATGTTTAGAAGGGCTGATCTGAAGTTAACCAGACTGGTAAATACAAATGCTTGTTACCAGCCAGCTTAATCCCCACGGCTGCTTCTCGTGTGCACCATCACACCCAGGAACCTTTTACGCTCCCAAACGCTCCTTAATGACAGCTGATTTCTAATCCAGTGCACAGACTGAGCAAGGCCCTCTCAAATATGTGTCACGCTGACGGGGGCAGGGGGAGCCACCAAGCCCGCACGCTCATTATTGAAAAATTTCAAAAGATCCTTTTAATATTTTAACATTCAAAGGATGACCTGCTGCCTTTTTATTACACGGTTACTCTCTGCCATTGCCAGTTTTCATCTAACTCCAGCAATTTTACACCGGTGTAATGCTTGCATCCAGTGAAATTACTCCTGCTTTATCACAGGGTAAGAGAGATCAGAGTGAGACCATTTGTGCTGGATTTGTTGGAGAGATGTGATGGATCGCTATTCAAATATTAATACTGATGTTTGCTACTGAAAGACCATATGTAATAAATCAGTAATGCACAGCAGGAGTCTCGCCTGTAGGTCTGGTTGCAGGGGAAGGGTGAAGGTGTCTTCAGAGATTTTGTACGGAAAAGAAAGTTATGTGAATATCGCTACAAAAAAACTAATAAAACTCAGTCATTTGTGCCTACGTGGAAATGCAAACTTCAAGTCGATCTCATTTTTTGGCCCATATAAGGCAGAAACCTGGCAAAAAGGAATAAGAGGCAAGTTCTGCTTGGCCAAAGTTTGAGGGCAAACCAACCTAACAGCTTGCTGCTTCCTGAAGGAGTGGACCCACTCCTCCATTTCCGTATGCATCCTTGCCCCCACCCCAGACACTTCTTCCAGCTTCATTCCTTGCACCAGCTTTCAGCCTTGTCAGGCATTTTTCTGAGGTTATTTAACTCATTAATTTGGCAGAATGTTACACATTTCAGTGGGGGGAGTTACTTTAATGGTAGCTCAGCAAGTCAAATTGCCCTAGCAAGGGACCAATGAATGCCAAAGCCAACATGCATGGCCAGAAATGAGTGATCACCCCAACAGCAGAGAGCTTCAGCTGTATATCTGAAATGTACTTTAACTCATTAAAGCACTCCACCACACAAGTCCACATTCAGCCTCAGTTTGTGCCTAAAAATACCTGCAAAGCTAACTTCTGCAGCAAGCAAAGAGACTGAAAAACAAAAGTTGCACTTCTACCCAGTACTGGAGCCACTCCAATTTTTTCAAGTACTTTTAACACATAGGAAATTTCTCTCCATTGCAACTGCCTTCAGACATTGAGTGAGGTCTGGAATGAGCTTGATTAAATGGACTGAGTGTGACTTTCAACGTCTCTCGTACTCCTAAATCCCTTAGGTGCTGTGGGAAACACACATTTCAGTTTAGGAAAATACAAGATTAATATCTGTTATTTCTATCAATGCGCTGCTCGGCACTATCATTTTTTATTCAGTATAGCAGATCTTTTCCTCAGTCTTAGAAGACCACCATGAGTAGTATAGAATATATGATTATTCATTTATTTAACTAAAATGCTCCCTTTCTGTACATACAGATAATTATATCCTTCCATATAAAAGGCTGAAAAACCCAAAGCATTGTGGACAATGAGTGGTTTTGCAGTTTCCTTGTGCCCAGCTCAAACCAAACTAGCATCCACATTATTTGTTTCACTGAACAATAAGGAAAACCAGCGGCAAAAAATCGCAGTTAAGCTGTGGATGAGGTGTCGATCCATCACCCTGCTGCAGCAGTATATATGGCTCCCAAGAAAAATAAGATCCAGTAAACAATAGACAACTGGGGAGAAAAAAAAAAAAAAAACCAAACAAAAAAAAACAGAGAACCAAGAGAATAAATGTTTGTGTGTACAAGCTCTGGAAGCAGGTAAAAATCTTAAGCTCTCAGCTGGAGGCTTTCAAGCCAATGTGAACGTATCTGTAGAGAATGTTTTCAGGAGGAAAAAAAATGGAATATCTGAAAGTGAATCACAGTAGCAATTCAGATATTTCTGCTGTGTCACATGAGGTCAAGCCTTTTAACATTTGTCAGGCCAGAAAACAACAGCAAAACTTGAACTATCTTTTATTGTGACTTGAGTCAGAGCAGAGCCCAGCCCTGACAGCAGCTGCACAAGAAACAGCTGGCAAAGACCTAACATGCCTGAGCAGTCTCATATCCTCCAATTATCAGTGTCTCAAGTCTTCTGCTAGAAATAAAAAAAAAAAAACAAAACCAAACCTAAAGTCATTTCTTTCCTGATAAAGTGTTCTGGTCAGAGTAAACAGGAGAAATGCTCACCTTCCTAGCATACTGTATCTGTTACTTTATGCAGATAAAACCAGTGTTTCTTTTAGAACATTTGTCAAAACAAACAAACAAACAACCTAAAAGATAGGGAAGGGCATCTGATTTACAAATTTAAATTATAAAATTAAATATTTTTTAAAAAAAATTATAAATCTGTGGTTTTGATGTTAATTCTGGGAAAATGAAGATACTGAGTGAATCAGAAACCTTCAATAAAACTGAAGGTTTTCCTTGAAGCACCTTGGGCAGTCTGAGGTTTCCTACAAGGACAGACTGAAACAATCAGGTTTGGTCAGCCTTCTCTTCTGAAGGAGCCTGCAGGAGAGCTGGAGAGGGACTCTTTGTCAGGAAGTGTAGTGACAGAACAAGGGGTAATGGTTTTAAATTGGAAGAGGGGAGATTTAGATTAGATACCAGAA
>JAOXJM010000001.1:207044854-207057783 GCA_026413425.1 Tringa solitaria | reverse complement strand
AATTTAGAATGGCACAAAAGCCTAATAGTGAGTTAGAAAATATAAAACCAGCCCCAAGTGGATGCTAGAAGGAGGAAAAAAACCCCATCAACGCAGTCATCTTCCTCCCAGCAAGCAATTTTAGATGCTGATGATTTGTCTGAAGATCCTGCACTCCTCAGCACCACAACCAGCCTGAAACTACCAACCCTAGGACCCAGAGAAGCAGTGGAAGAGTGCGTGTAACACCAGGAAAAGGGGTAGAAAATAAAAGCATAACTACTGTAACTGATCTTTTTTTTTTTTCTGAAATGCTTAATTCTAGCCTAGTAATTATGACACTCTTAAGATTTCAGTTATACCAAAATGGTTTTATTTATATATAACACGTACTTAATCTTTGCCCATAAACAAGATTTTGAGCATAATAGCCCAAAGAACAGTGATTGCTGCCCTCCAGTCCTTTCTTTTGGGAGAAAAGAGCTATTAGCAACCTGTATCCTCTATTGCCTAGGTTCATTGAGGCTAAAGGACCAAGCCTTCATAATAGGTGGAGAGGGCTGTTTGAGGTATCCCACTGTTCTAAGGAGTAGATTTAAGACTGGCTAGATTAGTCACATCAATTACTTCAATATTAATACTCAGTAAAAAATGGCTTTTGCCTACAGATTATGATTTATCAGTTTAGGGATTTTGTACCTAAAGGCAAGGTCCCTTCACACATAGGATCTTGCCTGGCAAGGACTAATGGATCAGGTCAGATTCCCATCTCTGATGCTCGATGTTTTTTCAAGTGTCCACAAGGATTCGAAGCTGCTCACCAACCCCAAGGACCACAACTGCAGGAAGAGAAGTTTCACATCATTGTCTCTACTCTAAAGCTATCAGGATTCCCATATATTCAGCATGGGGCTAGAAACTAACAAAGACAGAAGCCATCTTTATGATTCGGGGGTACTGACTGTCTTCAACTACCTATCTTGCTACAAATTCAAAATAGTCCATTTTAGGATTTATATGAAAGTTATTACATAAGTTAATACCTAGATAATTCCCTTTTGCACATTGTCATGATGTATACCTTCCTTTTGTGGGGTAGACAGAAAGGTTAAAAACAGGAATTTGAAAAAATAGTCTCTTCTTGCTCTAATGAACCAGACCCAAAGCCTAGCTCTTAAACAGATATTACAGAACTGACACTCCTGCTGCTAAAATGGACAATTAAAAATGGCACTCCTGTTTTCTCAATGCTTTTTACATTTGGGAGTTTCTAAATTCTGTCCCTCCTTCATTGCGATAAAGAAAACAGTTGCTACAGCACAAGGTGAAACCAAAGAGCTCCCTTTCTCTGCAGAAAGGAGAACAGCCTACCTCACCAAGTGTAGCAGCTTGTGACAGGTCTTTCTCTCAGATCCGAGTGAAAATAAAGGAAGTTTCATTTCCAAGCTTTGAATTCCCCTATGAAAATCTGAACAAAAATACATTGAATATATACATATATACATTATATATATATTTATATACTGGCTGGCAAATAAGCAAAAACAATTCTTCTAGCTCTGCAGGTTATTAAGACAATCCCTTGGCAAAAAACCTCTGGCTATTAGTAAATGAATCAGTAAATCTCAATCAGAAGATAAATCACCATTTAAGGGAACTAATTGTGATCTCAAGAAGCTCCTACTTACTTTGGAGCACAGGTGAATTGGGAATTGGAAGAAATACTGCTACCACCTTCGGCAGAAAACCCTCAAAGCAGTGCACAAACATGACTGGAATGAAAGCTCACGGTGTGCGAACAAGACAGATGCTATCCACTTCTTATGGCAGACTGGAAAATAGCAGACAGCAGTTACATGCCCCACTGAGGTCTCAAAATAAGTCAGCAGGGGCTCTGAGAACTGAACCTAAGGCTTACAGGCTCCTTCTCCAGCCACTGCAACACCAGGAACAATGACGGATGAAAGTTTCAGAGTTATCCTCTGGACACAATGATAAGAGCAGGCCATTTTTCCTGCTAGTGTGAGCACGTAGGCATGTGTGTAATAGTTATATACAGAATCCCCTACATTTCAGACAGGACTTTTCCCTTGGAAGAAGTTAGACACGCACAAGCAAGCTCAAAGCGTCCATCCATCTACAGCGCAAGTCGCTTCCTGAGGCTTGTGATTAAAGGTATTCCTCTTTCAAGAGAAACACCACAGCATTTCCCTCTCCAGTGTCTGTCAGAAAAGAATTAATTCACAAAACTGATACTTTTCTTTAAAAAAAAAATAAATTTTAATAATAAATGTTCAACATTTTAAAATTACATTTAATCTCTTTTTTTTTTCCCACACAAACTCTTGGAGATCAGGATATTAACAATATACAATATTTCTTCATTTAAGACAGAACAGCCAATAGATAAAACGATTTGTGACTTGTAGTACTGTGCACTCAAGACTGCAAGTTCATAAACCTACAAACAAACAGAATTATATCTTCAGTAAAATGGAAAATCATAAATTGCATGGAACATTAGATTCCTGTATGCCACCACACCAGTCCCCTAAAAGTGAGGAATGTTGCTTCGATGCCTTCACAGCAACTCATGGGCTACGCTGTCTCCAATTTTCACTCCAGAAGAAATACGCAGCCTAAAAGAATTTAGGACTGGGAAAGCTCATAGACATGCTGAGTGATTCCCTAAAAATTATGGCCTACTAAGAGAAAAGTGATGTCATAGGAAAGATGGAGCTGACTTCAAGAATGTCCATTTGGTACTCTGTCACACATCGACTGCATCATACCAATATCTGCTTCTCTATAGCTCCATGATTCAAATGAATAATGTTCAAGAAGCGTGTCTTTCCCCCACTTCAGGATGTTTTTTTCTGTTGTTCATGCTTTAAAATTATGTTTCAGGACCTTATCCAACAGTACACAGCTTTTTCTCAAGAAGCAATTCGGAGTAATTTATATCCACATTCTTTATAGCAGAAGTACTGACTTCTCCAGGATGTTGAGAAGTGCCGTGGTGCGAGTGATGCAGCAAACCGGAGGGGTCAATAATGGTCCTACGGTGCAGGCTGATGACAGAAGCTGAACTGCGAAAAATACTGGAGTAGAAGAACCTGTCAAAGAATGAATATGAGAAGTACATTCAAAATTAAGCGTAATATTTTATTCTCATATGTAAATAAAAACCATTCATTAGGAATTCAAAATATTAAAAAAAAATGCTAAATAGGAGACCTGGTCAAACCCATGCACAATCTGTACTTACTAGTGGCAACCAAACCTCAGAAGGTACTGAGATGATCTTGCCCAGTGCTGTTGTGATCCTCTATACTCTACTAGCTTCAGTGGGATTTAAGCAATCATTCCCTTTTTAAAGAGTTGCCTTGACTTATACAGCCAAAGAATATCTGCTTCCTAATTAAACTTCCTCTGCTACTTTTTTTGAGCTGGGTTGAAAACAGCACAGCCAGATTTAATCATTGCGCATCCTCAAGAAGCCACACTAGGTGAAGTTTTCTTCTACATGAACTTGCGAAGACAATATTTGGGGGGAGGAATAAATAAATTCATGTGATACTGTGACACCACCCTACTTGGAAAAAAACTACAGTTGTGCAGCACATGAGAATGATGAAGAGAATTGGTAATGTAATAATTTTTTTCTGAAAATTGACTGGATAAAATCTGAGTTTGCTTCAAAGATGACTTTAGAGACTACTGAAACAGTCGTCCATCCCTCCATAGTGACCACATCCAAAACTATTCAATTAAAATAGACCGAGGAAAACACTTTCATATTTAAGTAGATGACTAATGCTCATAACTTAGTAAAGGAAGACTTTTGGCATTTTAAAACATCTCTAATGAGAAGCAGATCCTTCTCACGCCTTCTTAGACCTTCAACAATCCTTCATAAAGCAATATACACTTTTCTGCATATTCTCCTCTAAGTAGGTCTTGGAATCAATGGCACCAGCAGAACAAACACACTTCTTTGTTGTTGTTGCTAGTGAAAGTCCTATCCGTTTCAATTATTCATTTCTCACCCTCAAGTAAAAAGCAAAGTTCAGACAGGAACTGCTAAGCCCATCGCCATGCTCAAGCTCCAGATTCTTCACAAACGTGTAACCTCAGGAATGGGACTAGGAAGCTCCTGCACAGCCATGAGAGGAGGATGGCAGCAGGGTGATTGCTTTTGCACCACTTTTAATGATGGAGAAGGATTACCACCTCATCCTTTCTCTGTCTCCTGAAGTGGAGTTTGGCTTTACAGGTCATGGGGTAGAGGTATCCATGTGTGCTATGCAAAAGGAGTGCTTCTGCTCTGAAGAAGACAAGTTCAATTGATGAAGGAGGGAACATTTTCTGTCTCTCTGAGCTAAAAGATCAAGCAGCCTGCTCTGAGAGTGAGTGTATTTGACCCAAGATTAAGGAAAGCTCCTGTGTGATGTTGTTTCACATGCCTGTAGCCATCCCATCTTGCAAACTCAACTCCTACTTTGAAAACCTGATAAATCTTAGAAAGGAGGAGATGACTGGGTGACACCAGTATGGCTGCCTTTTGGAAAAACTGTCGAATGAACCTGTCCAATAACACTTTCTTTCTAGGACTACAGTCACACACACACAATACACACACACCCATCTTCCTCCAGAACAACTCTTCCCACAGTGCCCTAGGAACAGCCAGAGACCTCTGCTATTCCTGTGGGATTTGTGAAGAAACCTTGGCCAAGTTAACATCAAAAGGAGTTTTACCATAACATCATTAACACTGTCTGACAAACGAATTAGCATTGAGCATGCGCAGACACTGAATTGACATACTCCAGCCAAATAACCTAAGATAGCACCAGAAGTAAAATGTCTAAAGTGCCAAATTAAGGCCACAGTGCATTACAGAGGAAAGTCTAACAATTATAAGACTGCGTGTTAAAAGGAAGCTTTTTCCCTCTAAGAGTTCATCACTCCGCTAAGAATGAGAAGAACTGGATTCAAGGTTTAAAAGCTCACCAAACCTGTGAGACAAAGCAAGGTGCTTCCCTGTCATCTTCTACTGAATGGCAAGTCTTCCCTGAGCAACAGCTCCACCTAAAACCAAGCACTGGCAACGAACAGAAGGGTGAGGGTTTTTTTCAAGAGTCTTTTTCTGCCGCTCTTTCCCCACGGTAGCAGGGTGCCTAAAATACTCCACCTCGTTTGCTCCCGTCTCTGTGTTTCTCATTACCCGGCTGTTCTTGTTCAGTGATACAAATGTACTTTCTCAGTACTTTAAGAATCTGGGGCAAATTGTACTATTAATCTTGTTTTTTCCAGAGAATATATCAGACAGTAAGTGGATTAAGTTTCCATATCCTGCCTTACTGATGTCTGTTTGCATTGATTAGGAGTCTGGGAACAGTAGATCAATTTATAAGACAATTTCACCTTTGGTTTCTCTGCCTGCATTTGCCCGATTATTGCCAGTTTTGATTCAGTGGTGTGGACATCAAACCATTAAAAATAACAAATCAGTCACTGGAAAACCACCATATGTCAATGTCTTTGATTACTGTTCATGAGATCGTGACTTTTTTTTAAGATGCTTATGAAAATTTTGCTGAGCATCCCTGAAGGAGTATATCACAACTTTTCTCTTTAGTGCAATAGGAAGGCTTAAATTTGGCTGACTTGTAAACCTTATTACAGTTCCAGTAAGTCTTCAAGATTTGTAGCGAGATGCCAGACCAGTAAGCAAATAATAAGTGACAAAATGAAAGAACAATGTTTTCTGGAGCAGGTTCTTCTAATTCTATAAAGATTAAAATTTCACGTCATCTTTTCTAAGAAGTGATAGGATGTCATCTAAACGGGATGTACCACTGCCTCTTACAGAGTTCCATTTGAATTCCTGAAAAAAAACAATTTTCTGATTTTGTATGGAGGGAGGGGGAAAGAAGACCCAGAGTTAACAGCTTTTATCAAGTGACTGTAGAAGACAAACACCTAGAAGGTGGATTTTAAAACAAAGACCTAAGGCAAGAGTATAGTGTGCAATTTCTATCAGAAAACATAAAAAGAAAGAAAAAGCAAATTACACTATAGGAAGGAAATAATGGCAAGGCCTGGATGATGAGAAATATAAAAAGAGTTATGCTTAGATACCTGGTACAAACAATCACAAGATAATCTCGTAGCTGAACTGTTCGTACTGAACTGTTCATGCAACTTGTTTAGAAGGGAGAAGAAAAAGGGCCACTGCAGGGTACACAGTAATAAGTTGGTCTGAGGGACCCAGGCAAAAAAAAATGCGTGTTTCCAGTCTGTTTTGAGACAGGGAGAGAGAAAAAGATTAAAAGTTGCAAGAGACAGAAAAGTACAAAATGTAAGGCTTGGGATTTCTGGCGTGTGAAGAGATTGCAATTGCAAACATCCCTCTGGAGAGCACGCCAACAGCGTCTGACCATGCACATACTGATCATCATTGCTCTAGAAAGTTCAGGTAAACAATTTAACTTAACCAAGAAGTGATGGCAAAGAGTAATGCAGAGCTCAAAGGAGTGAAAAAATTAATTTATAGCAATATATTATTCACTAAAGAAAAATATCTTTTATTAATCATTGCCAAATTGGTAACTGGAATAAACAGGAGCTTACAGAGATATTTAACATCAATTATTCTTCATAGGTCATAAATAATAGAAGCAAAAACAGGATTCTTCCTAGGAAAAGCTAGTAATGCATTTTCTAAAATACAGTGGGAGCAGCGAAGGTGGCTTTATAAGAAGGTAATGCACAACTACTTTGAATTTCTGCTTCCTTTTTGTATTAAGAAAAATATTTAAGCTGTAATTACTGAACATCATTACAGATGCTTTCAAAGATCTTTAAATATTTAACTACTCAATCTTCACAATATTGCTATTAAATAGATGTTTCTTCGTACCCCCAATTTACATACGAGAAACATCTTTTAAAGCTTATTTTACAAAGTGGGTTTGTTTCTTTCATGTGGTGCTGGAAACTGCAAAAAAATACAGCATGGATGCCTCTGCAGGTGCAGCTTTGTAGATGCGGACACAAATGAGAGGTTTTCAGCTCTTTGATTATTGCTGCCAGTCAAGGCGATATTCACCACGGGCCTCAGAGCGTGGATGCAATTAAGTAGAAGGACAAAACCGTATCTGCAAATTTCCAGTCCAACCGTGGAGGCTCCTTCAAAGTTCTGCTTTGGAGAAGAAGGGCCCCGCTCGCGACTGCACCCGGCGAGCACTCGGCTGTGCCAAGAGCAGGTTTTGCAAGTTCTTGGCACTTCACCCCCAGCTCAGTCTATTGATGGATGCTGCTTTTCTGAGCCAAATCTCCAAGCAGAGGGAAAGGAAGGGAAGGGAAAGCAAGGCAAGGCAAGGCAAGGCAAGGCAAGGCAGCAGGCTTATTTTAAACACAACATTTCAGCAGAGAAAATGTATAGAATAATTGAAAAGACTTGCGGCAAGTGTATAAAATTTACCGATAGATTTTGACCAAAGAATTACTGGTTGATCTAACGCTAGATTCAGAAGCTCTATATGTACAAAAGAATATAAAAATAGTATAGCTAGATGAATGAGCCTGGATGTTCCTAGGGCATGCCATTTTTTCATGGATGATCTGAAAGATAAGTCACCTGTACCTTAATTAAAATTTTAGAAGTTACGAAATGAAGAGCTGCTGCCAGACAGAGAGAGAGAGCAAAAGGAGAAAATGGGGCTTCTGCTCCCAAAGTCCAGGCACACAATTCTGCTTAAGTCTTATTGGGTATTCTGATTGACTATTTGATGGCAGAAGTTGAATCTTAAATGAGATAACATTTAATCAAGTTTATTTTCATTTAAAAAAAAATCAAAAAACCAACAACAAAACCTGATCTGGAAGGAAATAAAGCCTAACATTATTCATTTCATTTTAAGCCTGACATACCTAGCAATAGGATGGGACTGTTGGGTGACACAGAAACACAACAGCACACACATACACACACGCACAAGAGTCCTCCATCCTGCTGAATTAATTACTCTAAAAGTGCAGTGTGGTGCAGGGCTCGTGGAAATGAGAAGAGTTATATTGGTTTACTGAGTTGTGGACAGGGAGACTCTGTGTCAACATGACTTTGAAACTTAGGATAAAACTCAGTCGACTGGAAAAAACAAAAAACAGGCAACAATACTCATGAAACAATAACTCACAGAATAAAGCACAACAACAGTGATCAAGAATATGGGAATGAGATTTTACATAATAATATGTAACGCTGCATAAATACTAGTAAAAGTAATTTAATGCATACAAAATTGTAATTCTGCAAGTATTTGACAACAAAGAAAATCCAGGTGAGGAAATGTTTTCCATAGTTGCTACCAGCATTGCAGTTACAGAGGAAAAGATTAAACAGAACCTGGCTGAATGTTTCCTTCGCAAAGCTGATCCTCCAGACCAGGAAATTTAGAAATGGGGGACAGTGGATGACACCATGGGATAGGTTTGCCCAGGACCTGACCCAACAGCTTCAGCAGAAGGCTTTCAAGGAGTGATTACTTTGCTTAGGAAACTCTTTTGACCAGTGGCATCACTTCTAGTCAAAGAGAATTATTATGCCCTCACTGTCTGCTCCCCACCCGGAGCAGTGTTCAGTGCTACAGCCCCTGTGCAATGACTGACAGACAGTCTTATATGAAAATTCTCAGCTACTTGCCCCAGAAGTAGCGTTTTCACTGATTTTGTGCTCACGTGATTAGAGCAGATAACGCTCCAACATTTTTGCACTTACAAAAACTTAAAGCAGCCGTAAAAGCATCTTGACTGGTTGACTAAATTGAATTTAGAGCTGATCTTCTTTATTAATTTCTTTAAGTCGTCAAATCATAGCTATGAATGAATAAAAGCCAGCCTGCTTTGTACTGATGTAAATGAAGACCCGAGTCGCGAGGCTGAACAGGGTCTGGTATCTGCCTGAAACAAAGCGGAGGACTCGGTGGTATTTACCATTATATATACATGTGTAGAAATATCTGTATGTAGAGATTTATGAGCCTTGCTACACCAGCAATCCTTGGGCCAGATTTCTGAAGGCACATAAATAAGCAAGCGATATGGCTAGTGGGATTTACCAAAGCATACGTAAACCTGAAGAATTCAAATTCCACCAAAAATCAGCCTAGTAGGTGCTCTCCTGCAGATACAAGTGCCTGAACACCTTTGTCATTCTGCACTGAGGCCCCCTGAGGTTGCTACGGGACAAAATATACACCACCATGATCTCTTATAAAGCAAAACCATCTGGAAGCTGTAAATATGTAAGATGTCAAGTCTTTGGTCCACAAATCCACTTGAGCTAAGCTGAAATTAGTGGCACCTCGAGACCTATGTATTTTTGTGCATCTGGCCTAAAACTCCTACTTAATGCCAAAGTTCATAGTCATTAAAAAAGAGGAAGAACAAAGTATTAACGAATACACAGAATTGTCTGTAGTTCGTTTCTTAGATGTGTGTGAAGTATCAGGTAGGTTAGTTAATAACTGACCGAGTTTGTAGATGCTCTGGTTTTGTTTAGGGATCCTTCTGGAATCCTGTCTGAACTAGGCTGAGCAAAGTCACACCATCATTGCTTCCAGGTGCTCTTGGAGTGGTGAGATGATTTCCATACAATTAAGTAGCAAACAGCTGCCTGAGGGAGCACACTGCAATCAAAGGTGACACTTTTCAGATGAGATGTAGAACAGAAAAGCTGATCCATTTGTTTGGCCCAGAGTGAACTTCATAAAGGATTCAGCTCTGTGCCTCATCCAAGGAACTGAAGCTCTTCCAGAATATTTAACCTGAGATTTTTATCCTCTGCTTTCTAAGGTATTCCAGAAGGGCAAACTAGTGGTCTTATGCCAATTTCTGAACTTGATGAAGCCTCACTGTTGCTGTTAGCTCATTTCAAAGTGGAGTTTTATAAGTAGACAGTCTTTCCTGTAGTTCATCCATCTTTGCTGAACCCTTCTATGGGCATCCAAAATGCTGGGGCTATAAAAGGACAGATTACTTCTAATGTAAACCTGATGTAAAAGCAGAGCCTTTCCGAAGACGTAGAAATAAACAACATATGATTACAGAAAGCTTCAAGAAGCACTGGGATGTGCCTACTACTAGCAACGTGTCTACTACTAGCTAGAGAGTCGTTAGCATTCAGGAGAGGCTGATTCAGAAAGAAGGAAGCATCATCCCAGATGTAAATGACACTGCTAGAACTCTTTGTCACTGAACTTGTGTTTGATTAACCTGATTGCAACTTTGAAAACTGTTGACTCAACAGAGCGTCTCCAGTTTAACAGGTTCAGGGTCAAAGCCATATGCTCCGAGAAGGGTGCGATATGAAAAACACGCCCCACGGCGTGGTGCAGAAGCACAATTCTGTCTAACGCGATCTGCAGACTGCATCACTGCTGGTAGGCAGTGATGATCAGCTGGCAAACAGCGAGGTCTCGGGACAGATAAGGTAGGAAGTGTTCAAAAGTCAACACATGCCAAAGAGCACCATCTTTCTCCTACTAAGAAACTTTAATTATTGAATACAAAGGAAAACTGTGGCAATGCAAGGCACTATGGTGGGATAGTTATGGGAAATGCTGACATTTTAAATAGCGGCCAATACCGTTCTCCGCTGCTTTTAGGAGAAACTAAACAGATAAATTAAATCTTCCCACATACAAATTTTCTCACTGAGCTTTAAGATCTCTCAAGGAGGATGCTGGCACGGGCTTTGTTGTATTTTGTTTTAGTCTGTTGTGAATGCACCGAGCGGCACAGGGAGAAGGCGAGCACAATGTATTACTGCAGGACATTTGAAGGGTGAGAGCACAGCCACTTTGCTACTCGTACAGCCTTGGCTTACAATGTACAGAGGGAATACCTTTGGAATTGTAAGTATAAGGATAATAGGCTCACTGAAGATAGGGGATGGCTGAAGGGAAGAAAAAGCCATCACAGAAATCAAAATTCAATAGCAGAGCAAAAGTCCGGTAAATGGTTTGAAAAGAGCTTTGCGTCTCTGTGGGGCATGCATGTGTGAGAGGAATATCTCGAATCAGATAATTAAAGCATTTTCAGATTTTCAGTGTCCTCCAAGTGACCAAAAATGTCAAGATCTCATCCATCTGGAGCACTCGGCAACACACGCGCACACGAAATAAAAAGAAGTTAGCAAAGCCCTGACGCTGTGAGATGTTGAGTATTTGGTGAGAAGAGCCCGGAACGGGTCATATCGCTATGAACTGATAGAAATGCGGCTGCAGCGTTACCTCTGATCCGTAATTCTGGAGTCAGAGAAGTTGCTCCACACTGATATCGCCACAAGAGGAGAAATGAATTTGTTCCACTATTTCCAGCTACAACCAGAGAGTGAAAATATCAGCTCAAAGACATTTGCACTGAAAAAAAAAAACCAAACCTATAGCCTACATATGCACAGAAAAGCATATGCACAGCTATATTTATATCGTCATGTAAGGCTGAATTTGAGATTACTCTCACCAATCCCAAGACAGATGAGCCATCCCACCCATCTCAAGTGATGACTCCAAAACCATCAAGGTGACATTTAACCACAGTTCAGGGCGGCCCCTTACAGAAAGCAGGGACAGGCAGCTAGGGGACCAGTAGCTGGCTGATTTTTCCCAGTGGTAAGTAGATCACATACCTCAAGGACTGAAGTACAAAGAGGCGAATAGGGTTGAACATGGTCCTGTCCATGGAAAGTCAGGAGAGAC
Organism: Tringa solitaria; assembly: GCA_026413425.1. Classification (NCBI taxonomy): domain Eukaryota; kingdom Metazoa; phylum Chordata; class Aves; order Charadriiformes; family Scolopacidae; genus Tringa; species Tringa solitaria. Next base: position 207,046,033 of record JAOXJM010000001.1, on the reverse strand, counting down.
CCAGAGTGTAAGTTTAGTGGGAGCTCACGGTCAAACCGAGTTATCAGTAGAGTCACAAAAACATGGGAGGAAGGAAAAGATCTGGGATGGGGGCAGTCAGCCCACGAAATACTGTTTGGTTCAGTAGCAAAACTGAGGAATTCCTCTGCAATTCTTCTTCCGCACATGGCACCCTCTCTGTAAGCCCTAACACAACATTTAACTGTGACCTATCTCAGAGAAAAAGCACAGTCAAACCAAACCCCCTGCCCCAAACCTGGCTTTCAGTGCTACCAACTAGTTTGCCAACAACTGTGAAGAAGTGCAGTTTTTACTGGGATTCATCAAACTGGCAAAATTCAAACAGAAAAAAAAACAAACCAAGAAGAGCAAGCAATTGTGAAAATGTGCCTATTTTTCTTTAAAAGTAATTGACATTTTGCCATAGGATTGAAACCAGAACTGGCTATCTTTTATATTTTGTTCTCTGATTTTTCAAATTGTTTAGTTTTCTGTTTCGTTTCCAGTTATATGAAGCCACACAAACTTGTCAAGATTCATGACTGCTTCCCCTTCCCTTACCTCCCCTGAATGATGTACTGAATGCTACAAATGAAACAGTTCAATCCTTTCTGTGTTTTTGCATAAAACAGCTCAAATAAAAAAAAGAAAAAAGAATGTTTTCACGATTTTTACACAAAGCTTTTTATTTTGACCTTGTGAATGTGAAAAAACCTCATGTTAGCACTTCTGAAATTAGATGGGTTTGACTGTTCATGGTTTTTTATATCACCTCTGACCGAGATGCCACAATTCTGAATTCCCAGTTCAGAGCCCTGCTATTATAGTACCTTTTCCTGTATCCCCTCCTCCCAGTTCCTGCAGCATAAACTGTCACTGACTCTCCTCAAACAGGGGTTTCTCCGAAAAGTAGCCTTCTTACAGCTGCAAAAATAGCTCCAAAAATGTCTCGAGGGATAAAAAGTCTCTTACTTACAGGCAATCAGTACAACACTGCTGGTGGTAGGCAGATACGGTGGTGTTTATTTTGCAGTTAGGGATACTAAATTCTTAAAGGGAGGGTGTCAGGAGGATAGGGCCAGTCTTTTTTCAGTGGTGCCCAGGGACAGGACAAGAGGAAATGGTCACAAACTTGAATATAAGAAGTTCCACCTAAACATGAGGAGGAACTTCTTTCCT
>JAOXJM010000001.1:207021000-207035414 GCA_026413425.1 Tringa solitaria | reverse complement strand
GATGACCTTTGAAGGTCCCTTCTGGCCCAGATGATTCTATGATTCTATGATTCTATAATTTTAAAAAACTTTGTAATGGTTGGCTCTTCTAGTGGTCACAGCAGCACGCCTGTCAGAGTTCAAGGAGCGCCTGAATGATGCTCTTAGCCATATGGTTTAGTTTTAGGTAGTCCTGCGAAGACCAGGGAGTTGGACTCGATGATCCTTATGGGCCTCTTGCAAATCAAGATATTCTAATATTCTATGATTCTTTTTCAGCTGTCAATACTTGCCAAATATGAATGCAATTTAGAAATAATTTTGGTTATTTCAGATTTATTTTCAAAAAAAACTAATAAGAAGATCACTCTTGAAAAATTTCATCCAGATCAGGATTCCTGAAAACCCCTATTTAAATTTATGGTTAGTTTAAATCAGATCTACTCCATTTCAGTTAAAGCGATCACCTGTGAGTTCTGCTACATTTTAGCTGAGGAACATATAAATAATAACCAATATACAAACCCCTAACAGAAGGAGAGCTATAAACCATTCATGGGCCGTCTGTACATGTGCAGGGATACTTGTGGAAAGTATATAGGAGGTCTACAGGTCATATAGACACTCTGACCTGAAATTACACCTAATGAAACTGCCACTGCCACAGTTCATCGCTGACCAGGCATTGAAAGATTGTCATGCACTGCTAGACTGTCAGTTACGGATAAATTGCTTTCTTCGTATGCTTTGCCCACAGTTCTCTTGACATATCAGGGTTTGTGCAAGAATTTCAGTTTCAGTGAAGGCTTGCAGGCAAGCAAACAGCAATAATTTAAAGCTGTCAGGATCAGAATCAGTTATAAGAGGCAGCTGCCTGCAGCATCCCGCCCAAGAAAACATTTGGGTCCTTGCAGTACTTGCTGGAAATCCAGACAATGCCCCTGTACAAAATCAATGGCCTGCTACTGACCACAGGAAATTAAAAAGAAAAAAAAAAAAAAAGGACAAACCAAATTAAACAAAAGGAAAAAAAAACACACAGAGAGACGAGAAAAAATAACAGAGAAATAAATAAAAAGGAAATATAAAAATAAAATCTTAAAGACAGGAAAATAGTGAAAAGAAATGGGTTAAAGTATTATGAATGTTTTATCATAGCAAGGAATTTAGGATTTATGTTATTATGGAATTTAAGTTATATGCTGCTGCTGATTCAAACGAAGACAGCATCCTAAAGAGTTTTATCTACACAATGGGTTCATTTCCCTTTAGCCACCATGTCCATGTCTCCATTTATAAGTGAGAGAAACTGGAAAAACATAAAGTACAACATTACAGCTCAGGAACAATATTTCTGTTACCCGGTACACCATTTGGATCCTTCAAACAGTGAAAAATATAACCTTTTTTTTGACCCCAGATGCATTTGATAATGTCACTGTTTCTGAATGCCCTTTTTACATAAATCAATATGGTCAGAATAAAGAGGCACTCATCCAGGCAATCTCCTTCTCAGTCCAAAAAAACCCACTTGTTTGATCTTGTTCTCTCTAGAAACTCACTATTTTCCTTAGAGCATCACTGTAATAACACTATTATTGCTGCTATTTAAAATGTCCAGAGTCAGCACACTGAAACTTGGAAAGGTTTGTATGTATGAACAGGGCCTTTTATAACTGACAGTATTTTGCAAGATGCTTAATGACACTTCTTTCTTTAAGATATTTTATCGCTGAAGCTTTCTGCTTTCTGTTTGCTATGTAACCATGCACATCTTTTGCTTTGTTAGGGGATGAAGATAAATAGGCATTTATATTATCTATTGTGTCGTAATGGGCAAACATCAGTAAAAAATTGCATGGTAAAGCAAATCTCAAGAGAATCGTTCATTCCAAACGCTCTGAATATTGTCCTTATCTTTATGAGCAAGGAGTCTCCCTGAGAACAATTCTGCAGTTTCCACACGGGGCACTTTGCAGGCTTCATTAGAGAAATTCACAAGTTCAGTTTGCTGAGCCCTTTCTTCTGATAGGCACAGAAGCAGGGGGAGTGGTCGAGGTTGGAAGGCACCTCTAGAGACCACCTACTCCAAGCTCCCTGCTCAAGCAGGATTAACTGGATCAACTTCCTCGGAGCCACATCCAGTCAGTTTCTAAATATCTCCAAGGACGGAGACTCCACTGCCTCTGTTCAACCACGCACACAAGGACTGGACGTTGACACAAAGACTGCGTAATCACTGATTTTCACAGCTGACCAGAGAAGCAAGCAAAGGCAAGGAAACACATAAAATATGTATGACTTAAATTACATCATGACTTGCAATTTAGAACAATGCAAACCTGCCCAGTAACGGCCCAGAAATCGCTAAGACCAGAGCACAGTTCTTTTCTATTGCTTTAATCTGACCTTACAATTCATAGTCTGCATGAACAACATCCATTTCATGGTTTCACCGTAATAAAAATGTAATAAAAGAATCCTTTTTAGTATAAATCTCTGTTTTCCTGCTTACTTTTATAAGCTAAGTAAGAACTACAAGCTGCATCCTTTGAACGTGTTTTTAAGAATCCCAAGGTTGCTAGCTAAAACCCTACTCACTTTTAATATTCCAGCACATTCAAGAAGAACTAGCTGATGGTTTAACACCTGATCAAAAGAAGAACAAGAATTTGCTGTTTCCCAAGAGTCACCCAAGTTTCCTATCATGAGGTTAATATCATTATTTAGAAAAATAATCACACTAATGTTTACAATCTTAGGGTCAAGCTGATAAAATTCCTCAAAAGCCATTGTGAAACATATCCAACCCCACCAAAAGAAACTCATCGACACAAGCTATTTAAATATCTGCTACGGGAAAAGTTCTGTTCTTTGGTTCCGAGGACAGCTTCACCATCCTGTGAGTGATGAGAAGCAGCACAAGCAGATGGAGGCTGCAGCAATCCTGACATGGAGGGCAGCCACCACCATCGCTGGTGATGGGACTCATCATCTGCTCTGCCACGTGTACGGTGCTACTCACCAGTAAGGAAAATTGACTTCCTTGTTTTTTAGCTTTATAGAATATGGTCTAAAAATGTCCAAACAATATTTGGACACAAATATCTCCCTATGAGAATTCCCTGGTCCTGTTCTGGGACTTCACTAGGGAAAATAGCATTTTTTGATGCAGCAGATGGGCAGTATATTGCAAAATACAGAAGCGGAAAGGTGTTTTATAGAGAAACGAGGCACTCGTTTTACTTACCATAGACAGTGTAGAATATTCCTCACCAGACTCTAACACTGCAAATGCATGAAATAATTTGAAATGTGCAGGTGAATAGAAGAAGAATTTGGCCTATTCTCTGCGCTGTGTGTTTACTTATGCTCTGAAGAAAAGGTGAAAAGAGCAATCCTTCTACTAAATTCCTTTTGAACAGACACGTCATTGGACTCGCTTAGCTGAAATATAACTTAAGTTAATGGTGCCACCTGGTGACAAGTCTTACTCACTGTTCCCATACCTTGTCAAGCAAGAAAAAAGACATTCATATGCTATAAATCTTCCCCTCAAGACTGACCCCCCCCAAAAAAGCAATAATCACTTGTCCTAAGGGGCGTATTGTACCCATAGAAAGAATAATAAACAATAGGAAAGAAAATATTTCTTAACAGACTTTCGTTTTAGACGCTATCACACACTTTGAGTTATTAGCTTGAGAAGAGAATGCAGTTAATAGTTCATGAAGGAAAAAGGGAGAAATGGCACTGATTTATCTGAATCTGCTGCTGATGGGGGAGCTGGGCATTTTGTCTGGCTCCAAAACTTCATGTTCTCTGCTGCAATGTGTAAGACTCTAGCACCACCTGGCAGGATTTTACTACCCCCGTGACTGCAGTCCCTAAACAAAAAAACATCAGTGTTTGAGCCAAGTGCTCTTTGCCCCTTACCCGTCAGTGATAACTCACATGAGAAGTTAATTCTGAAGCCGTAAATTGCTCTGTGGATCTCTCTCAGTTGCAACACTGCTGAACAGGATCACAAAAAAAATTAAGGGGAGGCTCCTTTTGAGGGGTCAGACTCTCGCCCTGTTTCCTCTAGGTAAATTGGGATTTACAGTGCAGGTACCAGCACCTGGTGGGGGAAGGACCATGGTCATGCCAAGCAGGGCTGGAGACCTTGTTCAGACAGAGGGAAGGTCAGGGGATGGAGCGCAGCAAAAACCTGAAGCCTGTTGGGTATCTGCCAAGATGTATAGCCAACCTTAGTACATTACTTTTTGTCATATTGTATGAAACAGCAAAGATTTTACATATCAATAGCTTTAAAATGCTAATATTCAAAGGGATGGGTAGAGGAAAGTAATAGAAATGGAGATGGGATCTTATATTTTGCAGGAGACACCTTGGCATAAAATGGAGAAAAACAAACTTAACATCATGTCATCCAACTTACAGTTATTATAATAGTTGTAAAATAAAATAGCAGGATTTGGGTAATGGATTTGGGTTATGATTTCTCAACAGATTTGCTCATATGCAAAACGCAAGTTCCGGACAACAACCACTGCACAACCACCAGCTTAATTACATTACAGTAATGGTTACAGGTGAAACCAGTCATTTAGGAGCTTCATTGCAGCTTTACTCCTGCCCAGCTGCCACGGTATCTTATTTAATACTTACAATTTCAAACCTGCTCAACAACCAGTACAAATGCTGACTAGTCCTTCACATTTATAAAAAAAAGAACATTTAATCACAAAAATCTAACTTAAATGCAGTGGACTTGCTTTATGGCTAATCGTGCTTGCCCTAAATTTGTTGGTTTTTTGCTAAACTCAGCATCTTTGGAGGGGGAAGTGAAAATGCTGGACAATTTTAAGTATATTAATGGTATTCTGTGCTCTTGAAGAGAGGAAATCTGCATCCCTTCACCCCTAGGACCCTTTGCAGTCTGGGATTTCCCTTCTACGGAACCTAATCAGGGACCTCCTTAATTTAACAAAACAGGAATATCTCAGCTGAATTATGGACATTCTTCTCTTAGAAGGCTCATTCACATAATACAGTCACATGCTGCGTATGCAAATTACACAAGTATCCATATGCTTAATTTATACGACTATTTAACCAAACCAGCATAATAAATATGTCTAGTTAGATACTTGCAGTAAGTGTGCAGCTGTCTGGAAGGAGGTACAAAATCACCATCAGTGAAATCCAAACTGCAGCTGTCATTAATCAAAGCTTTGCCCTTGAACATTCATCACTGTGATATTGCTGTGACAAAGTGGACTTTTACTGCCGTCTGGGACAGGAAGATTTTACTTCCTCAAAATAATTCAACTTCTCCAGTGCTGCAGATGCTGTGAAAACGCCAGTTTGCATGTTTGTTCTCAACATGGCAAATAAGCAGAGGAAAGATCATCACAATGTTACAGAACACTAAAATTATCTGTAAAATGCTGCATGTTTAAATGCTGAACTTTTGAATGGTATGTAGCAAATTGCTATTGAAGTTATTTATTTTTAACAGAAATAATTGATGCTTCTTGGATCAATGAACTAGAGATAACGTAGTCAGGATAGATTTGATTGTTAGGTCAAATGGTGATTTTTACAAATGAAAAGGTGGTGTAGAAGGAGTTTTAGTAAAGATGAGGTTCCATCTCTAAAAATATGCCGTTCACTACATCCCTCAATCAGAAAAGAGCAGTGGCTGTCAAAGTTACTCACCCACTGGACTGACAGTAAAGGAGATGTTTCACAAGCTCAGGGAATTAAACCAGAGCAATCCAGAGAGCTTGAGAAAGCATAGAATAGTTTGGGCTGGAAGGGACCGTTAAAGGTCATCTAGTCCCAACAACCTTGTCACAAGCAGGGACATCTTCAACTTGAGCAGGTTGCTCAGAGCCCCATCCAACCTGACTTTGAATGTTTCCACGGATGGGGTGTCTACCACCTCTCTGGGCAACCTGGGCCAGTGTTTTACCACCTTCATTGTAAAAAAATTCTTCCTTATATCTAGTCTAAATCTCTCTTTTAGTTTAAAACCATTACCCCTTGCCCTATCACTACACGCACTACTAGAAAGTCTGTCCCCATCTTTCCTTTAAGCACCCTTCAAATACTGGAAGGCTGCTATAAGGACTACCTGGAGTCTTCTCTTCTCCAGGCCAAACAATCCCAACTCTCTCAGCCTGTCCTCATAGCAGAAGTGCTCCAGCCTTCTGATCATCTTTGTGCCTCCTCTGGACCTGCTCCAACAGGTCCATGTCTTTCCTGTGCCGAGGGCCCCAGAGCTGGACACAGTACTCCAGGTGCAGTCTCACCAGAGTGGAACAGAGGGCCAGAATCACCTCCCTTGACCTGCTGGCCACGTTTCTTTTGATGCAGCCCAGCATGTGGTTGGCTTTCTGGGCTGCATTAAGGTTTCACTCTGCTTAGACTATGAGCCATCATTCCTTTTCAAAGAGGAATAAGATGTTTCCATATATTTTTGGTTTTCATGTAGTTGTTAAGAACATATGAGTCTTATTTTGTATGCCTTGACTACCAGTTAACCAGTGTTCTCCACAGACAACATGCCTGTCCATAAAGGCCAACAAGCCAGTGGATCTACTTGGATCCACTGAAATTGAATTTAGCCATAAGAACAAGGTTTTGGATGAGTGCTGTCAGGCATATTATTTAGGGTAGATGAAAGATGATTCACTTGAATTAAATCACTGGGAACAATCAACAACATCTGAAGTGTCTGAAGGCATATCCCAACAACGTTCATGAGATCTCTCCCAGTACCCTCAACACACAAACACATGCCTGGGATCATCTTCTAGCACTAAGCTGGGATTCACACTTTAAAACTCTCTTTATTTCCAGAACCAAGCAGCTACATGCACCAATTTATAGGGATGATTCCTGGGCTATGAATTGTTTGGGAGAATGCTGGTCGGATGGGCCAAAAACTTGTAAGAAACCATTCAAGCAATTTTACGGTACAGATTATTGAGTCCCCCTGTGTGGAAACATGCCTGTTCCCAGGTTAATTCACTAATGAAGACACTTCCAAATAGATTTCAGCTGTCAATGTGTTGTCAGAGGGTGGTTTATTAGATGGTGAAAGCATGCACCCGGGCAGTTAGTTAAATTTGCTGGAAATGCACACTCCTGCTTGCCTTGCAGTGACTTTGTCATGTAACCATACTTGAAGTGAGCTACTGAGAATTTGCTGAGTGCAGCTTCTTCTGCATTTGTGAGCCATCTGTTTGGTCCTAGCACTTGTGTATATTGCTTGCACATGAGATCTGCACCACTTTACTTCATGCTGGTTTATGAGAACATTACCCGGTTCAGAAGGAGCAGAGATTCCCCTTCACTCTCAGCTGTGCAGTCACCCACTAAAGGTTTCGAATTTACTCACGGTGCCATTGAGAGCCTTTAAGGACATTACCTACATACAGCAAATTCTTCAAGTCTTTTCACCGCTGGATGGAAATTGTACTTCAAAGCAAAATGCTGTGTTTTAGCCAAGAACTACTGTAAATCTGTTGTTTAGTGAAGGCCTTCCCAAAACCTTGTTCTTTGACCAAAACTTGTCAAATAGCTTCTTGTTTGGAAAAAAAGCATTGCAGTTTGTGAATCAGTTCTAGTATAAAGCAATATGTGACGAGCAATGGGCCTGAGATAGGTGAATACCATGTTTCTCATGTCCAGGGATTTTCAGGGAGGGCAACGAAAAGGAACTGTAATATTCCCTGAGGCTCTTTTGCAGCAAGAAGAAGAGGTCTGGCAGAGCAACTACCTCAAGCTACACCATTCTCCTTTGCATCATGACTATATTTGTACTACTGTTTTTCAAACAGATGATAAGGACTGGCTCTGAAGAAGCTGGAGGAAGTTGACAATTTGAACGAATGAAAATCCTAAAAAGCACTTTTGAGAATTGTGAAGAGAAGATTTTGATGCAGGAACATCCATATCTCCTGTCCTTTGGCAGGGTTTAGCATGTGTTTGCCTTCCACAATGATACAACTCCTGTGTCAAAGGATGAAACTTTCCAGAAACTTTCACATCAAATTTATTTGAGTGCAAAGCTTTCAGAATATGAATTCTGACTGAAAAATCTTACAGTTCCCGTATTTATCCTTACAAGTGGTGCTGGATGTGCACTTTGCCAGCACAGGTTAGTTCAAACATATATGACACAACTCTTACTGCTAGTCATTTATGGGTCTATACAAATTTGTAATCCACTTTGAAAATGTGTTTATTCCATTGAGGATGGAGTGTACTTGTCCAAGTGTTCCTCTGTCTTTATCTCTAATCCTTTACTCACCATCCACATTGCTTAGCGAAAGTTCAGGAGTGCCACTTTTGTTTATCCATATCTATACCCTTCACTACCTTAGTGTTGCCTTGATTTAATGCCAACATCCCATTTAAACACAAAAGAGACCCGGCATAAACACATCTCATCATTACAGCACTATCACTGTATCGTGCCTCTCAGCTCCATCCCTATTTCTCCAGAGATCCGTCTCCTCACCACCTGAAAATCAATATACAAAGGTAAAAGCACAAATACAAGTCTGCTGTTCAACAAAAAGCCACTGGAGTCCACTTCTTGGACCTCTCTTCAGTGAAAGTAAAGAGAAACTGCAAGAAAACAGGGTACAAAGAGAGAAACCTAGCAGTTCTCAGGCCGCAAGGCCTTATTACAGGGACCTTCACAAAATTTCCTAACGTTACCCCAGGAAAGCCCAAATTCTGTAGGCAAATGCTGAAGAAAACCCCAACGCACTCTGGTGCTTCAGGAGACTGTTGATATCCTGGGGCTGAGGAGCAACATGTCAAAAAAGAGACGATTCCTCCAAAAAGGCACAGATTCCACTTTTCAACCTCAACTGCAGAGGCCAAAGATGAAAATGTAGTGAAGTGAAGAAGATGCTTAATTCAGAATCTCTTTTTGAAATTTACTAACTGGTTCTATTGATTTTTCTCCTTCAACTGAAATTTTACAAGGATGGAATTATCCTGAAAGGAAAGGTCATGAGTGACATAAGAGATAACGGAAAGGCACTCCAATGGGAAACTTGTGCTTGGCAGTAAGTCCCAAGCCAAAAGTCCTAAGTCTTACATGATAAACAAAACACTTAGCAAAGCTAAATAAATAGTGCTTGTCCCTTCCCTTCCCCAGAGCCCTGGTAGTGACTTTATCTCATTAAAGTACAGGATGTTCTTATTCAATATTTACAGTCCTGGTTTTACATTTCTCTAACAATTGTTATAGCCCCAGACAAGTAGTCAATGAAAGATGCATATTTTTTAAGTTGTGTGGAGTATCAACTGAGATTCTTATGTTGTCACCAGGACACCTCCCTTAATCCCCAGGAATCACTGACAAAGTTTTTCCAAGATCTTGTCAGTCTCACTCACTTGCAAGCTTCGCACCACACACAAGACAGATTTTGTTGGCTTGGTGCTTCGTATGTCTCCAGCTCAGATTCTTTAAGTAAAGAGCATTTAAATTTGTGCAAAAAAACCCCAATTGCACAAATAGATATAACTTCCCAAGTAAAGATGATTCCCTCTCCTTCAGGAGCACCTCCTCAGAAAAATAATGATATTTCAGGAACATTGCCAGCTCCACCCAGAAAAAAAATATTTTTTAAAAGCATGTTTTAAAGAAGTAGTTGTTTTCACTGGTTTTGTATATTTACAGTTGTTGTTGTTCTGCTTTGCCTGAATTCTAAGTACACAATTCAGCCAATCTAACCAGGTCATCTCAGCTCAGAGAAGCAGGATTTCCTGCTTTCAAAGGCAGCACCTCTTTCCATTGCCTACAGAATTATACCCTTATGTTTAGGTATATAACCCTCATTTCAAGGCCAAACCAATTAAGGTGCAAATTACGTGGACTGAATCTCAGCCTGCAGCTTCTTTTGGCCAACACAGTAACACACAACTGTAGGTTACACTCATCAAGGCTGACCTCTGCTCCTAGACCAGCTCACAGAACCCTGGGAACTAAACAAAATCAGTGCACCCTCACTCGCAGGTGGATGGGCTAATAGCAAGTTTAGTAGAATATTAATAAAATACCTGGTTTTAATCTTGTGTTTCCATTCAAATATTGATTATTATTGCATTAGAGTCCATGAAGCTGGTTTATTCAATCATAATCACTCAGGTTTCATGTTATAAGTACTACCCAAAGCAAGACCGACAGTAAAAAGTCTCATAGATGGCACCTCTTTCCAAAGATAGACATATATTTGTCCAAACTGTAAGACAAATAATTTTGAGTAATTAACAGATCTGTAAAAATAACAATTTATCACCAAAAAATGCAAAAATACAGAGCTACATATTTATTAATAATTTGTACACCAATAAAAGCTCATTGTTCCCTTCTATTTTCATACGTTCCAATTTCTAATTACTGCTTGCCATTTTCTGACCCACTCTTGCTCTAGGTGGATACCCCACCCCATCTTCCACAGTGAAGATAACAAAACTGAACAAGAATAGGGTCTTGACAGGATCTAAGTTCTCTCCAGGAGAATGAAGTCAGACAATGCTTTCCATTATAACTTGAGCCTGACAGCATGTATCTGGATGACTTCATGGTATGATGTAAGCTTTGCATTTCTCATTTAAGCTCTGTGTCCAGTCACAAGTGTCCTATGAGGTCTTGGGTCAGTCACTAAAGCCTTTGTTGAGATCAGCTGGGCTTTGCAATCTGTAAACAAACTCCCACCAGTGCCATGGAGAGCTGGGCACCACCCCACAAGGATGGGACTTCTTGGGGGGCTTCTGTGTTATTTAGAAATGGACATTAGATGTCTCATTCTCACCAAACAGACCTACTGGAATGTCAAATGGAGACACGGAACTGTAGCTAGATGCAGGGTTAGAGAGCACTGTACACACAGACACCTAAAACTTCTTTTTGATGAAATGGGGACTAGTAGTTATCTCCCTGTTCCAGAGGAGGGCTGTGAAGGTGTAGTCTTCAAAATAAAAGAGGCACTCCTCTGAAGACCATTTAAATCTCTCAGTTTGGTTGTCCTTGTTGCAAACTCAGGTATCAACTCATGAAATATAATCTTGACCTCACATAACATCCATTTTTGAACACTTTATACACCCTGTGTTATGAGCAAAGATTAACAGTCTAAAAGGGCTTTCTAATTCCTCATCTAATGAGACTCTATACAGAAAAGCAGCTGGAGGTCCTGTTCATAAACACCTTGCTATAATTACAAGATAAGCAAAAGAATTAGGCTTTCAAATCATAATAAATTACTAAGCAGAAAATGTAATAAAATCTAACAAGGTCTCTCTATATTGCATTGTGTTAATACAAACTTCGTATATTAGTATCTATTGCAAAACGCCACGCATGCAACTAATTAAGTAAAGAGCGTTTTTCTAAGGTTAAGTAGAGCACCTACATTTCTGCAATTATTATACCTTTGGAAAGTCTGTCCTGATTCTGTTCCCACTCAAAGATGGGAAGAGAAACCAAGTCAGCATTACAGAGAGTTTTGTGTGATCGCTCTCTCAAGTGGATTTCGCAAATGGTCAAAATGGCCAGGTAAAAGAGCTCTAAATAAACAAACAGTGCTTTGCACAACCATAGTGCCTCTCATCCAAGGACTTTAGTGCATTTGATAAATATTAATTAACTAACCCCCATACTGCTGCTTTGAAGTAGGCAAGGGATATATTTAAGTATCACTTTGTTTGCTACTGAAACGCGTTCTCCCCTTTCCGCTCTTGAGCCGGATGCAGCAGCTGTTTAACAACACACATGAATATTAAACAAGAGTTTTAGAGGAGAAGTAAGGAATACTTAATCCAAAAGAAATCCCAGAGGGATTTACATGGGTAGAAAGCAATTACTTAAAGCTAGGGCCCCCAAACTCTGTGGGTGACTTTGTTCTCCTTCAGCCACCTCCATTTTAAATTTAAATTTGCTGCGGTTGTTAATAATATCGGAGGATCTTGCAGGCAGCCTGTCAACTCTGAGCTGCAGAGAGGGGAACACTAGCACAAAATCTGGGCCAGAATTGCTAGAATCTTGCTTTTATCCTGGCAAAATGAGCCAGGGGACTTAAGTGATCACAGCACAGTAAGATTTTGGCTTTATACTGCTGAAAGAGGATACAAATAGCTGGTTGGAGTTCAGAGGATTCAATAATTAAGCCCTCAAACAGCTATTGCTCCCACCCAAACACTGCCTAACTGATGAGACCTTGTCTTCAACACACCCCACCCATTATGGAGCACCACACCCAGGAGCAACGGTCATCAGCTGGCTCAGGTTTTCTGCCCCATTTCTCTTGGTGGTGGCACCAACGGGTTGTACGTAGCTGGGTACACAGAGAATTCACCGCCTGGAAGTCAAAGCTTTGGGCAAAATTGTGGTTTGCACAATGTCATCTCTTTCTCACGTCCTGCATTAGGGGGAAACATCTTTACAGTCTCACAGGGCGTCATCTACTTAATATCTAGCTGTCTCAGCATGAAGACCAAGTTCTTGCTCGGGCAGATGAAAACTATGAGAGAAGATTCAGATTTGTAACAGGACAGAATTCGCCAAGAAGCCATTCAAAAACTGCAACAGGGACGTTGCTGTCTGTGCAGCAGAAACCAAATAGAAAGTGCAGACAATTTTCCTCATTTCTCATTGTGACAAGAGAGGGCATTTAAACAAGCCTGGCATTAGTTCGGTACTTAACTGTATCTACAAATTTCTTTACTATTTCAGTAGTATCTCCAGCATTATCCCTATAAATATGTCATTTGTACACAATTTCTGTACTTCAAACACAATTTTTAAGGCCTTCCTAAACTATCTTGGATAAATTTAACCAGCTACCCATTCTGACATATTTGTTTAGTTTTACACCTAATCTACATCAGCACTTCCAGGTTAAGCATCAGGATTATATTAGCAGCTTAACTTGTACATCATTATTAACCAGAAATAATTCAAGCCAAACATTCATCTTAATTGAAAACATCACATCTTTATTTTTCAATCAAATTAAGAAAGGGCCATCACCAGATGGCCCTTTTAGGATCATCGAGTTGGGCTTCTTGGGTCTTATGTTCCTTGTGTGCTTTACCACAAAGCTAAAAATCCTGAACACTGCCAGCATATCACACAAATCATTTGCCCAGCACTGGCATTCTCTTGGGACCAAAATACCTCCAACAAAAACCTGAATTACACAAACACAGAATCCTTCCCTGAATCATGTCTCCCATATTCACAAGACACGACAGCAGAGCTGGGACCACACATTATGGAGCAGCGGTAGAGGGACTTTCCATTTGGCATACATTAATGAATCCGTTCCCCTAAAAAAGAATTTATTTATTAGAAAGTCAAGTGTCTTTTACTGAACAGTTAATTTTGCAACCAGGTATTCAACCTGCCAGATAGGCACTATGGGAACATTAATCACTATTTTATATAGTGAAAACTTGACCTAGCAGGATATGAGCATCCTTCTCCTCTTCCGTGGTGAAGAATAGGAAGAGACCTTTGTATGGCTGATTTGAGAGTGACCACACCGAGCAGTACCTTGCTTGACCTGACCCCCTCTAGGGCCAGGAATCCCACATTTCCGCAGAGGGCTTCCCAAAAGAGAACGCAAATCTTACACGTTTTCACAATTCCTTTTAAGTGTCTGAGCACAAAACCATCCTACATGCCACCCCATCCATTGAAGAGATTGATATTTCTTTTCAAAATCCTGCACAGAAGTGTAGTCTGAGCAGGTGGTAGGCATCTAGATGAGGTTTGGTGGTGGTGCATTTACACCACCTCATACCTTGGAGGCTGATCCTTAGGTAGAGAGCATACACACCACAGCAATATTGATCTTAAGTGGGCTTACTCATTTCTACGTTAACAAATCCTACATGCCAGCTTCCTGGATATTTTCATCTTTACCTAAAACTAAGCAAATCTTTAGACAGGTAATGAATTAGCACAAACAGATGTTGCTGAGAGATCACAGAATCGCCTAGGTTGGAAGGGGCCTTCAAGATCATCTTGTCCAACCATAAAAAAAAACCAAAAACCAAAAACACATCACCAAACCCACACACCACCAACCATCACTAAACCATATCCCTGAGCACCGTGTCAATTCGTCTTTTGAATATCTCCAGGGATGGTGACTCAACCACTTCCCTGGGCAGCCCATTCCAAGGCTTGATAACCCTTTCCATGAAGAAATTTTTCCTAATATCCAATCTGAACCTCCCCTGGCACAACTTGACGCCACCTCCTCTTATCCTATCGCCTGTAATTTCGGAGAAGAGACTGACCCCCGCCTCTACACACCCTCCTTTCAGGTAGCTGTAGAGGGCGATAAGGTCTCCCCTCAGCCTCCTCTTCTCTAGACTGAACAACCCCAGCTCCC
>JAOXJM010000001.1:207004419-207016051 GCA_026413425.1 Tringa solitaria | reverse complement strand
CTCATAGGACTTGTTCTCTAGACCCCTCACCAGCTTGGTAGCTCTCCTCTGGACATGCTCCAGCACTTCAATGTCCTTCTTGTAGTGAGGGGCAAGAGGTATCAGAGCTTTGCGTTTAGGTTCAGGTCTTTTCTGGTAATTCACAAGCTTTTGATATTTAAAACCTTTCTAACAAAAACTGATTTGGGGTTCCCATACAGGATGCCCACATCTTCGCAGACACAGCTTCTCTCAAGGTGGAAAATAACCTAATTACATTAAGAAGTTGTGGGAGGGCTACTCACATCTCCAGGTTGGCCAGCAAGAACAGGGAGCGCCAGCTATATCTGCTCCTCACCTCTAACCAGTAAGGCACCCCTGCAACACCCAGTAAATCCCAAAGGCAAGAGCAACTCTGAGATTTTCAGAAATACAGAAATATTTCAGCTCCTCCGTCATAGGCACAACTAAGAAAGACTGGGGACCATTTCAGGCCTCAGTGAAACTCCTTTCTCTGGATATCTTCAGCCTGATATCCCTATGGTAACGTGATGTCTGTCAGTCTTTCTCCCACATGTGCATCTGTCTGCCAGCTCTCACCGACTGGCTTTGAACCCTCTGCCCAATGTCAATGTAACTCAACAGAAGTGAAGAAGCCTCAGCTCCTCCAAAGGATCTGCAGGTACCGTGCCCCTCCCCCCCCCCGAGTTAGAATCATAGAATAGAATCATAGAATCGTCTAGGTTGGAAGGGATCTTAAAGATCATCTAGTTCAACCATCAACCTAACTCTGAAAAAAAAATAAATAAGAAATTAGAATAAAAATTACTAAACCGTATTCCTAAGGATCACGTCTACCTGTCTTTTGAACACTTCCAGGGATGGTGCCTCAACCACTTCCCTGGGCAGTTAGAATAGCTGGAGAGAAATGAAGACACTGCAGGGGAAATTGGACTGCCCTGGGAGTCAAAATAACGGTGGGTCAAAATCCACAGGAAACCAGTCACGTCAGACTTGCCATTTTTTGGAAGAAATGGTTCACTCTGTGCAACCAGACTTTCGCTGGAGAATCATGAGGTTTAGTCCCTCGAGCTGGCCACGGTCCAAACCCCAGCTTGTGAAAAAAAAAAAAAAGATCAGATCACACAGCTTCAAACCATCCCGAAGATCTAGCACTGCTACCTTTAGCTATTTTGAGAGAAAGCTCAAATTTGCTTACTAAGAGAATTGGACTTGAAGAATAAAAGCAGCTGCAGCTGTCTTCAGGCAAAACAAAAGCTGCCCTTGAATTTAAATTCCAGTTCTGCTGTAATTTATGCTGCAACAAAGAAAGATGCCAGTTTGGGAAAGTAGGACTCTATGCGGAGTAATAACAGGCTTCCCCATTGTCAGAGATGTCATTCGAGCGCTTCTCAAATGTGACAGAACACTGAAGGGTTTCTGCACATTTCTTTTGCTCCTCGACATTTGTAATAGTCAGGGAGGGTTTCAATATTTTTAGATACTGCTACAGAAGAATCTTTATTTCTCAGTCTGGGAAGGTCGGAATGTAAATCTCCGAAAGAATTGCTCCAACACATGTGCCAAGGCAGGCGAAGTCAAGGGGAGATTTTTTTTTTTCTATTGACTTTGTGAACGCTGGGCTCAGGCCCTCAGCGAGAGGATTGCCCAACATCCCTGCGCCGGCCACAGGCTCAGCTGCACGGGATTAATTCCCAAGGAATTCAGTATCATTACGGTAGATGAAACAGCCTGACAGGACCAGAAACCAGCTCATTGGGATTAAGTTCTAGAGAACAATGACATACGAGATCGGTGACCTTACACTCAGGAGCGCTGTAAGTAGTGAAGCGTGTCAAACACGTAAGTGGGCTAAAAACATTAAAAACATCCTCCGAGAGCAAGCTTGGAAAGTATGAATAGATAACACCCACTTGTGCTTTCCTATTGAAAAGTTTCCCAGCGCAGCAATTCGTTTCATCTCCTTTTAGTCCCTGAAACACTGACAAAGCACTAGGTGCTGAAACATGCTTCCTCCTGTGGATGGAGAAAGACTCCCTAAGGCCACCATTGCCCTAGAAAGGTGATTGCCAAACATGTCCCCCGTTTTGATACCCCCAACTCTAGCAGCTTTATCAGGAGCCTTGTGAAATCTGGCATCACCTTGCTGTCCGTGGTGCCACCAATGTCAAATCTCATGTTCGCGCAAAGGAAGAAGTGCAAAAGGGGTCTTGGTGGTTGCGGAGAACAGCCTGAAAATATGACTGCAGTGTTTCTTAAAGACAGGTCATAGAGGCAGACAATAACAACCTGTGGTATTTTATAGATTATTTCGAGGCAAACAGTAACAACCTGCAGTATTTTATAGATTATTTCGATGCCTTTTGTGCAAATATCATAAGCTTTTTAACACTGAAGGCCAGTGCTACCATGTATTTTGAGGTGTTGCATCATCCTGACTTTTCCTCTGACATCCATAATCATTCTTCAACACCTACTTTGGAGCAGGCTCCATCCCCAGCCCAGGACTGTGTTGCAGGTCTCCTGCTTTTCTCACTGTTCATCCTGCTGTTCACACATCTATCCCCGAGTCCTGACCCATCTCCTTCCCTCCAGTCTCTATTTAAGGGGTCACTATTTAAGGGGTTTCTCATTAAACACAGCGTGCCTAAACAAATTCAGAGAATCAGAAAATCAGAGGATTCCTTGTCTTTCCATTAATTGCCTCTACATTCTTTTTCTCTAAATACGGTCAACAGCATAATTATTCTTCTCAGCATTAAAGCCTACAAACGGACAGACTTTTTATCATCATCCTTAGTTGACATACAGGGCTACATCAATCAAAATCTGTCCCATTTTTCATTGTTAGCATTTTCCTTTTGTGACAGGGGCATGTTTCAACATCCCATCATTACTCCTACGACAGATTCCTCTCCAGTTTCTTTCATATCTATACTATCCTGAAATTTAACCATTCCCCTAAGTGCAAGGGGAGTTTCAGTCCCACCTCACAGCTCTGTAGACACCAAAGTCAATCAAACTAAGACAAATCCATAGGAAACCAAGCTCTTGACCTGTTTCGTGCTTACTCTACAAAATGTTAGCATTTGTCAATGGCTAATCTGTTTTTTAATAGATATGTACATCCTAACATAATCAGAGCAAAGGAGGACTTGCTTTGGCTCTCTTAAATGGATATATTTTATGTCCTCCTTATATACTCTATCTGCCCTATAGCAGTCTCCAGCAATACAGAGGATTCCAAGATATAACTAGATTCCTGGATGTTGGGATACTAATATAACACTATTGAGTCACACTGCCACTTAATTTATACATACTTTTAATAGAAAAATAATATGTGATTGCGGAAGAATAATCTGACTTCCTTTCTGACTTGGTTTAAAAGACATTATCCTTTCTTTAAACCGGATTGTTTTAACAGGGCTTATTTACAATTGAGCTGAATGAGGTATAGAGCTTAAGAAAACTCTCTTACTAAAAACACAAAATTATATCCTAAGTCTCTAAATACAGGCTGTGTCACAGATGACCAGTAAATTCTGTAATCCTTACAGTAATGTTTACTACAGCAATTTTTAAGACAGGCAGTTTTATAACATCCACATTATTTTGCAGAAATGAACAATACCGTAAAAAAAATAATAAGGTGATGCAGATTTTAGGTGAAAACATGCCAAGCATGAGAAAAAACCATAAGACACGATTTCAAAGTCCTCAGGAAACACGTCATCCACTACAGATGGGTTTATCTGAATTTTAGAAAAACCTATTGGGATTAGTTTTTACCTAATACTGCCTAAGATGATTACAGCTATTTGTGGCACTTTAATTCCTGCTGGAAACAAAATAATGTTTTATAGAGATGCATCTACAAAAAAAACCCCAACAAACGCAACCCTGACATAAACCTCTTTCATCCATTCTCATTCTGCTGAACAGCCTTTTAAGCTGTAAAATCATGCACTTTTCTTAATGAAATGAAAGCTAGATAAATAAATGGCAAAGGTTTTTAGAAATAAATTGTACTAAATTATGTATTGCACTATAAAAACTGATTAAGTTTTATAAAGAACAGAAATGCAAAAAAGTGTTTGTGACTTTTGACACATCTGTATGGCTATTATTACTCTCTTTTATGGTTTTCCTTTTTAACTCTCCACAACGCATCCAAGATGCTCCATTATGAGACGATCCCAGCAAACAAGGCCTTTGGATTTCCGCAGGTTTCACTTCCTCTTCCTTGCAGGGTTTTTAGAAAAAAAAGCTCCTATCAGAACATGTGCTACAATTTGAGAGGAACCTGGGATTTTAATATTGTCTAGCTGCAGATGACCCTACAAAAAGCAAAAATCCTTTCGAGCTCATAATAACAACCGCACCGTAACTCCTCACCACGCATAGAAGGACCGGTACAATCCTTTTGGTAAAAATAATTTGGAATTAACTTAAGAGTAATGGCAATATCTGAGTTCTTCCTGATGGATGCTCCTTCTGAAGAGCTTCTCCTCCTCCCTCCTCTTAGGGCTGGATTTTCAAAGCATTGTGTTTGGGCCACTGGAGTGTAAATGGGACTCCAGAGACAGCAGCTCCACATGTCGCTTTGAAAATGTGCCTCTTAGCAACTAACTCAGCTGTAACTGAACACAGCAACTCTAACAAGAAGTCCAGCAACAAGAACAGCCCGAAGGGAGAAGGAGAGGCTTTAGAAGAGGCCAAATTTAAAATGTATGAGGACAATCCTCCAACAACCCTTCTATAAATCGCTTACAGAACTTGTACTTGCATATTTGTAGTCACTTCTTGCATGTGTAGAATATACGTATGAAAAATATTGAATCCTCATTTTTCTCATGTTACTCCCCCATTCAAGAAGTCAACAGTTAATATTTATGAAAGACATTGAAGATCAAAACAATCATGCACACGCTGAGAGCCCAAGTTCAAAGATAGCTGGTTGAATCCAATCACACAAGCATAAATTTGAGAACAAAAGGAACTAGACAACACTAGATTTTAAAAGTGCCTCTAATTATAATTCTTTTTCTTTATCTGCTCTTGTTATACTCAATTTAAGACATCTTACATATTTTCAAAGCATTTTGGAAGTTAAAGAGAATTGAACACGCATTAAAGGACAGGGATGGTTACAACAGCTGCATTTATTTGTAAAGAAATCAAATTCTATCTACTGAAGCTGTAGGACCTACCAAAACTGAATTTGGCACATAAAATGCTGTTAACTTTATGCCTGGTAGGAATGTGCACTTCTGCATCCAGGTTAATGATTCTGTACAAAAATCACATTTTTCATTAGTAGTTACAGCCTAAATATTCAAAAGTTCAATCAATTCTGGATAAAACTGATGTCTGACAGCTGTAAATGAGATCAGGTTTTGGAAAGCGATGTACACCCGGACTCTGAAAATTAAGTCTAATTAAGATTAGGCACTAAAAAATGGACACTTTCAAGACCATTACACATTCTTTAAATACAAAATACAAAGGAACATTCGCAGTACAGAACATAAAAAGAGAACAGAAGCTCTGCCTTACGTATTTCTTTGTGTGGTGGTCTGATTTATAGGTGAATGGAAGAAACTATGATGGGAAGCTAAAACAGATGGCGTGGAAGTGGGCTTTTTTGAAATAGCAATTATGCAAGAACCTCATTAGTGATTCTGTAATAACATCATCTACCACACTTAAAATACTGATGAGAGGTCACTCTTTTGTATTATTCCAGAATCTAGACCAACCAAGTAGCAAACCAAATGGTAATGATGAGAGACTTTGAACACATCTTGTGGCTCCCAAATCTCTTTTTTAAAAAGAAGCATATAAGAACAAGGAAAAGACATCCAAAGGCCTAGAATTTAAAATGCTATCTAACTTGCGTAACATCACACTCCTCAATCTGTTATTGTGGCGATCAAAAGAGTTCATTTATTCTATGGATTCACCCTTATACTATAATCACTTTTTCGTTTCTGCCATATGTAACACATCAACCAATACTGTAGTGTAGCCACACACAAAGCACAAATGTTGTTAGAACACTTTGAAGGATTCTTTCAAAGTGCTGCAGAAGTAAATGTACAACTAATACAACTAATACAACTAATGTCGCTTCCATGACTTGTGTATTTCTTCTGCACATACTTCTATATCCATAGTTATCTTCATAAAAATAATATAGAAATGTCCTACCTTTTTTTCATTCTTTAGTTCAAATCTAGTTATAACTGTTTGGTAAATACCATTCAATTATGACTCTATTTCCTTTTTAAAGGAATACACGGCAATTAAAAATCATGTAGGCTTTATAAAATAAAGCTAATCACTTTAAAGAAGTTGAGAGAAATTACAAGTAAAATAGCATTGAAATGAATTACTTCCATTTGCAGGAAATGTTAGAGATTGGTAATATACATTTTCCATAAACGCTACAGAAATTACTGAAGCTCTTCCCAGACCTCCATCACCCTCACAGTAATAGTGCAGTATTGGTGTGCTTCTACTTTTATAACATATAATCAAGAATTTTCCCTAACTGCTACTGATTGTAGCTCTGCAATGAGCACAATTGGTACTCTCAACCAACCATAACTTGAAGGTATGTGTGGTTCCACAAACATCATTTGTGTTAAGAAATGCACCCTTCAGACTAGTTCTGCACAAAATGTACAGATGTTTGTGGAGGAATAAAACACCAAGGGGCCAAAGGAATGTGATCACAACGGCAGAGGGAGGTAGAGTGATGGTGATGCAGTTACGCTCACCGCTTCCCCAAGCACTGCACAGCACGAGGGACAACAGGGATGCTACAGCACAACCTTGAAAACATTACATATAATAACACCAAATGTTTGATTTTGACAAATGCCATCATTTACAAGGTGAAAAGAGTCATTCAAACAAATGGAAGAAAGACTGCGTGATATGCCAGCACGTCTATTTGAACATTGTGATATCACATGGACTGGAACATTCTGCCAAAGTTCAGTGTCCTTGAGCATTTTTCATGACTGATTTCTGAGCTTCTTTGGTTAACTCTTTTCACAAAAACATAATGCAAAAGACACAAAGATTTTAGATGCTACTTGGTGACAGTCAAATGAATGAAACTTTGGCCGTTTACCTGTGTGGAGATGGCTTCATCTTCAAATTTGGAAAAACAGTTATATCCTACTCTGGTTCAGTAATTTCCATTAAACAATAGAAAGCTGCAAGGTTTAGGAATACCCATTCAATGCCTTACCTTGCATGAAGTTTTTGTTACTCTTTTCTTCACTATAAATATGCAAATACCTTTGAAATATCAAGACAAGTTTCCCCGCAGAGAACCTGGAAGGATCATCTCAACTGTTCCGTTGTAAATACAAATTAAATAGCGACCAATAAGAAAGTTACCAGGTCTGACCTAGCTCTGGCCTTCAAGAGCACACATCTAGTATTAAATATTAGTACCTACCTAGAAGTGCCTGAAACAAGCTGCTCTTAAAGATGCCCATCACCTTTCTGATGGCTTTTTTCAGTTGTTGCTCTTCAGGCTTCCTTAGTTTTTTACAATATTCTTCCAGCAGCACTAAAGCTCGGTCAGTATCTAAAAATGAACAAGTACAAAAAAGAGAGTCTTTTATTTGCTCTGGGAAGTATTTAAATGCTCAGATATGAACTCTGTATTTCTAAAGGCATCGTTCACGCATGTAAGGAACATTTACACCAAACGTTGTTCATTCCATCGTTAGCTGTGTGTCATCCACAACAAGTGTTTAACTTTCATTTATACAAAACCAGCTGGAAGCTATGGGTTTTGGACCAAATTACAGTTTGCAGAAGCTACAAAATTGTAGACAATAACCATTATGGATAACCACCCAGGAAAACTGGCCTTAAAACATACTCAGAGAAGACATGAAAGTGTTTGCTTGGCATCGGCAGCACTCAATTCTCTGTTCTCTGAATAGCAAATGTGTATCTGAAAGGCAGGTGTCCAAGAGGGTGGTTGGGCTTTTTTCTGTTCCCTCACTACATAAAATTGCTATCTACCTCTTTGGTAAAAATGAGACTTTGATAGCAGACTCTCATTCATGTCTTGGCTCAAATGCACCCATCCAGCCTTTCAGTAAGAGTCCAGAGAAAGAGCTCTGTTTCTCCTGCTGGCTATGATCTTTGGGTAGACGTTTGCCAAGAGCATGAGTGACATAAAATTGTATGAAATCCACACATCACCATCTTACGTATAAGAAAACAGAGGAAAATGGAGAATCAGACTTCACTTTTCTCCCTCCCTATCCTCACTAGTTCACAGAAATGTCCACACACACATACACATATATATATGACACTGAGATATTCGGCACACACGTTTGTAATAATTATATAATTATATTGCCACCAAGTTTGCAATAAGATTACTGACCAGTTACAAAAATACAAACTAATAATTATAGTGAAACAATCTAAAGCTCTTACACAAGCTTCATTACCAGAAGTTCAGGCTCTTTCAGTTAATTTAAACCTAATAAAGTAGTGTAAAAAAGATTGGAAAGGCAAAACCGATTGCTTTTATCATTCTTTTATCTAAATAACTGAAAGAAAGCTTCTTTTTCACTATATAAAAATTGATCATCTTTGCCCATCCAAGGATCTTGAATCCCTGAAACATGGGCCTTGTGCTGTGACAATTAAAAGAGTTCACAGTAGGGGCAGAGACAAGACTTGTACTCTGTAAGGAGATAACGTTCTCAAATTAAAAAGGGGAAATATTTAATCAACAAGTAATGTTTAAGAAGATGCAATTTCTTTTTTTTCTCCTCACAGAAATTCTAGCAGGCCACAAGCATTTTAAGAGAGAAATGAAAAACACAGTGAATACAAAGGAATGGTATTTAAATGTGTGTATATATGCACACACACATACATATATAAAGATTAGGGAGCATTTTATAGCAGTGTAGACATTTATACAATGAAAGAGCTCACAGTTCTCTGCTGCAATCCCACCTTGAGGGGTTCTCCAAGAGGAACCCCTTCTTTCTATGAGAGCTGTTCCTGGGGCAGGTAAGGGTTGGGCAAATGCCTTGTTTTCACTTAAAGCCAGTAGTGCCCTCAGGACCCACTTATGACCCACAGAGAGAGATCAGCTCTTTTAAAGGCCAGATCTCAACACCTAGGCTGGGCTCCCACCACAGACCACCCAAATCAAAAGCACAGCCTCAAAACAAAGTTCTGGATCCAACTGGGATGTGGTTGGCATATTCCTAACAAATGGCTGGAAATACCAAAATAATTCTACATATGAACTCAGCTTCTTTTGCCTTGAAAACCCCAAGCACATCATACCTTTCACTGACCTCATAAGCCTGTCTGACCCACCTGTGAAGCCTGTGCTTTTGTCTATATACTGAGAGTTCTGGCTCCACTAAATAATTAGTTAATAGCTTAAATCATGGGTTGGAATCAAGCATTAACCTTTCCCCCAATACAGACAGGCATATGCAATGAACATATGATTATTTGTAATCACGTAAAGCGGAGAGCAGTGAAAACCAGTGCGAAGTATCCAGTACTGAGGACACTTTTCAGAAATGGACTCAGAAATCAGGAAAATGGGAATTGAATGCCTGCCTTCCTTCAGGCTCCACACAAGAGACGCCCCACCACTCCTCCTTTCTTAGTCACTTGTTGAAGCATGCTGATATCCCCTCCATTAATCATTCCTGCCCTGAAGTGTGTGGTTCTTATTTTAAAAAAAAACAGCTACAAAAAAAGTAGCATTCTTTGGGGGCACACGAAGAGTTTTATTTTCACTCAAATTATATTATTTTTTAATTCATCAAGATGAAAAAAAAAAAAGCCTACTCTTGGTTGACCCCAGACCAAGTCCTAAACTCTACAAACTGAACAACCAGCAACGGAGCACAGTTCTAGTGATAAAACTAAATCCCAGCTAAATCCCAGATCAAGTCATTATCTTCCTGCCTGATTTTCCTCTCTAGATTTAATAGGATACATTAATTTTCACTCCCTCCCTAAGCCCATGCAGGGAGCTGCAGTTTTTTCCTGCACAATCACACTTGGTAGCAGTGTATCCAGTTTTCCAAATAACCTGTGATGGGTGACATGTGCTGGGAGACCCTATCACCCTCAGGCTGCCCTGATTTTGCTGAAAAGCACCACTGATGTTCTGGTATCCACTAAAAAAGTATCTTGACCAAGAGTATTTTAGCATGTAGGGACAGGTGTGTGTAACCACTGTTACTGGGAGCACTCCTGAAAAGCCGAGGGGTTTATGGAGACTATTGCAATCACCAGCCATTTGGGCACTAGATTAGGCTTTCAAAAAAGAAACTTTTGGCCTTTTTGACAAATTTTACTCGTTATAAATTACTTGGGACCAGATCTTCATGTGGATTTGTACAGTACTTAGCATGACAGGGCATAATCCCCTTCAGCACCACCGCATATTCATACATCTGCACAACAATCCAACAGAAATATGAAATATTGCAATAACATGGCACATCTGAAGCATATTAAATACTCTCTCCCAGATAATAACCACCTTCAGCTCCCAGTTATACCCACAGCAGATGAGGACATCCAGTGCTTTGCCTATTTGGCTGTCTGGTAGCCACGAAGTTTAAATAACACTCGGCTGCAAGAACTGCCTGCCTGGACTGCAGCACAATAGTCAAATAAGAACCATATTCCCTGCCACCCAAATTAAACCAAAGTTTGTGAAGCTGAATTCCCACGCATTCTTCTCATCAAGAAGAACAGCAGACTGATGGTTTTCATGAAAGACTGGATCACTGTATGTATGGGATTACAATATCCAACAGAGAACACAGTTAATTTTTAGCAGCCAAAATAAGTCCTCTACCTTACAGTCAGAGTGTACCATAAATACAACCAAAAAATCTTTGTTTTAAGGTACCACTACTCTTCAGTGCTGTTACCAAAATTAAATTCAAGCAATATCAGGAATCCACTGAACACATAATTTAATATCTCAAATTGTGGGCCTCTGTCCTTTGTCTGCTAACAAAAGACCACTGAAAAGTCACTATCGGCTGTGTCCCATAAGGTCTACTGGACATAGTGTCATATTATGACACTATTATTAATTTAAATTTATTGACTTTGAAAGATGACTTTGACAAGAACCATTCAGAAGATACTATCCTACAAAAACTCACATACATTCTAGACAGTATGTGCATTACTGTTTTGTTTAAGTAAATCATACTCAACACATCTGAATACAATAATAAGAAAAATTCCTTTAAGGATAAAAGAGCTTTTATGGTCCTACAGTATCTTGTCCAAGAGGTTATTAGTTAACCCAAGCTAACTAACAATTCTGTGAATTTTGTCACTTATCACTCCATAATCTTTTAACCAGTTCATAAATGTTTGTGGTTTATGCCACTGATCAGGAAATCAGCAATTGCTACATTACAACAAATCAGAGATATGTGATATGGAAAGAAAACTGCAGATCAGTAACTTTGTGTATTGGATTTCTTTGGAAAATTGTTTCCTCTCTTAAATAATCTGAAGTTTTGTCACAGAATCACAGAATCATTTAGGTTGGAAGAGACCCTTGGGATCATCGAGT
>JAOXJM010000001.1:206987363-207000525 GCA_026413425.1 Tringa solitaria | reverse complement strand
GTGCCTGGGGTTCTTCCTCCCCAGGTGCAGGACCCTACATTTGCCCTTGTTGAACTTCATTACAACCATAAAATATTTACATATAAACAGCAATATGAGACACAAACTAATCTCACAGATTGCAGCGAGGGAGAGCAGACAGGGAATATATGGTACAAACAAGAAAGCTCTCAGCATCTCGGGCCCCTCATACCCGCGATAGAACTTTAATGAAGTATCCAGAAAAGGCATCATATGGGTTACACAACCTCGAGGAACCATATGGCATTACATATGTGACAATTACTATCACCCAGTGTGACGAGCACTCACAACAAGCAAGCAAAAGGGTTCAAAATAACAGCTCCTGAGAGTATGCATGACACCTAAACCCACCTTCTGTCCTCTGAGGGAAAACAAGTGGACAGAAAAAGGTGGGGTTAATCATTTAAGGGATTACCAGGCAGGCTTATTTTTGGGATTTTGGCTTTTAGGAACCAGATCAGCACACAGAGGAGACTGACACATGGTCTGTGAAGATTAATCTTGGAGATTCTCTGGAGAGATTTTTTCTCCAGAAAGACTCTTTCAAGGAATGATGTTTAAAGTTGAGGTTGCATCCTGAGTCGCCCTCACTCTCCGTTAACTGTAAAAAGAAGTGCAACATCCCTAAATTAAGCGTAGCCTTGGTGAATTCTCTGCACAGTCTGCTTTCCTGCAAAACACAAATTTAGGAAGGGTTTCGTTGGGAAGCGACATTATTCTACACCTTGATGCTGTCAGCAGAAAAGAAATGGGCCAGCTATTCTGTGAGAAGAAGCCCTACGCAAGTACAACAGCAAATTTCACAGAACGAGGCAATATTACACGCTCAGGTATATTGAGGGAAATCCAGGCATCCAAATGCCAAGGGAAACTGGCTCAGAGTCAGGAGGACGGGCAGCTCTGCAGGGAAGGGTGTTCACGTGCCGTCGCACAAGGAGCCAGCGCAAAAGGCAGCGATCAAAGGGCAGAAGCTGCCCCGCAGACTCTCGTTACAGAATATTGATTTGTGCAGATGCTGCAACGACGAGGGCTAAACGCTCTGCGAGGCAGGTTGCTCTGAAGGGCATGAGTTATGCTATCACCTGTCAGCTGAATCCTCCGAGAAAGAGAAATTAGAGACAGAGCCCTATTAGGAGGAGGAGCCCTGGTAGGTTTTCAGTTTGTCTCCCTGCTGTGCAGAAGGACCCGGACTTCAATCCATCCCATCTGACTGCACTGGGAACCTCCTACAAAATCCACAAGATCCCTCACCATCTGATTTCAGTGCTTGAAGGTCCTACTGTTTTTTGGTTTTTTTCTACTATATAATTTCCATCTTTTTTGTTATAAATCAGGACAACTACTTCTCGTCCTCCAGATGTCGACATGGAAAGCAAACCACCATTATTCCCTTCACAGTCTCTTCTCTTTTGTGTGACTTGTCATGTCCCTCCCCTGCTCAGCCTCCTTTTCCCCAGGCTAAACAGCTCCAGCCCCTGCAACTTTTGTCCATGGGTTACAATACCAAAGCCTCTTATTTTCTTTTCTGGAATTAAATTTATCTTAAAGCACAATCTCTACACGCCGGCTGAAGACCCAGTAATGCCACAGAACACAGACCGGTGGATGAAGCTGGACAGAAGTAGCGTCAGCTTTATGGAACACAACACACCCATACAAAGGACAAAAGAAAAGATGATAATAAAGGAGTGTTTGGGTTCTTTTTAGCTTGTTTGTTCAGAGTAAGACTTTGTGTCTCACTTACTGTAAGGAAAAATGACTTCTTAAGAAAAATTTCAGTTATCAATGATTGGCTGCAATGTAAGGTTGTCATTTAAGTATCTTCATGTTTCATCTTACACGTAACCACACACCTATTCTGTTGAACTGCTGCCTTTACATATTTTTTAGTTTTAAATATATTAATTTAAACTTCACTAACTGTATTTACCCAAGGAATAGAATAACTCCACAAAGATCAGTTAGTGACTGGCTCAGCATAAAATCACAAACTTTTCTGCAGCATTTCTGCTGATCAGAAAGCAGCTTGGAAACCAAGCTGCATTCCTGCTTCAGTGCCCAGATGGGAATATCTGACCCATGCAACTCCACAGATGCCCATCCTGCCTCTACTCACTCATTCCTGTAAACTACAATTAAATCTTGAAAAAATACTTAGTATTTAGTGTATAATCTGTTCATTTTATGGGTCACGTTGCATCGTAGTAAGGAGGAGGCCACTTATTTCTTCCTACCACACCATTTCTCTTTGGGGACCACAGAAGGGCTTTAGCAACTGCTGATACCAGCTGCCCAGCCTGCCAGGGCCATTCTTTTTTTTTTACAGTGAGCTCTTTTTCCCAGTCACATTGAAGGTAACTTGGGGGCAGCTCCTTTAGTGATCCCTTCTCAAATTCCTTGCCCTGGCTGAAGCACAGACCGTTCGTGTCTCAGACGCCGGAGCGAGCGGATTCTGCAGCCCTGAGACGACTCCTAAAAACTACAGAAACCCTGCAAATGGAAGTAGCTTCACCTGAACTTCTTTCTGCCTTTCAAACCTCACAATGTTAAAATCTAGGTGTTAAAACGCTGAAATTAAATCCACAATGCAAATATGAAGATCAAATTGAAAACGAGGCCACAACCCACCAAAATGATGTAGCACCAAATGGAAACCTCTTATTTATGCAGCAGAAAAAAGGTAAATTGACATCTTAACCATGTAAAATTAAAGAGCCCTGCTTTAAAGAGCTTACAATCTAAATGCACGTGAGACACAAAACTAATGGAACTTGATGTAGTTACAAGAGTAAAAGCCAGATGTTATAGGCTTATTATATCTGCTGTGTTGTTGTTGTTTTTTTTCTTTAAGAGAACATTCAACATCAAAATCCTAAATGTGAAAATTGGGATGAGACAGGAAGCTAATAAAAAGATGTCTATTCCGGAATAAATAGCTTCCAAACTCATACAAAAGAAGTATTATTTCACATTAAAGAAAAAAAAAAGTGGAATTAAGAAAATTCAGATCTAATTCAGTAACCCTGACATCTTTCTAGAGATGCAAAAAAATTAAAATGGAATGAGATCAAATTGCCTTTATTTAATGCCAAAATATGCGTTATTTTCTCACACTCACTTTGGAATTTTTCATTTAAGAACCTTTGTAGTAGACTGGTCTCTGAGTTGATAAACAAAATACATGCCTCCAGGTGACAACAGAAAATGAATTCTGCATTTTGGACATTAAACAATTGAATCTGTAGAGCTGCAAAGTTTGGTTCGGGGCTTGTTTGTGGTGGTTTTGGAGTGGTGGGTTTTTTTGTTAAAAGCACAGCTCAGCAGGCATCCAACTGCCAGACAGTATTACCGTAGTGCACAACACCTAGCACTGAATTGGAAGGTGACTTCAATTATTCCCCTGCAGCATAATGTGATCTATCCCCTACAGCCAGGGGAGAGGAGAGCACCGTAAAACATAAAATACCGGTTTCCTCTTTGTAAACCTATAAATCGTCCAGATTCCTTCTTTCCAGGAAAGTCTGCATGACTCAATTCCCCGATAAATGTGTTTTGAAGGAAGCATTGACCTCTTCATCCCAAAAGTGAAGACAAACTTAAGGACATTTGCACTAACTTGTTCTGGGAAAGAGAGTTTAATGCCACCAAAGGCTCCTCTGGGTGACAGCCATTAAAAACCAAATGGTTTCTACACATATTTTGTGTGTTGGTTACTACTGTCACTGCCCATCGGGTCAAGGCAGCTTTTTTTCTGAGATGAATATGGCAAGAAAAGACACGATCTTTACTTTTATAAAGGCGTTGTATGGCTCTGGTTTAATCTACAGTTAATACAAGAAGATATCACAAGGCAACAGACCTTAAATACTTGTAAGAAGCAAGAACCTGATATGACCTGACCAAAATAAGCAAATCCGAGTAAAGCAGATTTTTCTCATTTTGCTGACACAGCGATTGCAAAATCATCTTTTATCACATTTGGCCACTAGTTACAAATTCAGCTTTTCCTCCATGGTCACCCTCTGACATCTAATTTGGCCATCTGGAACAAATTCAGAAGGAAAGAAGAAAGGATGAGAAGGAAAAAAAAATATGCTTATAATGCAAGACACCATCACTTCAACTGAGTGCAATATGCATTTAACAGGAACGGAGGAGAGGATGCACAGCTGCCTCTTGTGTCTGTAGCAACACTATGGTTGTCTGCAGTTCCAGTGACTAACAGTACAATAATTTATAACACTTCTCTCCCCACAAAAATGATGAATAGTGTTAATTTATAGCACTCATAGAACACGCAACGTTAGCTTTCATAAATATCTCAGAGAAGAATATGGTTTTTCCACTAAAATTTATATGAGAGCTTGAGACATCATCTAACTGAGCGGAGTGCATTAGCGTGGTTACCCTGTGTTCCCTCTACGATCTGTGGGGAGAGAGAAGATGACAATTGTCAAGAAGACAATTCCGATCTCAGGTGGGTTAAAATGCCCTTTGAAGGTGGATCTCTCTCTGCTGACCAAAGAGCCCTCCAGGACAAGATGCTGGGTACCCTACGTAGGTGAGGCAACTCCAATGGGATGGATCCGCATCAAACATCTGGCAAATACCAGAACAATGGCAGAGCTGGAAAAAGAATATAAATGTCACTATTCCCAGTCAAGAGTCACTTAGCTTTGCAGCCTGCATTTATATAACAAAGCCTTGTTCTGTATAATGCCTGCTCCTTTTGTGTGCAAAACATCTCACTGTTTCTCACAGAGGAAACAATGTCTGGCTGGAAAAAGATTACAGCCATAAAAGCAGCTACATCTTTAAATCAAAGCTTTATGGTGAAAGTTGGCAAAGTTTAGATAGCAATTTTCTGCCACTTGTTTGTTTAACTCTTAGAAAACTAAAATTGCTCTTTCCACAGTCTGTAAACACGACCTACAAATTTGCACTGCTCCAACTTGATTCACTGTAAAAACTGAGAGGTTGTTGAACAGAACTTGCGATGAAAAACATGGCCTCTTAGCCATGCACTTATTTGAGAATACTTGTTCCACCACTTGTTTGAGAAAACTTGTTCCACAACTGGAAGGACAAAAAGCCTGTAATACCAGTGACGACTTAGAAGTAAAAGGGCAACAAAAATTTCCAATCTATGCTGGATTTTCTGCTGTAAGCAGCCTACAACTACAATCATTAATATTTTTGAGCCCAAAAAGTTATCATCCTAAATTTAAATGTTATCTAAAAAGGAAGTTGTCACTTAAAAAGATTTAGGGCAGTGCATTAATGGGAGCTAGCTTTGTCTGGTCCTTTATGAACTTTGCTTTAAAAGTTCCTGCTGACTTGTTTTTAGACCCCTTCCTTTCAACAGAGCAGCCACACGAAATTAGCATTACCACTATAAAATCTAGCATTTCATAAAGCATATCTGTCAGATTCTTCTAAAGGGCACAAAAGTAGTCCACAGGGGATCAGATTGAGACTTTGTCATTCTTTACATTGATGTTCTTAATAAAACATGTCCTTGAAAGCATTTCTTTGTACAAAAGGTATGATGAAAAAAAAGTTATTCCATGACAAACAGAACCAGCATAGCTTTACAGACTGGCTACAAGGTGGAGTGAGTCGAGATGGTATTAACAGCAGCCCCCAGGTTTCATCTGGCTAAAAATAGAATTCCTCTCGCTCTCAGAGACGGAAAGCGGGATGAGGGCAGCATAAATCCCAACATTCAAGTATCTCTCACTGCCTAGACACAGCTGGCTGTGTAAATTCAACAACTGGGTTAGTCTAGAGGCACACGTGCAGCCAGGCACCCAGAGGTGGGGGTTCCTGCCATCTCCATCCGAATCACAAGCAGGGGTCCAAAACGGGAATCTGGTCCCCATCACAGAGGAGTATGGATCTAATTAGTTCTTTCTGTCACTGTGAAAGACACGAATGAATTACAGTAACATTTTATGTGCTTAACTATTCTGTAAATGAATCCAAAATACATGCAATTACAGATCTAAATATAGTCCTTTACAGTTAACAGAAATCAACTCGGCAAGTAACTCACAGAGGGAGGGAGAGAAGACATCTAAAAACACACAAAAACCTGACTTCACTTCTTCTGTATGCCAGTACTGTTTTACTTCGAAGCAAAGCTTTCCTCAAGAAGTTCCATAAATTTATTATGAACAGTTGTATTCAAACATATGCGTGTTTGTTTGTGAAAGTAAAAAAAAAAAAAGGCGAAAATAATGAATTTATTTATGTCTCAAATTTATTCACCCCGTATCCTCTCTAAATGGCACTGTCCAAGATTGTAATTTAGTAACTAAAATCAAATGGCTGGTTTGTTTTAAAATT
Organism: Tringa solitaria; assembly: GCA_026413425.1. Taxonomy (NCBI): domain Eukaryota; kingdom Metazoa; phylum Chordata; class Aves; order Charadriiformes; family Scolopacidae; genus Tringa; species Tringa solitaria. The sequence goes on along the minus strand of JAOXJM010000001.1, from coordinate 206,994,153 downwards.
TTAAGTGTACTTAAGTGAAAGATGAGCAACCAAAAGCCAAAGAGAATAGGCATTTGTTTAGTCACACAGCAATAGGGCAACAATCTATACGACATCTCGTCCCTTATCTAAAGGGAGCACATTCAGTGCCTGCAGGATACTCCCTTCTCCCTTTCCAGCCTTGCTTTTTTTGTTGTTGGTGGTGATTTTTTTTGCTGAGACTGACAGCTATCAGGCCAACTTGCTGAATATTCTTGGGAATGTGGAGCCTTATTTCCCCCCAGAATGAAGTGAGAAAACAAAATCCTTTCACTCCAGCACATCAGGCAAGGGCAGCCACAGACTGACATAAATACGATCAGAACCAGGAGCAAGACTTTTTCTCCACATCCATAGGAAATCAATACTTCCTCAAAATTATGTATTTTTTACTATTAAGTAAGCTATGTTTTTCCTGACTAAACAGGCCTAGACTTTTAAAAGCAAGATGGCAGACACTGTATCAGGCAGTAAGGTAAAGTGAACATTAGGGCCAGAGCTACATGAAATTTGAAGACCAGCACTGGATGTGAGAGCTCTTTCAAAGGCAAATTCTCAAAAGACATTCACTGTTCTTTACAAAAACCCAGAACTGCCCAATGCCAAAGAAAGCAGCCTTTGCTAACAACTTGCAGTGATAAATATCAGGATATTTTCAAAGTTGTTTTTATAGGTTCCTCTGTCTCGATACTGATTTTTGGAAAATATTTTGATCAAATCCAAAACAGTAACACATAAAGAAGTGCTGAAAGGGAAAGGGATAAACCTGTTCCTTAATGCTGCTATTGAAATACACACTTTTGCACAGCCTAAAAGAGAGTATCCCACCGAGATTTCTACAGATGGCATAGGTGGGAAAGACAGAAGACATGAACTCCCAAACACCTAAGACCAGAAAGGGAAAATAAGTCATCAACAGAAAGATCAAACTAGATAGATACAAAGTTCTGTCAAAAGCATAAAGCAAATAAATAGGAAAAAAAAGAAAACCAACACAAAAAACAAACTAGAAAATCCTCTCAATCTCCCTAATATTCATAGGAGCATTAGGGATTACTTGTAACAATAGCAGGATTTTTTTTTTTAAATGGTAGGACGTTTCAAGTTGCCAGCATGTTTTTAATTACATTTAGAAGTTAGTCTATTGCATGAACCAGACAAATTAAGTCATTCAAAAAAATAATATAGTTGCTGATGCGCTAACTTTTTTAATCCTGCAATTTACATGCTTAAATACATTTTAACAATATCCTTTTAATACTCAAATACATTCATACTGGCAACTTCAGTACACTGATTGATGTGACAGTTTGAAGTATTTCAAGGAGGGTATTTGGGTCTCTTGAGTTTATATTTTAAATTTGTCAAAATACATGTCCTCATAAAACAGAAGAAGAAATTAAAGCCTTGGTGGATATTAAGCCTGACCCCGACTGCCTTGAAACAAACAGGAAACTCACAGATTTTTAAGGCCAGAAGGGACCGCTATGATTGTCACTCTAACTTCCTGCACAAAGGAGCCCATTTCACCCCAAAAAATCTTACAGCAAGTACTTTGGAACTGAATTACAGCTAAACGTCTGGCAGAGAAACATCCTTAGTGTAAATCACCTAATTCAGGATTAAGACTTTAAAAATATGAAAAGACAGTCTTAGTTTTCCTTCTGTAAACGGGTAGAGTACAAAAGCCTCACCAGTGCATCATGGTGACACGTTTACAGCACAGCAGGATGAATTACTAAGGGAGGGTACTCCTCCATACATGTTCCAATCTTTACTGCACAGAATTCTAAGTAATTACATGAATGACAATACGATTCATTAAAATATTTCAGTTCTGAAAATTAATTTCTACACTGTCATCTGTTAAAACACAATCGCAAAATCCCATTTATTGTTTTTTGTACAAAAATAATTCTACCAATCTGCGTGTTTGCATCATTGTTTACATAGTAAATGTCAACTCATAACTAATACTGAAGGGTTACTCCTACAAGGAAGAGAATCCATAGTCAATCCATGGACTATATCCCCATTTGTGTCATGTACCATTCACTTTTTGCTTCTTCCCTCACGTTTTGGTATCATCAGATCCAGGGATGTATCAAATCCAGGGACATCTGGATAAATGAGCCGAAGAGGAAAGGTTCACATGCCATTTATTCCACTAGCATATTCTGAAATTTTAAACCAGTGTTACATTTGCAAGGAACCCAAAATAACCTAAGGTCTACATGTGTTCTCAGAGTAAGAGTTTGCCTTCATATATTCCCTAATTCTTGTTTGAACCCTGGAAACCACGTTTTCCAAAGCTGCTTCTATACTTGCTGTAATCACAAACTTTAGGAGAGAATGGACAAAACGTAAGAGTGGTTGTCTTTTCTTAAATGTTGTCATACTACAGTTATAAATATACTACTTTTACATTGTATTAAAGCATGGAAATCAAAGTTAAGTTAAAATCACATTTTTAAAAAAATTTTTAAAAAAGTTCAAATCGCCTCCAAAACACAACTCGCACGACTTTTATTTAAAATTAGCTTTGAAACTTTGTTATTTATATGTCTGATGTTTATCCACCAAACATGTAAAGAATAGACAATTGACTAAACCTATGATTTTAAAATTCATTAGCGTTTGTAAGACAGGCTTCTCACAAAATTAAATGCCAAGCTTTTCTCTTGGTGTCTGTTTAAGATCTCTGATGGCTGTTCTTTACAAAATAAGTATTTGAGGCCAAATTTGACATGACAAGTCTTAAAACATGGCATAAGAATACTTTTAAAAATTATTACTCTAAGTGCACAGACTTTTTCCCCCACTTCCGGCGCAAAAGACAAACAATTTCAATCCCCCATTAAAACACTTTTAATTTGAAATTGTAAGTACTAGAAATCAACAATCTAACAAACTGAGGACACAATATGAGATATGAAGCTTCATAGCCCACCTTTCTTTTTGACTGGCATTCTTCTTCCTACTCCTGAATCTGGTTGCAAGCACTTTTTTACAGGTATTAACGATGCACTACTGGAACACTTTGCGAGGTCAGGAACTGGCTATCTATTGCAAAACACTTTTACAGTTCAGTTAGGAAATGCAGCTTCAATCTTCATTTCTAGCAATACTTGCTGTTTTCTTGTATTGGGCTTCCGATGCTTCCCAGAAATAAGAAGGAAAAAAAAAAAAGGAAAAAAGAAGCTTTTTGATTTTTTAAAAGATGTTTTCAATTTCTTTAAAATATATTTGAATCTATAAAAATACAAGAGAAAATGTTCCTCGGCAATATAAAACCTTATTATAACTCCTCTTCGGGCAGCAAAGTTTGAAAATTAAAAGATTTTATGTAATACAATTAAGGCACAGTCCATCTCTAGGCAGCTGTCTTAATACTCCACCTGTACATGCTGAAAAATATATTATTGGCAGGACAAAAACTCCCAAATAATCCAAATAAGGAGGAAGACAAAAACAATCCAAAGTGACTCTTTAAACTTCTTTCACTTCTTGAATGAATTTTGCTAGCTATGTATTAGGCGACTACACAGCAGACTGAAAAGGTCCCTTTTTTCCTCACCAGACAACAGCGTTCAAATATCACCCTCTTACCCAACTGAAGTCACTGGCCAGTCACTTTCATTTTTATTATCTGCAAGCCACCCAGCCTTACGGTCTTTAATGTCCCTCTGATCCTCCCATGTATTAAAAGAGAGGATTGAAAACGAGGAAAGCAATCCCTTGACCTGGAATTATTAAAGTGACAGTGCTGCTCACTGGGCACTTTGGCAAAGCAGATTGCTTTATACGGGAGTCATTTAGTTCACGCCATTTCTTCCCTCGCACAGCAGCCACCTCGTGAAAGAGGAGTAAGGAGGGTTAGAGGAGAAGAGCTTCAGAAAAGGTTCATTTTCAGGGATAACGGAGTATTAGTGAAATAAAAAGCAAGCCATGAGATCGGTCCAGAGTTTCCCGCTCAGAAGCGCAGCTGGTTGGCTTCAGCACGAACCTCTCTCTCTCTCTCCCTTTTTCTGGAAAAAAAAAAAAAAACAACAACAACAAAAAGAGAGAACCGGGATAGATTTTCCTCGTCTGGCTCGTTGGGAAAAAAAAAAAAAAAAAGTATGAAAAAGGTGAACAAGCTCCAAAGGCTTCCCCCCCCCCCCCCCGGCCTGAGGAGCTGCCCTGCACAGGAGGGGGCTCCGCTCTGCACCGGCTCCTTTAGGCGGCGGCAACTGTTGGTTGTGAGGGGCGGGGGGTGGGGGGCGGCTCCGGTTCGCTCTCCGGTGTTCACGACTGGGATCTGCCCGTCCCCCGGGAACTCTCCCCTCCCCTCCTGGCTTCTCCCCATCCAAAAAGGGACCGTCTGTTTCTTTCTGGAGCGGGACGAGGCAGGGAGGGCTGGAGGAAGGAGCGGGATGAGGCGCGGGTTTAAGGAAGAGAGGATTGTTATTATTTTTTTTTTTTTTTTCCCCGGGTGGCCGAGGGGGCAGGCAAGAGGCTGAGGGGGATGAGGGAAGGGGATGGAGGTGGGAGGAAGCGAAACGCAGGCGGGGCGAGGCGGGGGAAGGGATGGGGAGCACAAAGGAGGTGATGGAGAGGGAAGGGGGCGGCGAGGCGGGAGGGGAGCGGGCGATGCCGGAGCTGAGGGGGTGAAGCGGAAAAGGGGCGCCGGGGCTGAGGGGAGGCGGGCGCAGGCGGGGCTCTGAGGCCTGGGCGAGGGGAGGGTGGGTTACCCCGAGGACTGGGCCTCCCCCCATCGAAGGCTCCTCGGGGGAGTCCCCGCGTCCCGGCCGCCGGCTGCAGGATCCCGGCTCAGCCCCGTCTCCATGGAGGAGCCGCCGCCGCCGCCATCCGCCACCCCTAGCAACGAGCACCGGGCCGGGCGCCGACCCCCCGCCCGGCTGGCAGCCAATCGGAAGCAGCCATGCTGAGCCGGCGGGGAAACGCCCAATCACAGGTGTCCTCTTGAAGCCCTGGGTCACGTGAGAGAGGTAAGATGGCGGCGCCCAGCAGAAGGGGCGTGAGGTGGGAGGAGCCATGTTGTAGGTGGTGGGGCCTTCTCGGCGGGAGCGGCCCGGTGAGGGCGGGAGGGGGGACGAGCCGGTGGCGGCGGGGACAGCTCAAGGTCGCTCAGGTGGGAGCCCGGCCCCGGCGGGAAGGTTGTGAGGGTGAGTGCGGTGCCGGGGCGAGGGTCACTAACGGCGTTCGGTGGAGTTTAAAGCCTGGGGGAAGGTACCATCCGCAGCCTCGCCCTGTGAGGGATTCTGCCTTCAGCCGGGCCCGGGGGGCTTGGGGACCTTACAGGGGAGAGGGAGGGCGGCGTCATGGGTGCTGACACCTCCCTGAGGTAATGTCTGTGGGTTTACCGCAGGAACAGGCCTGAAGGCTGGCACCGGGCCCGCCGATCCCGGGTGAGGCCCCGCTGCTTCTCCCGCATCCTCCCAGCTCAGAGCGAGCACCATCCCACAGGCGGGCTGTGGGACACAGGCTCCACGTCGTGAGAGAAACTTAAGGTAAGTATGGCTCGCAAAGGAAGCCTGGGAAGCTCCTCTGGGGAGAAACAGGCAGAAAAAGCATTTGAATCACTAAATAAGCAGGTTTAATAAGAAGGTGTTGGTGGTGGGTTGACCTCAGCTGGCTGCCAGGTACCCACCAAGCTGCTTTCTCACACCCCCTCCATCAACAGGACAAGGGGAGAAGATACCATGAAAAGCTCATGGGTCACAATAAGGACAGGGAGAGATCACTTGCAGTTACCATTGCGGACAAAAAAAGACTTGACTTCGAATCATAGAATGGTTAGAGTTGGAAGGGACCTTAAAGATCATCTAGTTCCAAACCCCCTGCCATGGGCAGGGACACCTCCTACTAGAGCACGTTGCTCAAAGCCCCATCCAGCCTGGCCTTGAACACTTCCAGGGACGGTGCATCCACAGCTTCTCTGGGCAACCTGGGCCAATTTAAATTGTCAAGTCAATTTAAATGTGGAGTGCAGCCAAAATCTGTTGGCCCATTAGTGTCTTCCTCTGTGCTGCTGGCATTAGGCATCATTGTGTTAGAAGGTGATCCAGCTGGAAAAAACAAGTACACATCCCATTGTTCCTCTGAGCAGTTTTTCTATGTGTTTCCTGATCCAAGCTGCTGTATGGCCCCAGGGTTGGAAGTGATGGGGCAGGAGCGTCTGGAGGGTGAGGCCATCAATTTTCATCAGAGCAAGGACTTAAGTTGGCTTGGAGCAATTGTCAAACTACTGCTGGAACATCACTAAAGAAAGCAGTTCAGTATGGTCTGTGTAGTCATAAATATCATAGATTTCTGTAGCTGGATTGTGCCCTCTGAAAAATCTGCCATGAAAAATCATGGAATCACAAAATTGTCAGAGTTGGAAGGGACCTCTAGAGATCATCTTGTCCAACTCCCCTGCTAAAGCAGAGTTGCCCAGAGCACATCACTCAGGACTGCATCCAGGCTGGTCCTGGAGATCTCCAAAAAAAGGGGACTCCAAAACCTCCCTGGGCAGCCTGTTTCCAGGGCTCTGTTGCTCTCACCATAAAGAAGTTTTTCCTCAAATTGGAATGGAACTTCCCATGTTCCAGCTTGTGCCTGTTGCCCCTCGTCCTGTCACTAGGAACCACTTAGAAGATTCTGGCTCCATCATCCTTCACCCCACTCCTTAGGTACTTGTAAACATAGATAAGGTCTCCCCTCAGCCTTCTATTCTCCAGGCTAAAGATCCCCAGCTCTTTGAGCCTTTCCTCATAAGGGAGATGCT